>CM041780.1:169289069-169593914 GCA_023374045.1 Limonium bicolor | reverse complement strand
TGAGGTCATTTCAGGATCAAATATGAATTTCGATGTCGGCACCAGAGAGTGGGCATCATACATCTTCATAAAATGACCCTGATCAAATGTAAATAAAGCCTCAACACTCCAGATATGAAAGTGCAAACTCCACCAATCATGTGTTAGATGGTTGTATTCAGGTGAGTGATCCTTGATGTGAGGATCACGATGTGGCTGGTCCTCCTCCTCAAATTCAAGGATGTAGACATTCTTGTCATTCGGTGGAAGCTCAAATAAGGAATAGTAAGAGAATCAATTTTAGCAGGAAGCAAGGGCTCCTTGAAGTTGATGAGGTAGCTCTACTCTAATGGTTCATCAGCAGGTGCAAGCAGGAGGTCGACTGGAAGACTTTCTAGCTCAGAAACAAGTGAAGATCAGAGAATAAACTTAGTAGCTTCACGAATTAGATAACTCCGTAGCTTCACTAATTTTCTCATTCTCAAACTCCAGCCTCTCCGTGATCCATACTTATGGTGGATCCAAAACTTCAAAGATCGAAGGATCAAGCTGTGTACCACTCCACACAGTTGCTGCAGTAGGTTGTTCCATCTCATGAACTATTTCACATTCAAGCAGTCATGATATTTCAGCTAGTTGGGCTAGAATTCTTCACTAGTGCAAAAAGGGTCTTTTTCGGCGGTTTTTTTATGCCTTACAACCGCCGAAAAAGGGTCTTCCCATATTTCGACGGTTGCACAAACGCCGAAAAAAGCAACATTTTTCGGCGGTTCCTAAGTCAAAAACCGCCGAAAAAGACCTATTTCAGAGGCAAAATTAACGTGAAAACATTGGATGATTTCGGCGGTTCCAAGTAGAAACCGCCGAAAATAAGCAAGTTTTTGATTATTTTCGGCGGTTTCTACTTGGAACCGCCGAAAATCCTCCATTTTTTTTTTGGTTTTTCTCGTTTTCGTTTATAATCCCACATATGTCGCAAAACCTGTTAATATGCATCCAAATATGTCCACATATCTCTCTACATCACATGGTGGAGGATCTCATCACTCTTTGTAAGTAAACCGTCAAAAAATCCCAAAAATAATGACACGACTTACAAATGACCATACACACCACATTTAAAATGGTCACAAGACCATACACCACAATTCACATAGTCACAAATGACCATATACATACATAATTGATCAAATGTTCACTAATATACTCATAGTGGTCATTTTTTACAATCTATCTAACCATAAAAGTCTAACGAAAGTTCTAAATAACAATTCGAGAACAAAAAACAAAATCAAACCAAAGTGATGGAGACGAAATCCGCCCAATCCTCTAGCATCCCGTTGATGGTTTCTGCGTTATATTCTCCATCACTAGGAAAAACCTTTGAAAACAAAAAACAAGACAAAATTGGTTAATCATCAAACAATTATATTAGTAATTGAAAAATAAATATAACTTCGATATACCTTTTCTAAATGATCATCCATCTCACCAAATAGGGTGACTATGTCATGCATATACCTCATGACATAATACCCACACTCTGAACCTCCGGGTTGACGTGAACACTTAAACACAGGAAGAACAAAACTATTATATAAGACATTTATTTGTGATTACAACCAATCAATAATAAACAAGTAACTGATGACACATTTACCTTCACTGAAGTCCATTGGATGAAATTTTTTGACCTTACACAAGCTCTGAAAGCAAAACACCTTGATACCAACTGCATAATTATTATCATCAACATATATACACATTAATTAAATTAGGATATCCATTCATAATAAAATTAAATAAAGGAGTTGAAATACATAAAGAATTGCTTCATAATGTACTTACACGCTAAGTTGTGGCTTTATCTTGATGTCTCTTGGATTTCCGGTTTGCAACGGATCAAGAAATAGTATCCGCGAACGATCCAGACACAACACTAGTAAAACCCAATGGCCACTGTGTAATACCAAAACACTCACATGTCATTATAATGCATGTGTGCACTGATAACTACAACACTTATTCAAATTAAAATGATATAAACATAAGTTAATACTTTTGATGATAAGTAGCATAAGATATTTCTTCCTCGCTCTGATGCTGTTGGTAGTCAACGCATGCTGTATGTACACCCTACAACCTTCTGCATCGAACTTCAGAGCATGATGATGCTCTTTCAGGACACAAAAATCCATACTTGGTAAGGCCAAAAGTTTGCATTCTGTCATTCAAAAACCTGTTCATAAATAAAGAAGACATAAAATTAATTAACATTGCTTCAGAACATCAATTTATAACTTAATTATAAAACAAAACTAATACTTACAGAATAAATGAATGCATCACTGCAACAGGCACCCAATCAAATCGTATGATGTCCTTAACATCAGTCGTATACATGTGGATTTCTACAGTTCGTCCGTAGTGAAGAAGGTCATCGTCAAAACTGAGTAGGATAGAATTTCTGCCATCTGGGAAGTCGCGGATTAGATCATGCAAGCTTTTCATGTTTGGCCCCAAGCGTGCATATACGGAATCGTCCACCAAATTTCTCTTTCTACAACATTGGTGGATGCTCTGTATTCAGAGGATCCAATCTTGACTTCTTTTTCTCAGGAGATCCAGATTTCTTTCTTAATGCCTATTTACAACCGACATTCAATACTAGTCATGAACTGAGCATCCACACATACTATATTCATGTAATGAACAATAATAACTACACTAGTGGTTAGTATTAGACATACCTTCACACACTTCCGAATCAGGTGAAGGGGCCACTGAACGAATGCACCCTTTGCAGACCGAACTGTGTTGTACTCCTCCGTAGGTACGGGAGTGGTAGATCAGGAACCTCATAAATCGGTTCGTCCATAGAGACTCTCCCGTGATACAGCTTCAGTGATATTCCATGGGTCACGTCATTAGGGCCTGATTGGTACACCCTTCCTTCCGCGACACATATTTCTTCATTGTTTGTGTGGAAGCAGGAGGTTACAGTTCCACGGGTCCTACAATTCATCAGATTAGTAGAAGTTGAACTAAAAATGTAATATAAGATATGACAACTAATAGAACAGTTAAAGGTATAACAAATTACCTGTACATAAGCGTAAGGATACTGGTCATTGGAATCCACACTTGTGTACACTCCAGCAGAGTAGGGTCAGAATATCTTGGAGGAACATATGGCTGGGATGCATGACTGCCTTGACGTATTTCATCAAAGACCTCCTTCTTCCACTGCTCTCTCATTTCATTAATGGGCACGCATGTGCTGCTCGTAAGAATTGTTTCTCCTTGAGTACTCCCTTTCCTTGACCCGGGGTTACCAAAAAGTTTCTTATCCCTATGTTAACACCCCCTAACCCCACAGCTCGGCCTGGATGATCTTTCTTTCCAAGTGCACGAGACAACTGGTCATCATGTCGATCAGGTACCCAAGTCCCTTGGGTAACTTGTTCATTCAGCTCATCCTTTATAATGAAATGTAGAAAGCAGTTAATTATAATTTTTACGATGATAAAATAAATTTGTCAAAAAATTTGAAAGTAAAGAAAAGTACTTACCATCTTATCAACAATTTCCTTCGTCTTCTCGAAGGGATATAAACGCTCTCCAGTTTTCGGGTCTTTCTTAGTACGTGAAAGCTTCCAAAACGTACCCCGTAGCTGGTGCTCATTAAGAGTGCTCATATCTGATGGCAACTCTCCTTCTGCCACCCATTCAGGCACTCTTCTATTAACCCCTTTCGCACCCAACACGTGATGATATTCATTCTTCTTCGCATTCACGGATTGGGCTTCGCGGTACTCCTGTTAACAAATAAACATAGAATTAAGATGACCAAAATTATAATAATGAATTATTTAAAAGTTAATACATACCTTTGTCTCCATCTTCTTATCATAGAACTCCTGCCACTTCTCTTTGGTTATTGGTGTGTAAATCTCCCAAGGCTGGCGTGTGTCGCCGTCCGGCCTCTTAAGCTTCTTGGTGATAAACCACTTAACCAGATCATGCTTATGATCTCCAAATTTCTTGCGCATCATTGATTTGACCATGGAGTAGTACTCACTTTCTGCAGGTATTTGATATCATTTCTGCATATTACCATAAATTACCATAAATGAAACAAATGTTAGTGATGTATACCTACAAATTGTACAAAAATAATAATTTTACTATTGATTATTTACCTGTACGATCTCAAACATCTGCTTCTTTAGTCCTTCGTCAACTTGAGGCCAGGTGAGAGTAATATCACAATACTCTCGCACAATGATGCCTAGCTCTGTAGTGAAGTCTGTAGCCCATTCCCCAATCGGCTGTAGATACGCATTAAACTGTAACGGCTTTGATTCAATCTTTTTTGATTTGAGAGCTTTCGTCGGACCTCGAGGTTTTACGGTCCTAGGAAGTTGGATTTGTGATCCAGAAGGTCCAGCCTCTGTGTCCTCATCAGCTGGCACAGAGGCTGGAGTAATCTCATCCCCGCCATTACCCCCCTCATCAGCTCGGGCCTGTGACTTGTGACCTTTCCCTCCACGTGTTTTCTTCTTCTTTGGTCGGTTTGCCTCTGTCAATAACTCGCCAATCGGGTCACCCATATCATCCATTTAACTATCTGCAAAGATAAACAACCGTATATCAATAACACCACAACAAATAATGTAATGAATACATAATAATACATCGTTAATATTCAAACAAATTAATTATTTAATGAACAAACAACAATAAATATATTTTAAATTTACCTAACAATTAAACACATCATTTATGGTTTTCAACCCATAAACCCTCATCGTGATCAGACCTAGTATACACTACATCGTCTGGAACATCAACAATGTCTGTGACAGGAATACTGGTAGAAAAAGGTGGTGTCTCATCGAACATTAATTCATCATCATCAACATCTTGATCAACATTAATGTTGACAAATCTTTTCCCTGGTAATACAACTGACCACCTGGAATCGATGGGATCTTCTATGTAAAATACTTGTTCATAATCCTTGGGAAATATGAACGGATCTTGTGTATGACCAAGGCGTGATAAATCAACCAAGTTGAACCCATCGTGAACCCGATAATCGTTTCTATTATCCACCCATTTGCATTTAAAAATAACAAACTTTTGAAACTGATAATCAAGCTCCCAAATATCTTGCATGGCGAGTCTGTATAATATATATATACACATCTATAATATATATTATAGATATATATACTACTTGATTATCTTATATGTATATATATGTATGTATATATATATATATATAACCAACAATATATTAAATATATACGTATATATAATTCTGCAACTAACTATTATATATAATCATCGAATTTTACAAACAATTATGATAAACAAAAATTCAACGAGGTTGAAGAATAAAACTAACCTGTTTTTGGAAGGACGTGGAGTAGGCGAAACTCGGAGGGAGGAAACAGGGCGGAGGACGGCCACAAACGTGTCAAAAGGAGTAACTGTGAACCATAATAATTAGAATAATAGTTGTAGTTATAAAAAAAATACGTACAATTAATCATCAAAAAACTACCCTCACCTCAACTGGGCTAGGATAATAGTAGCAGAATCGAGTGGATAATATATTAAATATATATGTATATATAATTCTGCAACTAACTATTATATATAAATCAATGCATTTTACAAACAATTATGATAAACAGAAATTCAACGAGGTTGAAGAACAAAACTAACCTGTTTTTGGAAGGACGAGGAGTAGGCGAAACTCGGAGGGAGGCAACAGGGCGGAGGACGGCGACACACGAGATCACAAGGAGTAACTGTGAACCATAATAATTAGAATAATAGTTGTAGTTATAAAAAAGCTACGTACAATTATTCAACAAGAACTAACTATTACATAAAAATAAACTAATTACACAAACATTATGATAAATGGTAATTGATTGAGGTTAATTAAAAAATAAAGCTAACCTGTCTTGGTATAAATGCACCACGTATAAATGTTGAACGAAAGGACAAGATTCTCAGGCGGAGCTCAAAGGGAGGTAATAGAGCGGAGGACAACGACAAAGGGAATGTCAAAGGGTGTAACTGTAAAGAATTATATGAATTATAAGTGAGTATAATAGTTATAGTTATGTAAAAAATTAATAATTATCAACAAACTTAGTACAATTAGTCAACATTTTTAATGTTAAATTATACGATAATTCACCAATGTCATTTACCTGTCAACAATTCACACAAACAATGGTAAAATAGCAAAAAAAGTCACTGAAATTGGTTAAGTCATTTCATCGAACACCTTGCGAGCATATATATTATTTTCAAAAATTCACCACATATAGTATTTCCAATTAAACCAATCAATAACTTACACTCCAGATGACATATATCAATCAACAATAACATATAAACAACAAATTAAGACCTAATTCAACCAAAATTCGATAGTTACAATTTGCAAAAAACTAACCTAAATCGACTCTGTTTAACCCTAACTTGCGCAGCTTCACAGGTGGCGACAGCGGCTGGTGGGGCGGCTCCTGGCGGCGGCGACGGCGACGGCAGGTGGAGGCGCGGCGGCGTTCGACGGAGTGAAAGGAGGCGATTTGGTGGCAATTCAGGGATGTTGGGTGCGGCGACGGTGTGAAAATGGAGAATACGAACTACAGTAATGTCGAGCTCAGGGGGGTATAGAAATAAGACTCATTTTCGGCGGTTCCTATATACAACCGCCGAAAAACGTGTTTTTTTTTAAAAAACATCATTTTCGGCGGTTGTATATAGGAACCGCCGAAAATGAGTCTTTTTTTTCGGCGGTATTCCTATATACAACCGCCGAAAATGATGTTTTTTTAAAAAAAAACACGTTTTTCGGCGGTTGTATATAGGAACCGCCGAAAATGACCTCACCCGACACTCTTTTTCGCCAAAATATTAAAACCGCCGAAAATTGGGGGCCGAAAAGGCCTTTTTTCTACTAGTGAGCTTGCATTTCTCTCCTGATGCTCCATGGTGAGGATCTCATGCCTAGTGGAGCTTGATACGTAAGACGATTCAAAATCTGCAAGGGTAGCTTCCAATCTAGAGATATTAGCTTGTCAGTGTGAACTCTCATGGTTCCCTCCACACGTCTGTAGAAAACCCACCGACTGTAGCTCTGTGCAAAGTAATAATATCTAAGAAACGGTTGTTCTCGAAGTGTCACACAAGATTCAAAATCTCTCATGGTGTCCTATAATCTAGAAGAAACAACCGAACAATAAGTATGCTCATGGTCTCCTTCCCACCTTTCACATACAACTCATTGGTTGTAATATCGTGTCCAACCTACTAGTTGATTGTAGTATCCAAACATCAAATTAAAATACCTCAAACTCAAAAGAAAAAGAAACTATATACATAAAGAAGAAAATAAAAATAAAATTATGTACATAAAAATGAAATAAACAATTAGAAAAGAAAACTAAACCTAAACGAATCTAATAAAATTCAAATCCTAGAAACAAAAATAAATGAGCCAAAACAAAATCCTAAATAAAGTAAAATGCAAATATATATATATAATGAAGATGAAGATGAAACTACTACAGGCGGTGTGAACCAGTCTATTGTGACAAGCTTTCATGGACTGTCCCTATAGGTTATCGAATCAAAGGTGGTGGTGTCTAGTCAAATCTTTATCTAAAATGAAATTAACTAAGAAATCAAATAATATGAATTTAGGGGGTTTTGTTTGCTGGGATTAATAAGCTAAAAATAAATCAATAAAAGGTTGATCCTGTAAACGGTTCTAAACAACACAATCGTTGTTTGATACATCTCCCTATTATTTAATTATCCTTCCTATTTATTTTCTCCAATCCTAGATTGCAATCTCAGATCTAAATTAATCCACTCCTGTGTGCCGCAAAGCAGATTCTTATTAGCAGTTACCAATTTCTAAATGTCGTTACGAACTACCTAATTATCTAGTAGCGAACAAATCACATCCGGTGTGTAGTCAGCTAATATATGTAGGAAATTGTCATCTCTACATTAACCGGTAGTATTCTTGTAGTCTATTGAATGCCATAATAGTCACATGTAAGCAATCAAATTTGTAAAATCTAACAACTGACCAAATGCAAGATAATAACAATTGAGCAAGGAATAAAACTACAATTTTTATTGAATCAAGTAAAATCACAAAAGAAAGAAGCAATTTAAAACTAGTAATCCATAGCAAAGCAAGATTCTAACTAACTACTCAGACATGGAAAACAAAGAAATGACACAACAATATAAGCGGAAGAATGCATCATCAAATTTGGGGTGTAACCGATGATGAATTTGATCCTGCTCCGTTGCTCTCCGTTTCCTCTCCCAATGCTCTGAGGCTAGGATTATTCTTCTGTCTCCAAAGATAAATAATCGATTTCTCCTTTCTTCCCTATATACTCCCCCTTTTATTACTAAAACACAACATTTCATTTTCATGATTTTCACCTTTTCTGGACCTGTATATCCAGACACCTTTATCCTGTATATGTTATATCGATCTGCATTGCAACTCTAGACATGTTTCCGGACTAACAAGTCAGACAAAGGGGTGCTTGCTCTTGGGAGGTTGTTCGGCCCTACAAGTCTGGACGCAAGGCCAGACACAGCTTCAAAAGGGCCAAGATTATTCGTTTGAGCTCAAATTTGCTTCTCGTTGGTTGTGTTACGATCCTTGTCTTCTTGACTTATCTTTTCTTTGAGTATTTTCACCTCTTTAAGCATAGAAACCACATGTGAGAGATAATCTTAACATTTAACATAATTAAGCACTTAAGTGGGAAACTTATAGTATTATATCTTAAATAAATTGAAAGCTACGTCCATAAACATAGCTAAATGCTCCACTTATCAAGAGGCCTTAGCTAATGACCTGGGTTGTTTCCCTCTGAACGGATAAACTTATTGTCATCCATCGTACTCACTGGCCTACCAGGCGCTAACAACACTGAAGTAAGCGATGTCGTTTTCAATGAAAACTCAAATGACCTTTTGCCGGAGGATCGGTACTTGTACTAGAAATTTTCACCAAAAACTGGAACCGTCAAATTGGAATCAGAACCGGAATTCGGTTAACCGAACCGTTTAATCATCTGGTGTTGATTCCTATTACGATTATTGATTTTTTGGTATCCGATTAGCTAGAAAAACCTTTTAGGACGTTTAATTTTTAAACTTTTGACAATAAATATAAAATAGTATGGTTATTATTAGAATTACGAAAAATAAGTGTAAATATGATATATATAATTATTAGAATTATACTAAAATTGATAAAAAAAATTACCAAAGCCAGAGATAACGAGTCAAAATCCGATAAAGACGTGCATTGTTTACTAATTACATGAAAAAATCATAAATTTACATGATTCTGGTTAACCATAAAACCGGTAAAATCGCACTGAAGCCGATGGTTAACTAGGTTAACTCCTTTTGAATGAACTAGTTACGACTATCAAATTTGACTAACCGTCAATATGGTTAACCACGATCCGTTAACCGAATAGCTGGATAACGGTTTAGTAACACCTCTACTTGTACCAAAAACCTTGTCAATGATCTTTGAACAAGTCCATGAGTTTTCCCACTGTGCTACATTTTAAGCAACACAACACACAATGCACTACCTAGGGAGGATATCTAATCACAAAGTGCTCATCATCACACTTAGGGACCACGTTCCTCTTGGAAATCCAGGAAACATAAAACTAGTGTTATCTAATTCTGAAGCCAGAATACAAGACCACGTGCAAAATTGCAGATGAATCAATTAGTGTTACTGCACTGTTTTAATTACTCACGATCCTTGAGAAGGAATTCTAGACTACAGAGCGAGAAAATTTACAAATGACAATGGTGCCCTTTAGAACATTCGGGGGACCCGAGGGCCCAGAAATAGATATTATTAGAAAGGCATGAAAATGTTCAAAGAATCACTTGTGGGTTTGCTACAGACCCATCTCACCAAGTCAATCAATAGGAAGCAACAATTGTGGGCATAAGGCACCCATGAACCGATAGACTCAATTTTGTATGTGAAACATAGCTGGTTAAATCCTTATTTGGCCTATTAAACAGAGTCCCTAGACCTGGCAATTTGGGTTACTCATATCGGGTTCGGTTCGAGAAATTTATAGATATCTAATATTCGTTTCGGTTTGGATTAGGTTGAGTTCATCTAGTTTGAACTATATTTGGGTGACTTTGGTTTGGTAGAATTTGGTTTGAGTGCTTTCGGTTAGGGTCAACCTCCAGGTCATTTGGTTTTTCAAGTTATGGGTCCAACTTGGTTGACTTATTCGGGTTAGATGAAAAGTGCAGAATTTATCAATATTTCTATGTTTAACTTGATTATTATTTTATTAGATTATGTGATAAATTCCTTCACTTATGCGTTAATTTATGTTATATGTGAAGAACTGGTTTTATGCTTAAATTGGTGAAAAACACTGAAGAAGAGGTCTTGGAACGCATGTCAATAGTCTAATGATCAAGACGGGACCAAACAAGAGTCAAAACAATGTTTCTGGTGCATTTTAGAGTCGGTTCGGGTCTATGTTCAGACTTAAAGACCCGGACCAATCCCAAGACATCACACTACCTTATTTTGGGGGTGGTCGGAGTTTATGTACTTGAAAACATTCCAGGTTCGCACTTGAGCGACACCTTCACTCCAATATTGGCGCATAGCCAAGTCCTATGTGGCAATCGATTCATAGCGTAATCTTATTGATAAACAAAATAGACGATGAAAGGAAACCATTATCCGAGATTGGTCCATTGAAGAGGATACTAATCTCATCACTAAGATGACTTAGCGCATCAGAAAAGCCGGACTCATGGTGTTGGGGCATCTCAAACAATGGCCCATTCTCAATTAAATTAGCATAGTATCTTAATCTAGCTAGTTTAATCTACCTCCTATAGAAGCAAGATTGGAATGGCCATGAAGCAAGTTCGCAAGTGCCACCTTCCACTTAGGGTGTGACTCTTTGCTTAGAAACTAATGCAAGGTATTATCCATGTCTAACTTAGCTTAATAAACATTTGTATCACCTGGATAATGTAAGTTGTCCTCTACGTGAAGCTGTGAAATCTTTAGCACTTGTATTTGTGCATTTCCCATGCATTAGGAAATGGTGGAAATCCGAAACACTTGAAAGTCCATAACTGATTAGGAATGATCTTGCTCTTCAAGACTGGTTGGTCTCGGCCTGCTAAAATGGGAGCTTAAGCCAACTAACTTCCTTGGTTTCCTTACTCTGGAAGTTTTGGTTTACTAGATGTTAGTTCTTCCACCAGCGCACCTAAAGTTATGAAATGGGGATGGACCAAGCCAAAACTTCTTCACCATGACCAACTAGACACCAATCTCCAATGGACCGAATGATGAGGCCCAACCATCTCCCTTTAGTGATGAAGTTCATTGTGGATTGTAGTTATTATATAATATGAGCAATTTACGAATCGTTAGAGGGGACGATCCTTGCAGCAGGGATCAAAGTTGGCAAGAAACCATGGGAACCTGCGGTGGTTGAAGCTAAAGCTATCATGTTTTGGATTTCCTTAGCTTCTTGGTTAGGTGTGAATAGATCAGAGTTTACTCTGATTACTTGACAAATATCAACTTCCTTGAAGGGATGAGTATGTTAGCTTGCAATTTTTGATGATTCTACAAGATGTTCTAGATCTTATGTTTGATGTTACTTGGATGTATATATTCTAAGAACTGATAATATTGATGTTCATGTCCCAGATAATTTAGGTAGAGGGGTAGTCAAGTTGGAGCATGGACTATTGATATCCCAAATTGTATCCTAGCGTATAATTTAATTATAATGTAGGTCGCTTCGGGAAAAAATACCACATATCAATCCTAAGGATGGCAACGGGTTAGGTTTGGGTCGGTGACCACCCGACCTGTCACCCGCAACTTCATCACCCGTCACTCACGGGTAAAACGGGTGAACCTGTCACCTGTTTTTATTTTTTTTTAGCAAATATTTTTTGTCTTTAACGCCTTCTATAAGCTTTATTTTTTTTAAAAATAAACTCATATTTGTTCAACAATACCATATAAACTAATGTCAATAACATACTCAAAATATAAAGTATTAACCAAAATATTTTCAAGTTATCTCAACAAATATGGGATAAGTATATTTTTTCATTTAATATAATACAAACGGGAGACGGGTCGGGTGAATGGGTCGGGTGACAGGGTGAAAAATGTTCACCCGACCCCACCCGTCACCGCATCTGTTTCACCTGTCACCCGTTTTCACCCTTTTTTTTTGAATTTTTCACCCGTTTTTAAGGTTTTACACCCTTTTTAGCGGGTTGGGTGGTCGGGTGAAACAAGCACCTGTCTTCCATTGTCATCCCTAATCAATCCTAGCGAGTGTTACAGTTCTCTTGCCTAGAAGCTTCTTAAACACTGCATTTTGTGGCTGTAAAATATCTTATCTTTCATGATTGTCATTTGGCTAAAGTAAGCAAAGTAATAATAAAAGAATAACAAGCTCAGGGCTGCATTACTATATGATAATTCAAAATAATTTCATTGTACATACATTACTTTTTTGTTGCATATTGCCCTTATTAATTAGAGTTTCTTTTTATAAAATGTGTATCTGCAAATTATGTAGCTAATTTTTACTTTTTTGCTTATTTTATATCAAATCAAGGCTTTATATAGGTTTGTTAATAAGTATCTAATTTATTTGAATATATTTCATAATTTATATGTAATCTTTAATAAAAAACAATATTTATTCAATAAATAAATAATAATTAATGATTATATTTAATCTAAAATATACAAAAGATTGAATAAATTTATCTTTTGTCAAGTATTTTCATTATTTATGGTAAAAATAGATTTTAACAATGACGGAGTTATGCCGAAGCTAAGGTGGGCCTGCCCCCAACCATTTGGGGTCCCACTTGAAATTATGTTATTAGTTCACAGTTCATAATTAAATATACATCCATGAAGGTGAGTAACTTCTAGTTATTTTTGTAACACCCCTACCGCTAATCCCTTACTTACCATCTAATTGTCTCGATTATCCTACTACTCGCAGCGGAAATACAAATACTACGGCGGGTGATACAACGCCGCTAACCGCCCATACGGCTAGCAAGGCTTACACTACATACAGTAACGGTCCAATGTTTAGAAAATACCGAGCTACTATAAATACTTCCCGATACATAATACCATTTACTTACAATGTTTGATTACCGAGTATCAGAAAATATAATCAATTACATCCCTTCTTCAATTACAAAAATCATGAGTTTAACAACCTACTCATTCTACCAATTCACAATTCATACAATATCCAAAAGGGTGTACCCCATGGTACACCGGCTATTAAAAAAAACATTAAGCCGTGTACAACTTGGTACACCATTCACAACCTACTCACTACTCAAAAAGAAATTAAGCTTGGTCTCATCATGACCTTCATCCTTCACACGAGCACCTGTAAAATTAAAAACAGTGCCCCAAGGGGCTCAGCAAAAGCTGCGCATAAACTTTGCATACACCGCGTGCTAACGAGGGTACGCCGACTAATTAGTCGAATACATGGAGTTCATTTTACACATGCACATGCATACTATTACATACAACAATACATTCATACAAGGCATATATTTACAAGGTACAATACATACAACCGAAAGGCAATACACAAGCCAAACCGTATAACAATACATTTCACACATCCTTACTCGTTCTTTGTTAGGCAGTTACCCATCCGTTAATCGGACGTTCTTTACTCTTTTACTCGGTACCATACTACTTACACAATCTTACTCATACAATACTTACTTACTTACCTTCTTACTTGTTACTTACTTACTTACTTATACTCATGTTAAGTCGGTATGATCTTCGGGCAGGGACTACACCGTCCCACCACCGGGCTTTAGGGTGGCTCACTAATCCAGGATGCTACCCATTTATGGGTTTTGCCATGGAAAAGATTAAGGCCAGGATTTGGATCCAACCTCTTGTGTCTCCTCCTCCTCACGCGTGGCCGAAGCTATATCAGACTTCTACTCATTCCAATTTACCAATTTCTTAATGTTAGAATGTTAGTTGGTTAGGAATCAGTTAGAAGTCCTATTCTGCATTACTTGATCCATGCAATACACAACAAGGCACACACACTTCATTCTCATCCATTCATTTCATGAATTATACAAACTGAGGGTTAAGATAGCATTCAACAAGGAACAATATCATATAAGCACAAGTATGTGCAATAAATCCGATTCGTGCATTTTATCTTATTTAGGTGATCAATTAGCACACAAACACACAAATCAGAGTAGCCAAGGTAGCATACAGGGCATGAGAAGTTCATACCGTTCACCGTTGACTTTGGACTCACCGACTCCCCTTTGGTGTTTGACTATTCAAATCCTATCACATACATAGAGTTGTGTGGTTAGTTATCTATAATTAATCATACTTACTTTCCTAACGTTTCCCAATTTATACTTACAAACTCATTGTTATTCAAATCAATTTACTTAAGTCACTTACTTAAAATTACTTTCTAAGCTTGTTTATAGCCTTAATGACCATTAAACATCATAATCAAGTCTTAATTACCTTATACTATCATCACCTACCAAGTCCCTATCTTAAAGTGGCTTTAAAATAGTTTTCTGTGAAAAAAATGGGGTGGTCCGGGTATGTGTCCGGGTTTGCGAACCCGGACCAATACCTTTGGTCACTCTCGGGTATGTTTTATGGGTGGTCCGGGTATGTGTACTAGTTTACAAACCGGACCACATGGTATGATTACTCTCGGGTGCATTTTAGGGGTGGTCCGGGTTTGTGTACCGGTTTGTAAACCCGGACCATCCCGCTGATATTATGTTCTGCCGTTATTTTTGCCTGGTCCGGGTTTCAGTACCGGTTTGTAAACCCGGACCAGGTGCAGTAATGTAATATTCACTTGTTTTTGGTTCTATCTCAACTCCAAACTTCTACCAACTTCTTCCCAATCTTCCTACATATATTCTAGCATGTCTTTACACTGATTAGGCACTTAAAAACTAACCTAATCCAATCTCTATTCTAATCTGTCAACCTTTGTTAACTTACAAATTTTCCACTGATAGTTTTCCCCCCTATTACAGTTTTTCCTCTCTGAACTGATGCTACAGATTTTTCCTCTCTTATTCCCACTAGCTAAATGGTTCCTCATCTAGCATAACTTAGTTAAACACCTCACATTACTCCATTTCTAGTTCTACTCAACTACACCACTTCCTCCTAAATACAAACCAAGGTGATAATCTCACATTTTCTTCTCTGAACACATCCATGTTCTTTCCTGTCAACAGCACTCAAGTCCTGAATTCCTAGCCAAAATTTGACAGAGTTTTTCTACATTTCTAAGTATTCTCACCACATTAATTTGCTCACTCAACACAGTTTACATCCCTGCTCAATATATACATTATTCACACAAGTTCTAAATACTTACTACACACTTAATACTCACACTTAATATTTTATTTACTTGTTTTCAAAAGCTTCAAACTACCAATACAGTCAACATTAACATACCCCCTTTCTTTCCTACTGTTACAGTGGTCTAACCATTGCTAAGCAATGCACTTATACATACATAAACATTAAATTCTGTACAGAGGCACTTCATTACCTTAAGTTTCTTGATTCTTTTTCCTTTCTCTCCTTATCCTTTATTGCTCCTCTTTCCTTCTTTGTTTTGGTTTCCTTGTTCCTTGTTTTTTATTAGGCCAAGCTACAGCCATGTTCCAAGGAATACACACACAAGGCTAGTAAAATTTCTAATGTAGGTATTAAACCCTAACTTGTGAGGAAACACTTAAAACTCTTAGGAAGTCTTACCTTGAACTTCTAAATGAAGTTTTTGGTAGGAAATGGAAATGCTTCAACTCCCAAGATGAAACACCAAAACCGGCTGAGCAAGGGAGCAGTGGTGTTCACGTGAGTTTTTGATTTTTACAAGGAAAACTGGAAAAGAGAAGAGCTTGAGTTCCTTTCTTACCTTAGAACATCAAGAAGAAGGTGGAGCTTCAAATGGTCATCTTTAGGCTCCAAAAACGATTACACCCATGGAAATGAAGTGGAGATTTTTGATTTTTGAAAGGTGGAAACTTGGTCTCCAAAGTGAGGGGATTTCAACGGTATAGTTTTTGTAGTATTTGGAGGTGATTTAGGCTTTCAAATGTGGAAGGAAAGTGGGCTGCTGTGAGGGTATTTCTTAAATCGCCATTACTGGAAAGGGAGGAAGAAGAAAGAGTGTCTGGGCAGAAAAAATGTGAGAGAGCTGGTAAGGGAAGATAGAGAATTTGTTTACTTTTTTTACTTTATTTATTTGTCCTTTAGTACATAAGGAAGGAAATAAAAGAGGGAGTGTGGGTCTGAGGCAAAACGTGCCCAGTTATTCAAATTAAGGAACCGGCTACATATTTACAAGGGGGGAACTAAATTTTTGCTTTATTACATTCACGTCCCACAACTTCTCAATTTTTGCACTATTCACTTCCGGAACCCGTTTTCCGGAATTTTCTCGATTAATTAATTTATTGGTTCTAGACCTTCATTAATGTTTATTAATGACTATTTTGTTGACCAAAATTATTACGAGTTTATTTGACCCGCTTAAAGTCGCGTTTTCCCGGTTTCCTCGAAAAACGAGCTTTAAGGTTCGTTTGTGTTTTTAATTCATTTTAAGGATCCGTTTTCTTCGGGATTTGTTCCCTAATACTTATTTAGGCATAATTAAGCTTCTAAAATCTTCATTAGCCTAATTAATCACTATTTTTAATTTCGGGGTATTTCAATTTTTGCAGTACTTACTAAAATAAGCAAACAAATAAAAATTAATAAGTAAATTTGTTTTCAGTGTGGAGAAAAATCAGCGAAAAAAATATTTTAAATATTGAAGTGTTTATTTAATTATACAAGCGTAGTGGGGATTTTTAAATTATTTGTTCCTCATGCAATGAAAATGACCATGTATACTTTGTTTATCTAATCGTAGAAAATATGTGCTAGTGAGAAATGCAAGTTTTCTTGTTTGAACGAGTGATATAAGTTATCTCTTTATTTAGTTGAGGTGGTGAGCTATCATCCGCCTGTGACAATAAGTTGCAAGTTCGATTTTCCCGTTGATAGGTTGTATTAGGATTTTACTTTAAAAGAATAAGTTTCTCCTTGTGAGTGAATGTTTGTTTGAATGAGCTAATGATAATGTTTGTAATTTACATATTTGATTGTGAGATTATATTATTGTTAATAAGAGTGTAATACATAAGAAGTATATTGAAAATTATGGATAACATGTTAAACATGAAAAATAAAATTTAGTTTATTATGTAACTTGTAGTTTGAGCTTATCATTTAAAATGTTATTATGAATGACTTCATTCATTGGGAAAAATATTATTTAAGATTTGGTAGTATATATACTTGAGTATTGTATAGGTTCAGTTTAAAATAAAATTATTCTTATTCAATGAAAGTTGTTCAGTCTTAAGTTAAGTTGTTTATATTGAATGTGAAAGTTATTTGGTGATATACGGAATATATATACAACTAATTGTACAAAAGACACTTAGTCAATTAGTAGCTACTTACACTCACACATTGTCTATCCTAATCAAATATTCAAAATATAGCTTGGCCTCCTAATATAAAATTTCTAGCTCTGAAATGCCCCGGACTTAACTGGGGTGATCAATTATGCTAATGACATATTTAGAGGCTTAATTATGTCTAAATAAACATGTGGGAACAATTCCCGAAAAAACGAATCCATATAATGGGTTAAAAACGCAAACAAGACCTTAAAGCACCTTTTTCGGAAAAACCGGGAAAAATGTGACTTTAAGTGGTTTAAATGACTTGTAAAAATTATAGTCAAGCATATAACTATAATTAAACACTAATGAAGGTATGGGAACCATTAAAATAAAATAAACAAAAAATTTGGAAAACGGCTCCGGTTAGTGAATAGTGTCAAAATGGGAACTTATGGGGTGCAGACTAGCGAATGTACGGGACGTCCGTTCCATATTCCGTGCACACATGCCACTCTGAAAAGAAAGTACATGTCAGCATTTTTTAAGTATTTTAAATATATATTAAAGGGAGAGCGGAAAACCGACACAATTGATTTTCTTAAATAAAAAAAACAAACAACATTTGATTGTCGTAAATGATTATAACTTTTAAACCATAAGTCCAAAATAATAAATAGTTGCACCATTGTTTATCTAAATTCAAGCTCTTTAAATCAAGACCAATCATGGATATGTTTTGATAAGTTTAAAAATTTATGTTAGTTACATGTACATATCAACATATACAACACTTATGATTCACCACAACAGTTTAAAATACACCATATAACATTAATAATACACCACAAAACAATAATGATTCAGTATTTGTTTCAAAGTTTTTTATCTAATCCACCACTTATTAGTTAATGAATCATAATACCAATTTCAATGAATCATAATATCAATTTAATGAATCATACCATAATTTCAGTGTATCATCAATACATATAAAAATAAAATTTTAAACAATATACAACACAAAACAATTTTGATAGGTAAGAAAAAAATGATTCACCATATAAGTTTAAAATACATTACAATACTATAATAATACTAGAAACCATAATGATTTTTTATCGGTTCCGGAGTGTTGTTTATTTAATCGTCACTTATTGTTAATTAATCATAATATCAATTTTAATGAATCATAATATCAATATTAATGAATCATATCTTCATTTTAGTGTATCATCACAAACATATAAAATAACAAATTTACACAATAATACAACACAAAACAATATTTGTATGTATGAAAATATATGATTCATCGTATAAGGTTTAAAATAAACCATACAACAATAATAATCACTACAAAACAATAATGATTTTTTATTGTTCCGAAATTTGTAATCTAATTCACCACTTATTAGTTAATGGATGATAATATCAATTTTAATGATCATAATATTAAAATTAATGAATCATATTATCATTTTAGTGTATCATCATACACATGTAAAAATAGTTTTTTTAAAGTTATCAAAACATATCCATGATTGGTCTTATTTTGAAGAGCATGAATTTAGATGAACAGTGGTATATTTTGGACTTATATATAAAAGTTACAAGCATTTAAAGTTAATATATAAAAAGACAGTCCAGTCAGCTGCTGACTGGGACTGTCAAATCAGTCTCCCACTCCTATCTCAGGTAAGGACCTGCTGCAGGATCGAATTTGGATGTTAATTGTAATAAGACCAAAATACTCCTCTCATTTGTAAATAAAAAGCTGGCATTCCCATTTGTGTGTGTGTGGCACGTTCAGCCCCCTCACAACTCTCTTTATTTTCTTATAAGTGAGAAAGAGACAAAACAATAAAATAACAATAGTACAAAAGTGTTTTTTAATCTCTCTCCTCCTATTTCTCTTGCCTCTACGATTTTTCCTGCCCTCACGAGACCTTCTTCTTCTTCTTCTTGGTGATAATGGTGATTTGAAGAGCAACCTACAGCAGCCTCATTTCTCTTCCATTCTTAAAGCCAAAACAAGGTCCAAACTCTACAAAATTGTACCGTTGAACTCCTCTCACCTTGGGGATCATTTTCCATCCTTCAAAAACCAAAAAGCTTGAACTTCATCCCCTTGGATGGAGCTCCATTTCAAGGCTAAAGGAGACCATTGGGAGCCAAACCCTCTTCTTATTGTTTTAAGGTAAGAAAGGAACTTAAAGCCTCTCTTTTTCTAGCTCTTCCTTTACAGAAAAAAATCCAACGTTTGAACCCCCTTATTGCTCTTTGTCCAGCCAGTTTTGGTATTCAAAATAGGAGTTGGAGCTTTGGTTATTTCACTGCCCAAAACTTCACTTATAAGTTGCAAGGTAATACCCTTTTAAAACCTTAAACATCTTCTTCAATTTTAGGGCTTAATCTAAGAGTTAGTATTGTTGTTCTTGGGTTGGCTATAGCATCAGCAAAATACCTATTGACTGGTTGTAAAACAAGAAGAAGAAGAGAGGATGAGCAAGAAGGAAGGGAAGAGAAAGGAAGGAAAGAACCATAAAATTCCAAGGTAAATTGACTTACCTTGAGTTGTTTTTGTATGCCTTGTAAAACAGAAAATTTCACTTGTTTTGGGAGTGTTTAATGCTACTGCAATGATGAGAAAGAAATGGGATTATATTAGTGGTGTTTATGTTGATGATCAAAGGCCTTGGAGCCAAGTGAATAAAGTGTTAATGTGCTAGAATTTAGTGTGTTGATTAGTGTCTAGAATAATGTGGTGAACGAATTGTTTTTTGGTAAGATGAATAAACAATGTGGGCAATGTTTAAAATTATGGGGAACCTCTGTCAAAATTTATGTAGCAAACTAGATGACTTAGGGTCCGTTCGTTTATCAAATTTATTTTTCTAACTAGATTAATGTATTTTTATTTGCCACTTGTCTTAATCTTATTTGTTACTTTTTTAGGTGGGCTCCATCCTCCCTCTCACAAAGACATTTTTCTAAAAGCTACTATATACTGCGTTTGAAAACTCCATCAGATTAATGGTGGCACAGAACGGACCCTTAGTGTTTAATGAGGAGAAATAATCTAGGTTGGTCTTGGTGTGTTTTAGAGTTCAAATTGAGTAGTTAATCACTTTGGTTTGATTAGAAAGAATTGTGTAGTCGAGTAGAACAAGGTAGTAAATATTGCAAGTTTTGCATAACTAGATGGTATTAGTTGAAGAACCATAGAGTTAGTGAAGGAGGAAGAGCAAAATCTGTAGTAAGAGTTTCTAGGAGAATTTAGTGTGGGAAATTGTGTAAAGTTAACAAAGAATGATTAATTAAGTTAATGAATGAATTAATAAGGTTTAGAGCGTCAAATTGGTGTAGAAAACATGCTAGATTACATGTAGGAAGATTGAGGAAGAATTGGGCAAGAGATTTAAGTTGAAACTGAGTTAAAAAACTGTCAAATGTAACAAACAGGGTGGTCCAGGTTTACAATCCGGTACATATACCCGGACCACCCCAAAAACACGACAGAAACTCATTCCAGAGATTGGTCCAGGTGTGTACAACCCCGGACACAAACCCGGACCAGTCTAAAAACTTGCCAGAATGATACCCGAAGGGATGGTCCGGGTTTACAACCCCAGACACAAACCCGAACCACCCCAAAAATACCCCAGAAAGTGTAAAAATGGAATTTTAAGGTGAGGATTTGAATGGTAATGATATTGTAAGATTGTTAGGACTTGATTAATGATATATAAAGGTCATTAGGAGTGTAAACAAGCTAAAGGAATAAGGTGAAGTAAGTAACTTATGTGAATGAGTTTGAATTACAAGGAGTTAGTAATTGCAAATTGGGGAAGCCTTAAAGATGAAATAAGTTAGGTTAATTATAGAGAATTAACCATCCGATATCATTTATGTTATAGGATTTGAATAGTAGGACTCGAAGGAGAGTCGGTGATCAAAGAACGACGGTGAATGGTACGATTTTCTCATGCCCTGTATGCTACCGAGATTACCTTGATTTATGTGATTGTGTGCCTACTTGCCATCACCTAATCAAGATAAATGCACGAATCTGATTTACCGCATTTCTTTATGCCTTGTAATTGGTTGAGTGTCTGGTATGAGTTAACGATTGTTTGTCTGTGAACTAATCTAACTCAGTACTTGACTTAACTAACAATGGTGGGACCTAACCGCTAGTTATGCGCCATGTCCCATGTATGATTGATTTGTGAGTTGAATGTTGACTAACTCACTGACTGGATATTATACTAACCCGAGAGTGGGGTTAGGGGGATTGTGAGTCACGCGTGCAAGGAAGAGGAAAACAACAGAGCGTTTGTTTCTGATTCTGTGGTCGAACTCCCTTATTACAGGGCTGTTTGCCACATAGTGGTGCCCTGTGGGGCCATGTGCCTGATAGTGGTGCCCGATTGGAGTGAGACGAGACTGACAGAGCTACCCATCTAAAGAGGTAAGCTAGGTATTATGGGTTATGAAAGAAATAACCCGGTGGTGAGATCTATATACACATCTCAACCGGTGGTCATACTGACTTAACTCTAACTTTTCCAAGAAGTAGGATATTTAGAGGGTGCGATGAGAACAGTGAATGTGACTTGTGAATTGACTTTCATCTTGTCTCTTGTGTTATGCTCTGTGTATGAATATTGTTGTGCATGCTTATTATGTGTTATTATTAGCATATTTGTTTGTAATAAAAATCAACTTCATTAATGTGACAAAGTAGTCGGTGTACCCCCATTAGCACGCAAGGTATGCGAATTTCATGCCAGCAATTTGCTGAGCCCCTCCGGGCCACCATTTTTATTTCAGGTAACCGACAAGGCTGGTTGGTCGAGTTTGTGACCGAACTTTTGAGCTTTTGCTAGCTAGTGATATTTCGGTTAGTGTACTGAGTTGTACACGGGCTTGTAGCCCTTTTTGAATTGGCTGGTGTACCACGTTGTACACATACTAGTATGTTTTGTGATTGTAATAGATTGTGATGTATCTGAATTAAATTCTTGTAGTACTCGGTAATCGAATGGGTTGTATGGTGTATGTATGTAATTATGGAAGCTCGGCATTTTTAGTTGTTAGACCGTAACTATTATGAATTAAGCCGACAATTAGGCGATAATATTGGGATTAGCGGTGGGGTGTTACACCACCCTTTAATTTATATAAACTTAAATATATAATTTAATTAATAAAAATTTGTTACTTATATGTATATATCTAGTTCTACTTTGAAAAATTATAAATACTTAAATTCAAATTAAACTTCAATAACCGTTAACATTTATTTATTTATTAAGTACATAAAATTTTGATATATTAGTTAGTTTTTAAAGTATAGTTTTTAGTTTCTGATTCTATGAACTTTTGTTATATTTGTTTAAATTATAATTACTTATATATTATTTTTTATTCTAATGTGAATGATAAAGATTTGGATAGAATATCTATGTCGTTTTTTCGAAATATATATCTAGGTGTAGCAAGTCAGAATATTCTACTACCAGATCTTTACTCACTTACACGTAATCTATAATAAGACAAACTCTCATAATATATTTTCAATGTGAAATACAAAAATGACTGTAATTTTGAAAAATTGTAGGATTATTCATTTGAATTAAACATACCGTTAATGGATGCTTTTTGTAAAGAAAAAAGGGAAAATTCACAATATACCCCTGTTTTCTTTCGTAATTCACAATACCCCCTTTTTTGAAACTTTGTCACAAGATACCCCTGTTTTCTTTGCTAATTCACAAAATACCCCTTTTTAAAAACGGCGTCAAATATTCCGTTAACCTCCCCTGGAAAATGACTATTTTGCCCCTGACCCGTTTTTTCTTTTTGGGAAAATTCACAATATACCCCTGTTTTCTTTTAATTCACAATATACCCCTTTTTTGAAACTTTGTCACAAGATATCCCTGTTTTCTTTGCTAATTCACAAAATACCCCTTTTTAAAAACGGCGTCAAATATTCTGTTAACCTCCCCTGGAAAATGACTATTTTGCCCCTGACCCGTTTTTTCTTGGGAAAATTCACAATATACCCCTGTTTTCTTTCGTAATTCACAAATACCCCTTTTTTGAAACTTTGTCACAAGATATCCCTGTTTTCTTTGCTAATTCACAAAATACCCCTTTTTAAAAACGGCGTCAAATATTCTGTTAACCTCCCCTGGAAAATGACTATTTTGCCCCTGACCCATTTTTTCTTTTTGAAAAATTCGCAGTTATTTTGGCTACTTTTTTTTTTGAAAATTTTTAAATTTTATAATATACCCCTATTTAAGTTTGTTGTTCTCGAAATACCCTGTTTATGTTTTGAAGTTCACAAGATACCCCTATTTATGTTTTGTAGTTCACGAAATACCCTTATCACCCTGATGCCTTGGTAAAGCATCGCCTAGTTTTCTCTTGTTTTTCAAGTGCCTTCAGCCTATTCATAATCCCAGAACAAATGTTGTTTGCATTCCAGTTCTCTGAGGTTTCGGGGGGGCGGCCCTTCCCCCCTTTGTGTCTGCCCCTGGTCAAACTTGTGTTGTGCCAAGCACTCTAATGGGATATCACTCAGATATTTGAATGCACCAAAATCCATCTCCCTAATGGCCACCGCCCCCCCCCCCCCCCAAACTTTTGAAATTTGTAAAATGCTCTTATAAATTTTTTAAAAATACAAAATAAACATAATGTTTTAAAGAACAATAGTGTTAAAAAATTTTTTGACCCCCCTAAACAAAAGTTCTGGTCCGCTACTGAGTTGACCAAGAGGTAGCCATTTTAAACCCAATGCCTGTGACATTATTGTTTGTCCACAAGACTAAATCAATCTACTCTTTACTTGAAGGTATTTACCTAACTATGAAAATAATCCATGTTATACATGTTTGTCTCTGGTCATATATTATAATTGTGTCTAATTGTGAATGACAGGGATTCGTACTCAGCTATTGGTGAGACATTCCGAGAGACAAGAAAACCTCAGAGAACTGGAATGCAAACAACATTTGTCCTGGGATTATGAAGAGGTTGAAGGCACTTGAAAAACAAGAGAAAACTAGGTGATGCTTTACCAGGGCATCAGGGTGATAAGGGTATTTTGTGAACTACAAAACATAAACAGGGTATCTTGTGAACTTCAAAACATAAACATGGGTATTTCGTGAACAACAAACTTAAATAGGGGTATATTATAAATTCAAAAAATTTCAAAAAAAAAGTAGCAAAAAAACTGTGATTTTTTTAAAAAAGAAAGGGAAATTTCATGAAATGCCACTATATTTTTGCCTAATTCATGAAATGCCCCTAAAAAAAAGAAAGTCACGAAATGCCACTATATTTTCCGAAAAGTTCATGAAATGCTCCTCCGCCCTAACAGACGTTAACTTTCCGTCTGAAGTAAGTTTTTTTTAAAAAAATGTCCTTTTTGCCCCTAAACTTACTGTTCCACCACCGTTTGCTTTTCTGATTCTCTCTCCCGCGTCTCTCTCTTCTCCCCCTTCCCGTCTCTGTTCTCCCCCTTCCCGTCTCCCTCTTCCCCGATTCTTCATCTCCTTACCGCAAACCCTAGATTCATACTGCTACTGGTTCAAAGACTCGACCTTTGAATCTGTGAAGCGTGAAGTGAAGCGCGAGGAGGTATGCGGTTCCTATTTTGTACTCCATTGTTGTCAGCTAGTATCACTGTAGTACGTCCGCCCTTGTTGAGTTTTCTTTGTGAAATTTCCTTTCTTTCGTCCTTTCTCTCACAATCATGCCATTGTAGTGCGGTTAGGGCTTTTCTGTGAAATTTCTTCTATTTCCATTTACAAAGTGGCATTTTGTTATCTTAAACAAGAAAATCGCATGTGTGTAAACAGAGTTCGCTCCTGTTTTTTTTTTTGTGCAACTCTGCTCGATATGCTGGTAGTTTGGTAGTTGGTGAAGAAGTATTTTGTGGGTTTCTTATGAAATGGCATTTTGTTTTCGAAACAGTGAAACTGGTGCAGATTTCATTTCTGTTTTTGGTGCGATTATGCTGGATAGTTCGCTAAATAAATTTGAGTGTTTCTTATGATGTCCTTCGGTATCACTCTTATATCATCAAGATTTGTGGGTTTCTTATTATGTTCATGTATCACTCTCATCTGATCATGTTTTTGTTGATTTTCAGATGGTGAAACGGCATGGGGGTTGTGGGTGGAATTGAAATACAAGGAGGAAGCATTTAGTTATAGGATACAGGATGAGGATTCCCCCTACCTTGACATGGTAACGTTCATCAGGGCGGTCATACACGAAGCTGAAAAGCAACTAGTATGCAGTCCCCCAAGTACCCGGTGTTCAATATTATAGTCCTCGCTCAGAAATACATATGTCATCGATGATGATGATTGCCTTCAGGCAATATTGTTTGAGAACAGGAATGAGGCAGAAATTTCTGTGGTGATTGAGGAGAGTACCAAACCCAGTGAGGCTGTGAAAATCGCTCTAGGTCTGGAAAGTGAGCATGGATGATGAATCTGATGATTGATGATTATGAGGACTCAGATGGAAGTAGAAACTATCATGGTCGTGTGGAGGTTGAGGAACCTGGTGAAGCCCCCACTGTTGAGTTAGACGATGATGAAGATGATTCACATAGACCTCGGCGAGCAAGAAAATATATCAAGTCTGATATCATTTCAATTGACCCAATAGTAGACGAGTCCACTGCTCATCCCACGACAAACTATAAGTGGGATTCTTCATCGTCTGATGGCAGCAGGATGTCTCTGTCACCACCGACAGTCTCAGTTCATCCAGACAATCAGCACAATGATCCCATGGAAGTAGATCAAAGTATGGATGCCAATGATCCTGGGTATGAGGTGAACCCAGACGATGATCCAATTAATCAAACGGATGCCAATGAAGAAACTGCACAACCACCGGCTGATGAAGAAGCTGCACAACCACCGGCTGATGAAGAGGCTGCACAACCACCGGCACATCCTGAATCTGACCAGCTGCCAACAAAGAAGCTAGAGCATCGTCATCAAGTAAAAGGTATTTTTACGTAGTTTGTGTACATTTCATTGTGGTTATGATGTTTAATGAAATGTTGCAATTTCATTGATACATGTCACCTTTTATAGGCCCAAAGATGCTCCGAAGAAAAGAAAACTGCAAGACTACTTAAAGGAGAGAAAAGAGAAAGGAGTGTCCACGGGCGATACACCACCAACCAGCAGATCAAGACCTGTAAGAGCTGCTGCTACAGCAGCTCCAGCTGATGATGATGATGGTGAGCTTATTTCAGTGATGAGGATGATGGTGACTTTGAGGAAGACGATCATGTCACAGCATCAATAGAGACTGAATCATCAGAATCCGCATCTTCTCTCGAGCATGATCCGGTTGATGAGGCAACCACAAATATGGAAGACGAAGCTGTTGTTGTAGGATTAATGGATCAAGAGTATGACTACGACCCTACTGATGTTAACAAGGTAATGACTGGTGTAGATGATGATGAGGAAGACAGCATAAACAAAATCTTGCGCACTTGCTCATTCTACAGGAGGAAGATTTTGGAGGTGTTAACTTGGAGGTGGGCATGTTGTTCATGGATAGAGATCACTTTGACGAAGTGCTGAGGCAGTATGCTGTGCAAGAGGGATTTGATTTGGTGAGGCAGAAAACAACCCCAGGAGATTTAGAGGATTGTGCGCCGCCCCGGATGCAAGTGGAGGATTGCTGCGTCCGTGATTTCAGATAAGAGAAGTTGGCAGATTCGAAGAATTGAAGGAGAGCATGTGTGTGAGAAGGTGACGACAAACAACATGGCCTCGTACACTTGGTTGGCTCAAAAACTAATGGCTGATGCAAAGGCTAATCCAAACCTAAGTGGGACGAACATAAAGACTTTGTGCATGGAAAGATTTGGTTTGGAAGTGAAAAAGGTGTATGCTACAAAGTTCGAGAACAGCTGAAGCGCATACTTGAAGGTGGCCATGAGCAGTCCTATGCGCTGATTCCAAAATACCTTGATGTCATACGTCAAACAAACCCTGGATCTTATACAAACTGCCCGGTGCCCAGAGAACCACCTTATGTTTTCACAAAATGCTTCATTGCATTTGGCAGTTTGGTTCAGGGATTCATGTCTGGATGCCGGCCGTTGATAGGGATAGACGGGTGTCATTTGAAAGGGTATTATGGTGGTGTGCTGTTATCGGCAGTGGTTGGACGCCAATCAAGAAATCTTTCCATTTGCTTATGCGGTTGTTCGTGAGGAGAGAACACTGACATGGGAATATTTTTCCAATGTCTGAAGATAGTGATTGGGGAGGGAGAGCCACTGCCATGGACTTTCATCTCAGACAGACAGAAGGTATGATCTCACATTCTGTAAATACTAATTACAGGGGCATTTCATGAACTTTCGTAAAAGTTGTAGTGGCATTTCATGAACTTTCGTAAAAGTTGTAGTGGCATTTCATAAACTTTCGTAAAAGTTGTAGTGGCATTTCATGTACTTTCATAATATTTGTAGTGGCATTTCATGCACTTAACTAATAGCATTTCATGTACTCTTTTTCAACAGGGGATAGATCAAGCAATGGCTACATGGTTTCCTAATAGCCCTAGGAGATTCTGTTGCAGGCATTTGTATCAGAATTTCCGGAAGAGTTTTCCTGGGGCAAAAATGATGTAAGTTATTGGTTTTCTTAATACTTTATTACCATAAAGTGATGGTTTAACCATTTCATAATATTGAATTCTTATGTAATTGAAGGCAAGCGTTCTGGTCTGCTACAAACGCATTTTCGGAATTCAGTTTCCTAAAAGCAATGGACCGGATAAAGGAAATGGAAAGTGGGGCGTATGACTATCTTAATGACATACCTTTAGAGAGCTGGGCAAGACACAAATTTGATCCTGAGGTATGCATTCTTTTCCTCTTGGTTATCTGAAAAATGAAATTTCATTATGTATTTCCTGAACTATTTTCCTGATTGTTCTGCAGATAAATTGCATGAAAATACATCAAATTTGTGGAAGGATTCAATGCTACTCTAACTGTTCATAGAACCAAGCCGATTCATGTGCTGCTTGAAGGTACTATATACTTTCGTGGAATTAGCTCATTAATGTTTGCATAACTATCTATAGTACAATTTGATTGAAGTTTACAATGTGTTTAATGTAGGTATTCGAGCGCAAATAATGCTGAGACACTGTGAAAGGAAGGAAGCTGCAGCCAGTTGGGATGCGGATGGCATTTGCCCGGGAATTTTGAAGAGATTAACAGCAGTGGAGAGGCATCAAAGGACAAGAGCTTGCTTTGCAAGACCTTCTGGTCGGTCAAAATTTGAAGTACTTGACGGGAGTGCAACTTTGATTGTTGATCTGGAAAAGATGGAGTGCATATGTGGAAGGTGGCAGCATACCGGCATTCCTTGCAGGCATGCATTCAAGGCCATAAAGCTATTTGGAGGGGATCCTATTGCATACATAAGTCCATACTTCAAAGTTGGATCCTATCATGCTAGTTATCAGCACAACATCAATCTCGTGCCTTCTCAGGAATTTTGGCCTACTACGGCAGAGGAGACAGTTGAGATTCAGCCACCACCACTGAAGAGGGGCATCGGTAGGCCAGCTAGAAACCGGCGTAGGGAGGAGAACGAGAAGAAAAGAAAAGGTCCACGGTCAATCAGAATAAAATGCAGCAAGTGTGGCACTTTTGGCCACAATATAAAGACTTGTAAGGGGGGACCTACTCAGAGGGAAGTGAGATCCACGCAAGGATCAACAGCACAGGCCGGTCCAAGTCAAGCTTCGCAAACCGAAGCTGGTGCTGCTGCTGCTAGTACTGCTGGTACTACTTCTGGTGCTGCTGTGCTACTACTGATGGTGCTGCCGCGCCAAGAAAGAAGAGAGGAGGGAAGCGCAAGAAAGGTGCGACATGAGCAGGTTCATAATTTAGCTATTATGGTGAATATTTTTGGGTTTTTTGGGTAGCTGATGAATATGCAAACTTTTATGCATTTGCTCTAATGAACATATGTGGTTCTGGTGAACCTTTTTGGTGGGTGAATAGGTGCTGTTCTTTAAACAGCATTACAACTTTTTGTAAACAGCATTAGAACTTTTTGAATAGGTGTTGTTCATGAAGCTGTTGTACTCTACATATGTGGTTCTGGTGAACCTTTTTGGTGGGTGAATAGGTGCTGTAAACAGTTTTACAGCTTTGGGTATGCTTAGGACTTGTTTGTATTCTGATCAAAGAATGGTTTGAACAACAATGCTAAGACATATTATTTGAATTAAAAGGAAATCTTACAATTTGCGGATACATGTTACAACAACTAGTATTACAACAATTTTGATACACCACTTTTTGATGGCCCTTTTCATTTCCTCCTCTACCTCCTTCTTTATTTGTTGCCTAAGGTTGTCACCATGCAATGAGTGTCCTGATTCTGCAGTCCCCTCCTCTTCATAGACAGCAGGTCTTGTAGTCGACATTCGTTGTGTGGGATTTGTTTGTGATGTACTCCCGGGTTGAGAAGTTAAGCGGGGATCATATCGATCTTCCATAACCGGTGCCCACCATTTGAAGAACCCACAGTTCCAGCAATTATAGTAAGTGAACCCTGCTGATTTCCGGTTGTATGAAACTTTGAGAGTTGCTGGAACTCTACACTTGCAATGTATTGTTTGAAATTTCCCTTCAATTGTGGTTGTGTATGTGGGTGGATACATTTTTGATGTGCTATGGGTGAGTATGGGAGAGATATAACATTATACAACCCTACAATGAGTTTTTATAGCACAAAAGGGGGTCTGAATGAAGAACTAGCCGTTAGAAACCAAAAAATAGCCGTTTTTTTTGTAACAGGGGCATTTCATGTACTTTCGTAAAGTATCAGGGGCATTTCATGTACTTTTGTAAACGTTATAGTGACATTTCATGTACTTAGAAAATTTTTCAAAAAATTTACCGTTGGAAGCCAAAAGCATCCGTTGAACAGTGCTATAAATTTTCAGGGGCAAAAAGGACATTAAAAAAAAAAAACTGACTTCAGATGGAAAGTTAACGTCTGTTAGGGTGGAGGGGCATTTCATGAACTTTTCAGAAAAATATAGTGGCATTTGTGACTTTCTTTTTTTAAGGGCATTTCATGAATTAGACAAAAATATAGTGGCATTTCATGAAATTTCCCCAAAAAAAAAAAAAAACATACCGTTAATGGATGACGACGAGGAGTGATACTGCTTACTGAATGCACTACGTCTTGTCAGAGTGGCAAGTGACGAGACAGCAGTGTCGCTCTTATCCGATGTGTACCGCATCGGAACGGTCAAGTTGATCAAAGAGAAATCAAGAAAAGTTTCACATTGTAAGTTTACTGTGGTTCTTTCACCCATATAGACTATGAAAGGTGGTAGGGGTTTCACCGATTGATGTTTACAGTTGTTTATCGTAATCGAAAATAAAGTAGTTAATGGGATTGTTTAATTTTTAAGTTTTCGATTCATCACTTTTGGTTTAGGATATTATTATTCTACCGATCAAGCCCACGAAAACTTTTAATTATTAGTTTTGATACGTTTGTGTCAATTTATGATTAATTGGAATAATATTAATTTATGTTTTTTCCTTATAATTAATTAACAACATACTGTTATCGGTTTGATACAGTTTAAATTGATTAGCAGTTAGTTACTTATCACTTTATCGCGTCTAGTATAATGATAATAGTGAACTTCATAATTGTATTTATTTTTAGTAAAATAATAATTAGTCATATATTCTTATACTCATACTTTAAAAAATTAAATTAAAAACTAAAAGCAGCTTTTTATTAACCAAATTCCATAAAATTAATAACATTAAAGTTCAAAACTGAATAATTAAATAATTCAATTAACCAAGCTGACAAATCAATTAAATTAATCAGATTTCCGATTTTATTCTAGTATCAGTTAACGATTCGGGTTCCATTTTTAGGAGTTGCCGGTAGACCTGGTAATTTGGGTCACTGGGTCGGGTTGATATCAACCCTAACCCAACCCATTTAAAATATCATCAACCCCAACCCAACCAAAAATGGATGGGTCAGAAAATCATGACCCTAACCCAACCCGTTTAAAATCCTTCAACCCTAACCCAACCCACCCAACCCATTTTTTCAAACATACAATAATTTAGATGGATTAGGAGTGGAAATTAATTTAAAAAATCCAAAAACATCCAGTGCTAGCTGGCACACTAATTAGGATGAAACAAAAGGGAGAGAAGTAATCTTGCTTGATCGACCAAACTTTAAACGAATTTCATGTTATGCAAAGAATGTAAAAGTACTGTACCAATTTCCCATGAATAGAATAACACATACTTTTTTCATAAGTTTATATTATCAATCTAAGCCTAAAGCTCTACCACTGTTGGGGAAGAATCCTATCTAGATATGCATATGTTCCTAGGGCCCTTAATAAAAGGAGGAACGAAAATGAAAATCTTCATTATGCATTAGAGAAATATACTAAAGAAAAATCTTCTAAAGTTAGAAATAATTTATAAACCGAGAGCTTAAAGCCTCAAACTATGACTGATAGTTTTAAAATAATTACATTTGTTTAAACTGAGTGGTCATGCCTAAGAAAAGTACAATCACAGTCACTTAATTGTTACCAACAGTTGAGGAACTTTATGCAGCACGCTATCCGCATTGTTGGCTTCAGAATTCACTAAGAGGTCTATAATCAAGTTCTACTACAAAAAAATACATATCACCTACTTTGTTTCACCTTCTAGATTATCTGAACATACCTATGTTCTCAAGAACAACTATGGCAGTGAGAATAAGAAAAACAAACATTGGACATAGATGAAGAGCAACATAGACATAAACAACGACGTAGAGAAGAAAAATGGATGTGAGTATGCAAGACGAGAGCATTTGGGTATTCAACATTATGTTAAGGTATGGTTGTGCCCTTTGTTTGATATGCAGCTGGTTGGGCCATTTGTTTAGTTAAGATTATGTGATATTATTAAAGGTGGGAAAGCCCAACCGCACTTGGGCTTAAGGCTAAGGTATAGTTTGATCTGAAATTATATATATATGAATAATATTTTTATTTTTTATTTCTAACAAATATATTTCAGGTTTCGGGTTGGGTCATGGGTTAAAATCTCTACCCTAACCCAACCCACAAAATTAGCTTATTACCCTAACCCAACCCAAAAAATAGATGGGTCAATAATCAAGACCCTAACCCACAAAATATGGGTTGGGTTTCGGGTTGGGTCAAAATTGCCGGGTCTAGTTGCCGGGTTGCGGAATTTGTTTAATTGTATACAGTGAAAATAATCAGTCTAGAAAAAGTTGATTGGGATTGGTTAATGCCTTAATGGTCAATGTTATATCGCGGAATTTGTTTAATTGTATCGGCTACTCATATAAAAAATTTATTGTTAATACAAATTTTAGTAACCAAATACTCTCTCCGTCCTGAATTGACCGTCATGTTTGCTTTATGTCACGTTTTTCCATTTCAATATTAAACATATAAGATAAAATAATTTTATAAAACTAAATTTTGTAAAATATAGTTTATCATGTAAGGAATCATATGCAAAACTTTAATTTTCAAAATTAATTTATCTTATATGTTAAAAATTGAAGTCAAACGACATGTCCAAATAGTAAACAGGACGGTCAATTCAGGACGGAGGGAGTATTCATTAAAAAAAAATGAATTGCAACTAGTTATACAATTCAATTAGCTAAATTAACTAACTTAATTCAATTCCCTTTCCTGTTGTTTGTTTTGCCAGTTTTTCCTATTTACAGGAAAGGGAAATGGAATGAGATTACCCCAAAACCCTCTATCCTGATTCCCCACCTCTACTAGGGAATGAGATTTTCTTTCTCAGTACACTTTGACCGGTAACATATGCCATTGACTGATGACTAATAACCAATGATTGGTGAATGTTGACCGGTAATGAATGGTCGTTGACCAACAACCGGCAACTGTTGACCGTTGACCGAAGGCTGTTGACCAAATATTTATTTCATTTCCCTCAGCTCAAACAAACAACTGGGAAAATAAAAAAAAATTCTTTCCAATCTTCTCCATTCCCTTTCCTAATTATATTCCGCTTCCTCACAAACAACAACGGCCCTAAATGTGTATACGTCCAGAAAGCTTTAAAAGTGGGACAGAACCTAAGAAGATGGGGAAGAATGGAATTTCACAGGAAAGGCATCAAATGAAGGAGAAAGAAAACCAGTTGCAGCATCTGATGGCGAGTGATGCAGATGAAGGGATAAGTGAGAAGAGAAATCACTTCTTAAATCTATTGACCAGCTGAGACAAAATGAGGAAATAAGGTGGGCTCAAAGAGCAGGCAGAAATGGTTGAAGGAGGGCGATAAAAACACAAAGTATTTCTTTGCAAGGGCAATGCAAGAAGCAAGAAGAATGATATCTATGAGATGAAAGGAGAAAGGGAGGGATCTGTGGAGCACAATTGGGAGGGGATCGAGGAGGTTGCTAGAACCTATTTTGTGAACCTCTTTCGGTCTACCTCCCCGGAGGAAAACCATCACCTACTAGCCTGCATTGAAGATAGAGTTTCACCCGAGCAGAATGATATTATGAACCGCCCATTCCAGAGAGAGGAGATTGCTGATGTGATTAAAGCCATGGATCACAACAAGGCTCCGGGGCCTGACGGACTGAATGGTAAATTTCTATCTACCTTTTGGCATATAATTGAGCATGATTTCGTACATACCATTTTAAGCATGCTAAATGAAGGTAGTTTCCCCGAGGGAATAAACCACACGTTTCTGGTGCTTATTCTAAAAAGAAGGAGGCAAAAGAGATGAAGGATTTTAGGCCGATTGCACTTTGCAACACGATTTATAGGGTGGGTGGCTGCTAAGGTCCTGGTCACCGGGTAAAAGGTATTATGGATAATATTATTTCACCGGAGCAAGCGGCCTTCGTGCCTTGGAGATTGATATCTGATAACATTATAATGGCACATGAGTTACTGCACACGATGGGCAGATCAAAGGCAAGGAAAAGGGGCCACTTTGCCATCAAAATTGACATGGCAAAAGCGTATGATCGGGTGGAATGGAACTTCCTCTTTTCAGTTATGGATAAAATGGGATTTAAAGGTAGATGGATGGAGGCGGTTAAAAGGTGTGTCACTACCGCAACTATGGCAGTAATGATTAATGGGTATCCAGGGAAGGTGTTTGTACCGGAGAGAGGATTGAGACAGGGAGATCCACTATCTCCCTATCTCTTTCTCATGGTTATGGAAACATTGGTATCGAGTATTAGACTGCTTATGCAAGCGAATCTCTATAAGGGGCTGAAAATTTCCCCCCATGCCCCAGAAGTTGCCTCTCTGTGTTTCGCGGATGATTGCTTATTATTTGGGGTAGCAAATGAAGATAATGCCCAAAAACTAAAAGATACGATTGGTGACTTCTCTGAGGCGTCTGGGCAAGAGATAAATTTAGAGAAATCGAGTATCCTGTTCTCAAGAGGAATGCAACAGGCCAACAGAAGCGGGATCAGTAATCTGATGGGGATTAGGGAGGTTCAGGACTTAGGCATGTACTTGGGTTGTCCAAGCAGGCTGGGCAGAAGTATGAGGCTATCCTGGGTATATTAGAGAGAAAATCCAGAAGAGAATTCAATCATGGCAGGGGAAAGTCTCTCAGGCGGGTAGAATCATTCTGATAAAAAGCATCCTGCAAGCGATTCCAAGCTTTGTGATGGCGGTGCTGCGCCTCCCTAAGAATTTCATAACTGAGATTCAAAGATTAATCAGGGAACTTCTGGTGGAAGGGTAAATTGGGCACCAAATCCATGACGTGGATGAAATGGGATAAGGTATGCTTAAGCGCAAAGGAAGGAGGTTTGGGATTTCGATCATTGGAAGATTTTAACAATGCGATGCTGGCAAAACAAATGTGGCGGTTCATGGAATATCCCCATCTTCTTGTGACCCGATGTTAAGGGCAAAATACGCTAAGGGTGGACACATATGGAAGGCGGGCCTTGGTCATGGGCCGAGCCCAATATGGCGGTCCTTACAAGGGGCGATGGGCCTTGTGCTCGCTGGCGCTCGAAGGTGTATTGGGGACGGAGCATCCACTGGGCTGGGTGACCCTTGGCTTCCAAAAAAGCCGGGTGGAGGCCCTGGATCTGGGCATTACCGAGACAATTGAGGGAGAATGGGAAAGTTGATCAACTCATAAACAAGCAGAATAATTGCTGGAAGAGAAACTTAGTTCAGGAGTGGTTTGATGAAGAAGACGCGAAAGAAATTCTGAGTATTCCCCTGAACATGATGAATAAGGATGACTGCTGGATTTGGGGCCCAGATCCAAAAGGAAATTTTCTGTTCGCTCTGCTTACCACCTATCTATGAAAAAACACAGAGAGCACCTCCCTTCTACCTCAGGCCAAAACATGGTAGCAAAAGTGTTAAACAAAATACAAAAATGTAATCTGCATCCGAGAATTCGGCTTTTCTGTTGGAAATTGGTTCACAGAATTGTCCCATCAAATGCGGTATACGCGAATAGGGTTAACAATGTCGATGATAAATGCTGCATGTGTGGGGGGGTGGGACTCAATCTCCCACGCTTTGGTGTTTTGTCCAAAGATGAAGAAGCTGTGGGAATTGAGGAAGTTCGTTTGGCCTCAAGACCTTATAAATGACAACATATTTTTTGACTGGCTCTACAACTTCTGCTTGCAGGAAAGTTCAAAGCAAATCGCAAATGTATGTACCTGGTTGTGGATGGGTGGTTCGCAAGGTGCCAAGTTCGGCACGGCGCGGCGAGCTCCATCGACTGGGGGCTGGACCAAGCAGAGGCGTTCCTGGATGCGTCCATTTCACTGCAGCTAGATGTTGGGACACTGAGCGATGCAAATGTGAGCTCCAGCCCAGACTCGACAAACCAGATCTGGGTCGATGGTGGTGCGATTCAGGGTCGAGGCTTTGGTGCGGCAGCGGTGGCGGTAAATGAAGATGGTGAAATAGTTGGGACTATGTTCGAAGGTGGTAGGGAGGAGCTCTCCCCCATCTTGACTGAGGCCAGAGCAGCAATCCTAGGGTTAAAGTTGGCTCGGAATCTGGGTTGGAGGAAGACGGTTGTGTTCTCTGACTGCCAAACCATTATAAATTTCCTCAATGCTAATGGGGATGTTGTGAGTGGAGAGCTAAAGTTATTCTGGAAGATAGAAAATGGCTGATGGCTTTCTTTGACGTTGTAAGATGGAAGTTTGTCCGTAGATCGGAAACCAGGTGGCTCATAAGCTCGCTAGGCTGGTTTGCGGAGTGGCAGGAATTTTTTGTTTTGTGGGAGATATCCCAGACTATGTATCGATGTGGTTGAAAGATTAATGAAAAGTCTATGTTTTGGTTTCAAAAAAAAAAAAAAAAAAAAGAAGATACAAGATCGCAATTTCAAAAAATCAAACGGTGTCTGTGATAGATTAAAGATACGACATACTAGAGTCCGGATTCCTCACACTCTGAATCTATATGACGTGAAAAAGGATAAGAACGAATTATATGCCATTCATATCTCATAATACGTAATTTCAAACGTGGCGGTTTTGTCTTTTTTTTGAAATTTCAATTAGTTTATTATATATAAGATTAAATAATATAAATTTATATATTTGTTTATTATAATTTGAATTCTTTAAAATAAGACATTAGTTGAACATGTTTTGATAAATTTAAAATTTAATACTTTTTGTATGTAATACTCCTTCCGTCCCGGTCAAAGTGTCCAGTTTACTATTTGGATGTCTCGTTTGATTTCAATATGTAACCAGTAAGATAATATATTTTTATAAATCTATGTTTTACAATGGAATACTTATGTGAAAAATTATATATTATACAATTTAATTTTAAAAATTATTTTATCTTATATGTTTACTATTGAAGTGGAAAAATGTGCCAAAAAGCAAACATGACACTTATCACTGGGCGGAGGTAGGGTGTCTTAAGATTCAATGTGAAAATAAATAAAATACATAATTTTTAGATGTTTTAATAATACTAGTGTTTTCCTTAATGTTAGTCATCAAAGAGTTGAGTGGGTAGGGTCATCTCTTTTTTTTTTGATCAAAAGACAACTTATTTATTAATTAATGTGTGGTGATTAATAGGCGAACCACATTGACCTTCATTGACGGTGTTAGCTTCATAAGTGAATTTTAAGTTCTGGAAAAGTGGATCAAAGGTTGTTAAAAATTGAATCAGAAGTTTTTTTAAGGTAAACCAAAGGTTTAGAAAAGAGAATTTTGTATCTGTTTAACTAAAGTGAATAAGAGGTTCAAGAAAAGTGAATCAAAGTTTGTTAAAAATTGAATATTTTGTTTTAAAAAAGTGAATCTTTCGTTTAGTAAAAGTGAATCTTATGTGTAAGAAAAGTGCACTTTTCTCATTAAGCATTAATCTTTAATTATTTTTGTCTATTTTTCTATATTTTAAAAATTGACCATAAATCCCTATAGGGTTATTATGGAGCATATGAAATTGAAACTTTAGAGGTATCTCGTAATAAAATAAAACCTAAGAGGGATCTCATAAAAAAATGAAACATCAGGACCATAAATCCCTAAGGTTATTATGGGGACATATGAAGTGAGGGTAATATGGGGTGTTAACAATATAATATATCAGAATTTGAACGGAGGGTATCTCGTAATGAAATTGAAACTTTAGGGATATCTCATAATGAAAATGAAACCTGTGAGGGATCTCGTAAAAAAATGAAATCTTGGGGTATCACATAATGAAAATGAAACATCAAGAGTATTTCGTAAAATCTACTCAAACCACATGTATTGATGAAATTATCTAAAAATAAAAGCATATGTGAGGAAAATGAATGATTAAATATTGTAACCGGTGAATGTGACTTTTTTAATTAAAAATAAAAAAATAATTATAATATTTAATATTATAGTATGAGAAAAACTATATGACTTCATGCTATGTATATATTTCTTTTTTGATTTTTTGATATGTTATGCAATTAATGAGGCTGCTTGCACATGTATGCATGCAATGTGACGTGGCATCTATGAAAGTAGATGAGTAAGTAAAACATCAAAAGTAGCTAGATGAATAAGTAAAACACAAGGGGGCGTGATATATTTCTATATTATTGGAGTGGAAAAGTGACATGCTTTCCATATGTTCAAAATTGACAAAAAAAAAGAGGCATGTAAGGAGGGAAATGGAATCCTCATAAAAAGAAAATAGGCCTTGTAGAAAGCAAAAAAATAATTATGTGTACTATAGAATTGCTCCCCTTAAGACACATTTTACTATTACGGAGTTCTATTATAGAAATTTGAAATATTATCATCACCGAGGGGTTAATATATGTTGAGAAAGAACTTACAAGAAATAATAATAAAAAAAAACAGTCATGAAAGAGATGAGAAGCTTTCTTGATTGCTGTAGAGAAAAAACATTTACCCCACACCCACGAATTACAAGACCTATACTACATATATACATATGTAACTAACAGCTGGAAACTAAATGAAGACTGAATATGTAAATGTAAGTACAACCTAAAAATAACTTAAGCTGGTCTTAGGAAAAATAACTAGAGGCATCAAGTATCTTAACATGCCGCCCTCAAATTATATAAGGATTGCATGATTTGAAATAAATAAAAACAGATTCTACCTAATGCTATCCCAATCTTTCAACCTCATCCTTTTAAAGAGCAAGGGATAACGTTTTCTTGGAAGAGAGTTGGTTTAATAGATCTGTAAGTTGGTCCTTAAAGACCAATTCTATATGCTTAGTTCCCTCATGCAGAACTGGACTACTGGTTATGTGAATTGCAGCCCGACTTTCCGACCTTACTGGAACGGTGCTATGTCTGAAACTTCAAGCTCATTCAGAAATCTCGTCAACCAACTGAGCTCAGTAGAACCTGTCTTATTGCCCGTATTCTGACTGTACAGAAGACAAATCGACACTAGTTTGTTTTTTAGATTTCCAGGACAAAGAACTACCTCCAAACCAAATGAAATAACCACTGATTAAGCGTCTCGTGTTCGGACAACTAGCCCAATCAGCATCACAGTACGCAACCAGATTAAATCCTTTTTATTGTTAAACAATAGACAGTAACTCATAATTCCTTTATTTTAACACAAAAGTATGCAAAGCTGCTGAAAATGCAAATCCGTTGGGAGGTCTAAAAACTGACTTAGAACTTGCAAGCATAGCTCAAATCAGGTCTGCTGTGAGAAAGAAAACTCATCCTACCAATCAAACGTCTATAAACACTAGGGTCTTTTAGAGGTTCTCCCTCTCCTCTTCTCAGTTTAACATTGAAATCTAAGGACTAATAGAAGCCTTTTATCTAAATAACAAACTCTACAACCAAGTTCTCATGATAGTTCTTCTGTACTAGAATTATCCCATTAGAAGTGTAAATAAACTGCATACCTAAAAATGATTTTAGCTTCCCAAGTCCTTTATCTTAAATTTATGATCAAGGTCCCCCTAGAAATAATAAGCTCAACATCACACCACCAATCACGAGAACATCATGAACATACACAACTAGGAATTTTTTTTACCATAAGAGCACTTGACAAACAAAGAATAGTCATACAAGACTGTTTAAAACCTATACCCTTAAGGAAATCACTGAGTTTTTGGTGCCACTGTCTAGATGCTTGTTTCACTCCATATAACGATTTCCTCAATTTGCACACATTACCAGAACCCTCTAATTTGTGCCTTTCTGGAATTTCCATATAAACATCCTCATTTAGATCTCAATGCTAAAGAGCATTATTAACATCTAGTTGTACTATTTTCCAATTCATTTTGGCTGCAATTAGAACTAAAGTTTTTATAGTGGTCAATTAACTATAGGAGAAATAGTCTCAAGGTAGTCAACACTATATTCTGTGTAAAGCCTTTAGCAACTAATCTAGCTTTATACCTCTCTAATGTACCGTCAGCATGATCTTTAAACCTATATACCCACTTACATTTAACAACTTTCTTCCCTGTGGAAGATCAACAATTTCCCAAGTTTTGTTTCTTTCTAACGCCTTAATTCTGTAGACATTGCTTTTATTCACTTAGGGTCCTTAACAACATCAATAAAAAATCTGGTTCACATTCTCTATGCAAGAAGGTACTAAAGCAGGTATAATCAGAAGGTTTAACAATTAACAGACTTGACATGTTGATGATTTCCATAATCAATTCTAATGAGTCTAAAAGAAGCTAGTTTCATTCTCATTGAGATAAACTGAATTGGAATCAAATCAGATGTTTCACAATTATCAGATGTCATACAATCGGTTCTATAAATTCTATCAGACAATAATAGAGAGAAAATTAACTGATAACTAATCTTGGTGTTGTTAAAGATTGTCCCACACTGTAGTCTTCTAAGTGCCTTGGTGGATGCCTATCTCTAACTGAATATCTGAGCGACATATTTCTTTCTAAGTCATTGGCATCAGCCTCTAATGGCACTTCATTGTCATTGATCTCTTAAGGGTAATCAGAAACCATCAAATATGTTACTACTTCATCTGAGGAATCATAAAACTCTAACGAATCTCTTGAAACTGGGGTGCTAGTTCTAAGTTGTTGTTGGCTTGTGCAAGGTCTTTCTTCCCTAATAACATGATCATCAATCTCATACATAAAAGGGTCAAAAAGATTTCAAGGACATAAGTATTATTTTCCTTTAGATGATTCATCGCTAAAGAGGGAAGAGATTCTCATGAGAAACAACATCTTTATTATAAACAATTTTGTTGTTGTATAGGTCTAACAGTTATAACCTTTCTATCCTTGAGGATATCCAAGGAAAATACATTTAATACACTTCAAGGCAAATTTATCATGTTGTTGTTTGTTGATATTGGCAAAACAAAGACATCTGAAACATTTCAGTTCATGATAATCTAGTTAACATTATAAATAACTTCAAAAGGATTCTTATTGTCAATGCTGCTAAGAGGTGTTCTATTAATTAAATAAGTAGTAGTTAGCACACTATCACCCCAAAACTTCAAAGGCAAACTGAGTGGAACATCAAAGCCCTAGTTGTCTCAAGTATGTGCCTATGTTTGCACTCTACAACACCATTTTGTTAAGGAGTATAAACACATGTTGTTTGATGAATGATCCCATTTCTTTTCAGAACATCAGAAGCATAAACTACCTAGCTCATATGCTTTGTCGATTCTTACAACTGTTACACTCTTTTGAACTGTGTTTCAATCATTTTAAAGAAAAGAATAAAGACATCACATGAAATAGCGTAGCTAGAGCAAATGTGTCCATGTAGCCCTACTTTTTATCATCAACAGTTGTAAGAAAATAAAATTTTCCATCATATGTTTCTGTTTTGTAAGGTCCCCACCAATCTACATGTATTAATTCAAAGACATCATAGGTTTTGATAGAACTAGATTTAAAAGGTATTCTATTACTCTTAGATCTAAAGCACGAGTCACAAACAAGTCGTTTATCACTTTGCATAGAATCACTAAGATCAAGTTTTAGGAGCTTGTCTTTGCGTACATGGCCTAATCTGTGATTCCAAAGATTCACCTTATCATCACAATCAAAACCAAGGCTAACAACCCTATTTTTACAAGCTAAGGAGACATTTCTTTCTTCACTCTTTCTGTTACATACATAAAGCCCATGGTAAAACTTCCAGATTTGAACAACATGATTCTCTCATAAACCTGATAGGAGCATTTTTGGGAATCAAAAATAAATGTCCCCTTTAATTTCTTAGATGATTTTTAATAGATATAAGATTAAATTTGAAATTAGGAACATAAAGAACATGCTTTAACATAATTAAGGAATGATCTTAATGTCTCCAATGATTTTGACATATTGAGGATGCTCATTAGGCATCCCCACAGTATGGATTCGATCAAGAACAATATAATCATTAAATAACTTCAAATCCCCACACATATGGTGGAAGATATCGAATCAAGGATTTAATTAGAAGATGTAAAAACACTCATTCTCATGCAAATGATTCAAGTATTCTTGTCTGTCTCTACTTCTGTTTTTTTCTAGTAATGTTAGCTTCAAGCTTGAAATCATTTCCAATGATTATGTTAGGAATATTTGGTGTGGACGGTCACTTTGATTTGTTGACTGCTCTGGTTGGTCTGTTTCACTTTAGATGTCTTTTTGATCCTTAGATGTGTGTCCGTTTGATCAGGGTCTTGTGGCAGTATCGGCGATTGGCATGAGGCAGGCTGGTCTTTTTTCCTCTTGTTCCATTGGTATGTATGTGGACTCGTATTGGGCTGTTGGTGTAGATATTGTTTCTCCGAGGTTTTACAATTTGGGTGTTAATGACATTCTCGTCCAGAAAGCTACTGTTGGTGGCTGGAACTGCAGTCCTTGCTTTGTTTACTCGCCAATATTCTACAAACACATACCTGGTTTTTGTGGCTGCCCTAAGATTGTTGGCTATCATGATTCTAATGATGCATCTAAAAGTGTGGATATGTCTCCAGAGTGAGGTTTTAGTGATTCTTTTGTGCATATTGTCCATGAAAACAGTGGCTTCGTGACACTGTTGGTATCATCTTTATCCAAGGTGAGCCATGGTTTGTATTGGTTTTGTTGAGTTGGTGGCAAGGGTTGCTTTAGGGGGGTTTGAAGGTGGCAGTGAGGGAGGTTAGCGGGTGGCGAAGGTGAGGGCGGTGATGAGGCATGGTGTGGTCTTAGGTGGAAGGGAGGTAGGAGAGGATAGAGGAAATATCATTTTTGAAAATGAGTGAGGCACTGCTACACGCTTCACATAATATTTTAACTTGTTCTTTTACTTTTTTCGTAAGTAGTGTATTATATATAATTTAACATGATTAGTACATGCTTAACTAGAGGGTACATAATAAAAACACTTAGTAGGACTCCATTTACATTCTTTTTCCTCTCCTACATCAATGATGCCGATAAACAAAACATAAGCATCATCTAGCTTCACCCCCGTTGCAGTCACTTCTTTAGAGATCGTAACCCAATCTCCACTCCACAGACATACCACACCCAGGCTCTGTGCAATTAGGAGATCAACCTCTGATGGAACCAAGGTTCAATAATCATAGGAACTACCGTATCAACACCACATCTCATAAATAACCAATTCACTACACAACCCTGCTCATAACTGAACGACCAAAGCATAATTACAGCCTTGTCAAACCACACAGTAAGACTATTAAAGCTAACATAACTAAAATAATTAAACAATGACATAAAAGAAAAGTCATGCTGATTAGGACTGAAACATGACACTAGTTCAGACAGCGAGAATGCTAAGGTAGTGTCCACACCTATGCATTTGATAGATAGTAACATCACCCCTACTACTCTTGATTTCCACCAGCTTCTTGTAATTCCTTTTCTCTTGCTTTGTGATGGCTTGATCGTAGCTGGACTTGAGAACGCATTTCCCTTTCCCTTCTTCTGGCATTTGGAAGTTGAAGCTCCCAATATTCCACACAAAAAGCCTTAGAAAGCACCTCATTAAATTTTCTCTTATGTGGGCATCCTAGTACGTCTAGCAAGTATCCTCCTTGCGCTGGTTGTGCAACTGTTTACCCGCCCATGCTGAGGAATTCGGTGGAACTGGCGCTCAGATGTGGCTGTTCTCGACTTTGGTCGACACACTCCGTGGATCAGACAGATCCCTTTCCTCTGCGTGCTTCCCTGCTAAGTAAGTTTTTGTGGACAGCCACATACCATAAGGTACTCCTCCCTCATCCACTGGCCAAACATTTGAGTATGCAACGGTGGTATGAGTAAACAAACCATAAATTGAACTGATTAAAAGGCATGTTGTCGTACGTGCTTTGAAGATGAAGTATTATCCATCGACCATCATTGGTAAAGCCCATAATTCAGGTATATGGATGTTGATGAGAACTTTAAAATGCAAGAGCTTTAAACCACAAGCTTCCCAATCAATGAGTGTCTAAATAAGCATGTTTTAGAGGTATATTCCATATGTTTTATCAACACTTTTTATGCTCATTTCTCCACTCTAGCTAGTTTTCTTGCACTTTTGTGTTTTATGGGTGTTTTACATAATTATTACTAAAACAGGAGAAATAACATAGTTAGGAATAAAGTAGACAAAAAGACAAATGTGTGGGTGCAAACGAATCTAAAATCAGAGCCAAAACGAAGAAGATGCAGTGTGTGAAGATTAGGCTGCCCGCTGGACCGACCCAAGGTGGGTTGGTCAAAAGTTTTGAAGGCCGGAAATGCTAGTTTCAGGGGCTGAAATTGCTTCTGGTCTAGACCGACCCAGGAACAGGCCCAAGGTGGGTGGTCAGACGTAAAAAATGCTCCCAAAATTGCTACTGACTTCGACCGACCTTAAGACCGACCCTAGGTGGGTCAGTTGGGTCGAAATTTTGTCCAGATCTGCGCTTTTAAAAGCAGACAAAAAAAGAGAGAGAGAGAGAGAGAGGGGGTGGAACCAGAGAACAAAGTGACATGAAAAAGAGAGAAAATAGGGGAAAAAGACGAAGAGAAGAGGAAGGAAAGGAGGAGAAACCTCACCTCCACTGAAGCTCCTCTTCAACCTCCCACGGCTATTTCTTCTTCATTTTCCCTTATTTGTGCTCTAATGGAGGCTTAACCTCCCTTGTAGTTTGGGATATGGATTTTGCCTCAAAATCCCTAAAACTCCATTGTTGAAGCTTGAACTTGTTTTAATGCTTAATTTTAGTCTTTATGGTTAATGAAGATGATTATTGAGTATTTATGGCTTCTAAACTTGTTACTCATGATTTGGGGATTTATTGAAGGTTTTGCTCAATCTCTCATCTATGTGTTAACTTGGTTGGTTTGGCCTACCGATTAGTTTAGCTTTATTGTGGGATTCTATCAAAATGTGATTCTAAGATAGAAACCTAAACCATTGGGGACTAGAACGGTGTACTCTAATTTTGATGATTTTGAGATTAGATTACATTACAACTTAGGGAACTTAAGCTTAGTGCTGTCGATTAACACAAGGCTTAGCTGATTGAGAAGTTCTGGGTTAAATTGATTAGGATTAGTAGGACTAGATTAGGTTGCTAATTAATTAAGTGTTCCGTTGTTTAGCTATAAGTTCAAGGGTCGACAATCGGTAGGAAGGGGAGGACAAGTGTAAATATTCATCCTGGGCTATATCCATCCCGGGCTACATCTATCTTAGTTTAGTTAGTTTAGTGTTATTGTTTCCTTGTTTTCCAATATAACAAAAACCCAAAACCCCCAATTTAAGTTTATGCACTTTTATTTATCTTCTTGCACATTTACTAAGCTTATAATTAATTAGATAGTTACGAAGTCCCTATGGATACGACCTTGTTGTACTACAATGACTGGGTTCACTACCCATAGTTAGCAAGATAGTTTCACTACTATTTTGCAACAACACCCATCCTCAACAACTCCAAAGAAACGACCGAGTTTTTTTGCGCTGCCCTTCTGACAAATTTGAGAGTGTGATGATGTCGTGGGACATCATATACTCTAACCCCAACCAAAATCTAGTTAAATTCTTGTTGGGTTATAGCCTTCGTCGGGTTTATGGTCTGTAGCGCAAGAAGATTGCTATTGATCATCCACAAACCCTTGATTTTGATCGCCTCCATGGCTTCGTGGGTATCAAATTCAATGATGAACAAGTTGCTCCGATCTTTGTAAATCTAAACCGTCGTACTCCCTCTAGTACCCATGGAGAATTGAGCCAACGAAGTCGTACATATTGGGATTACTGAGTAGAGTTAAGCTATCAGACAACACATAGTTACGAGACTCAAACCACTCACCATGATGTTTCCATGTCTTTGGTGGTTAAAGGGAATGAATGACTTAAGCAGGGAAGGGTGGGAAAGAAGGCAAAAAACAGCGATATTTTTTGGGAGAGTATGGGCTTGAAGCAGGGATTGTCCTCCCCTCATATCGGCTTAATATAGGGGAGAAAAAGATCTGGTGAGCAGAAGATCAACAAACACCCGACTGCACCCCCTAACTATTGCATGTCATCGAGCAGCGAAAAGATCTCGAGAAGTAAGGGAATCGGCCACCGAGTGTCTCTGTGCACGATATTGTTCAAGTCCACAAGATAAGAGTTATAATTACCCCTATCGCCATCATTATCATCTATGAGTGAGTTGAGATGGAAGGTGAAAGAATGCATATAGGCCTTCATTTCATATGCAACTTGGGAATTCCTCATAAGAAGGTCGAACTAGAGCCAGAGCCAGAGCTAGAGCCAGGAGAGAGTGACAAGAGAAATAATGCAGATCGACATTTTCACAAGGTAGAAGAACTAGACAGGAGTTCACAAGGCATTACCGCACAGAGTTCTTTTACTTTTGAAGCACTAATTTTGAGAACAAAATCATCTTTAACATATGGTAAATAAATTTTTCTTCAAACAAGGAATTAAATTAAAGTTAGGCGAGAATCATAAGAATCTTTTGCAATATTCTTTCAAATTCACATTAGGAATATAACTAGCATGTTCCATCTGGACATTGATATTTTAACGAGAAATGAGAAGCACATGGCAAATGCTTTTCGGTCACCAATCCACTCGGCAAAGTGAGAATATAACGAACTAAAAATACACACCGGCAATGTAGGCATTTCTCATGCATCTCTTTTATATTATGTACTGTTAAAAGATGTCAGAACCAATCTTTTAGAAATATAATACTGATTTTATAAATGATATCTCTGAGAATGGTTATGGAATACAACATTATCATTATTGGTAATGTACAAGTACGGATTTTTAGATAATAGTTTTGTTTTATTTGGATTTTTTTAGTGTCTGGAGGTCAGTGTGTGTGACTATTATGTCATGAGATATATGCATGACATTTTAAGTCTATTTGGTAAAATGAATGAACAATTGAATAAGGTATGTATAAAAGTTTCGTGTTATTTGTTGTTCTATAATTAATTCATATGTAACATTATAAAAATCATTTTATAACTAACATTCTTTGTTTTTTTTTAACAGGTTTTCCTTAGTATTGAAAGCTACACATAGAAATCATCACCTCCATGTTAAAGGATTTGGGTGAAGTGCGTGTTTATGAATTTGATTTGATTCATAAAAATAGTCATGATGATATATGTTGAAAATATTAACCATAGAGATTTTTTATCTTGTGACTCAATTGACAATTAGGTTTATTGGCTAAATAAAATTGATGTGTTCTTAGCTTAACACCTTTTCTTAATGGCTGCATATGGTTATGTGACGTTCTGAAGTGTTGTGTCATCCATTATGTACATAAAGTCTATTCTATAGTAGAGGTACGGGGTCAATTGGGTTTCAGGTTGACTTCAATCTGAACCTGACCTGTTCATATTTCACCTCAATCCGAAACTGACCCGAACCCAAAACAGGTTATGTTATGTCAACCCGAAATCGACTTGATGACCCGAAATCAACCCGAAACCGACTTAATGACCCGAAATCAACCCGAAACTTACCCGACCCCCGAAATCAATCCGAAATCGCCCCCAAAAAAATCGACCCAAAATTAAAAATATTGTACTATAAATATAAATTCTACACAAAATCACCAAGACAATATAACCATAACATATAAAACCATCAAACATAAATGGTTACATGATTGTTATATTTAGGGTTATGTCACTTAACTATAAGAATATTATTTTCTCTTTCTTTTTAAAAATGTTTTCGTGTTGTGTGCGGGTTCGACAGCTCAAACCCAAAACCGACCCGGGTTTTTAGCAACCAAACCCAAAGTGTTTTTTTCAGGTTGAAAATTACAACCTAAACCAGTGTTTTAACGTGTCAGTTTCGGGTCGGTCGGATTTCGTGTCGTGTCAAGATTTGACAGCCCTAGTATGATGAGGTGTCATATAAGTAATGGGTTGGAGTGGAGAATTCTTCCAAGATTGTTGCTAAGTGTTGTGATATATATATATAGGGATGCATATTAACAGATGAAACGAGGGAACAAATGAAAAAAAAAATATTATCAGCGATTGTTAACTTGGGAACGCATAACATTAGGTGCTTTCTGCGGTTTTAAAGCATAGAGTCGCCAAAAATGGCATGTTAATTTTGACATCTATTTTGCACTTTTTTACCATTGATCTCAAGAATCACATAAAATTGTTTTTTTCGCAGTTATAAAATCATCAAAAATAGCTGATGAAATCTACTAAAACTCTACTATTCTGTAATATTGTCAATAGCAAACGTTAACCCGAATTTATTAAACCGTAAATTTCTCAAACCTTACTTGCGCATGAGGTAAAATAACCAAAACGAAGAATACATGACTATATTAACTAGAATATATACCTCGTTAGCCCATTGATAGAGGAAGGAGAAGATAACTCATTTCAATGCCCATAGCAAAGAAAAGAATGAAGAAGCCTAGTTGTGTACCAAGTAACCCGAGCAACATGTGAGACCCGTTAAAAAGCTTCGATGAGCATAAAAGAGTAAATTAAGTTGAATACCTCCATGCAATGCTTCCGTCTTAGGTATTTATGAAGAGTTTTGTAACTGTTAAGATAATGACTCAATTCGTTACGTTTTTTATGGAGTTAATTGGAAAGTTTCGTCTTTTGATTATTAAGTAGCTCATAAGAATTAAAACGGTGAGTTATGAAGTCTTTTAAAGTTTCCATAAATAATGGAGGAGTTAATGAGGATTTTTAGAAGAGTTTTTTAGTAGCTATTTCGGGGGTATTAGTGGACCATTATACCTGACTTTATGTAACCTTTATAAGTTATGTTATGGCTTATTCAAGTAGAAAGTGAAGAGAGTCATCCTCGGCTATAAATAGGATTGTATTCCATGGTTCAAGATAACATCTCAAAATACAAGGGAAACATAATAGCATTAGTTGGGGTTTGGGAAAATTCTCTTATGATCCTCTTGTAATCCTCCTGAAAATTTAGTGATCTCTGTGTTCTTCTTCTCCCGTGGATTAGGCTTTAGGCCAAACCACGTTACATCTTATGTCACTCTCTTTTATCTTCGTGCAAATTTATTATCTCATAAAATCCTCACTGATCCTAACAAGTGGCATCAGAGCTAGGTTACAAAATTGTGAGAGATGACAGATACTAAATTCAATATCGATAGGTTGAGCCGACGTGTGAGCTTCAATCATTGGAAGACTCACATTTATGCGGTTCTGGTGAGAGAAAATCATGTGGAAGCTATTGAAGGTAAGCCTGAAACCATGACGGATGATGCATGGGTTACCCTTGATCACAAAGTACGATGTACAATTCATCTCTAGTTATCTGAGTCCATGCTCGATGAGGTGGAAGATGAGACCACTACGAAGGGATTGTGGGATAAGCTTCAAGCTACCTACATGACAAAGAACGTCATGAGCAAGATGGTGCACTGGTGTCACCTACAAGATTGTCGAATGAATGAAGGAGATAACCTAAGGGCACACATTGATGAATTCATGGCCATTGTTTCAAGACTAAAGAAACATGATGTGTTGTTTGATAGATGATTTTTGGGCATGTGCCTTGTTTCGTTCTTTACCGCCCTCATATGAACATTTTAGAGATACACTTCTCTTTAATGGCAAGACCCCAGTGCTCTTTGAGATAGTTGATCACTTGATCTCCAAGAAGGCGATGGATACTCGTCGTGGGCCCAAAGGCGAGTCATCGTCAGGTGATGGAGATGCTTTGACTGATCATGGTGGCAAGAAGAAGGGGAAGGGTAATATGAACAAGGTGAAGTGCTATAATTGTCATGGTCGTGGACATTATAAGCGTGATTGCCCATTGCTAAAGGAGGAGGAGGAGAAACCCAAAAGTGTTAATGCTAGTTGTGTTGAAGATTATGGAGTATTGGTTGTTGGAAGGACCCCAAAATCTGGCCGACAATGGATTTTGGACTCTGGTTGCATTTATCATATTTGTTATGATCGCCCCATGTTCTTTGACTACAAACCCATTAATGGGGAAGTGGTGCATGTGGGGAACAATGAGCCTTGTGCGGTTGTTGGCCTAGGAGGGATCAAGTTGCATACATATGATGAAGAAATGCGCTGTCTCAAAAATGTGAGACACGTTCCAGAAGTGACATGGAATTTGTTGTCCATGGGTGTTTTGGATCCTGAAGGGATGAGTTTTTCATGAATGGATGGAGTGGTGGTAGTCCAATGGGAATACGGTATTCATGAAAGCGAGGTTGATGAACGGGTTGTATGTGTTAGAAGTTGACACGGTGTACAACGGGACCGCTTCATGTACTTCAAGAATTTGAGGAAGTTTCACTCGATTGGTGGGGAGAGAACGTTCATGGCATCTTGGTGACATGGAAGGATTGATCATTAAGGGGGGAAATTGTTAAGATAATGACTCAATCCGTTACGTTTCTTATAGAGTTAATTGGAAAGTTTCATCTTCCGATTATTAAGTAGCTCATAAGAATTAAAACGGTGAGTTATGAAGTCTTTTAAAGTTTCCATAAATAAAGGAGGAGTTAATATTAGAGTATTATCCGCTACTCTTATTCTCTGTCTTAGTTTCTGTATGTCTAGGGATTTTATATGTAAGTTTGTATTTCCTTAGATTGTACTAAAACACTAGGACCCGTTGTAATTCTAGAATAGGAAAACCCGGTTCTGCATATTCCGGTTTCCCCCCTTGCTATTTGCCCCTCTTTCTAATCTTCCCCATTCTGATTAACGATAGAACAAGAAACACACTGTATCTCTCGAGCTTACGCTCCTTCTCCCCTTCGAAAGAAATCAATCAAAGTATTCTTGGTTATGTTGAAATCTGAGATGGTATCAGAGCGATTGCTTCATCGCAACCACGAAGGAGAAGAGATTTGAGCGATTCGTCATCAGAAAAAGGTAGCAACAATCCGCCAGAAGAAAAACACGACGAAGACAACCACGGAAAGAAACCAGAAACCCCAACAATGGCGTCGACGACCATTGATCCCTCAGACCCTCTGTACGTCCACCCAACAGAACAACCCGGTCAAGCCCTAGTCTCAAAATTCACCGGCGAGGGTTTTCTGTCTTGGAAGTGGGGCATGCGAAGAGCTCTTAAGGCGAAAATAAATTGGGCTTCATCGAAGGCAGCATAAAGTGCCCCGACAGCAAGGACCCTCTCCGTGTAGCTGCTTGGGAACGGATCAACTCTTTGGTCGCTTCTTGGATAATTTCATCTCTCGCGCCCAACATAGGAAGAAGTATCACCTTCAACGACAATCCGAAAGAAATCTGGGACTGGCTGTGTCGCCGGTTTGAAAAGAAGAATTTAACTACACTCCACAACATCAAGAACCAAATTGCGGCTCTCAAGCAAGGCGAAGACACAGTTACGGATTATTTCATGAAGCTACGGGAAATCTGGGCCGAATATCAACTTGCGCTTCCAGATGAACATTGCGCTTGCTGCAATGGATGCAGATTCAAGGAGTTGCAAAGAAAATTCAGAGAGAAAGAAGAGCTTGTACACTTCCTAATGGGGCTGAATAAGACTTACATCCACCTCCGAGGTCAAATACTTGCTATGAAAGAGATCCCTACCCTAGAGGAAGCTTACGCTCTTATAATACAAGAAGAGGAGCAGAGAAATGGTTTCGAATCCAAGCAAGAAGACACAAAATCGGTGGCTTTAATCACAAAAGGAAGCAGTCAGTACACTGGGAATAGGCAAAGGGCAGGCCATAATCCGTCAAACCCTAGAAACACGACGAAGAAATTCGCAGACAAGACCCCCAGCAACTCTTTCAAGAAAGAATCCCCTAAGTGTGCAAACTGTGGAAAGCTTGGTCACTACAAGAGCGATTGCTGGTGGCTCGTGGGTTTCCCTGGAGAAGAGGGAAAGAGAGGAAGAGAGATCAAAGCGGGTGCCGCCATTAACGAAGAAAAGGAGTCAAACACATCCAAAGAAGAGGAGATTTCAGAATCGCCCGTGAAAGGTTTTAGTGCGGACCAACTCAATCAATTGGTCGAGTATTTGCAGCAGTAGAAAACCAGTCAAACTAAGTTTGGAAATTTCTCAGGTGACTCTGAACTCATTCTTAATTTTTCGCCATGTTTATCGCTGAATGGAACCACCGTGTTTGATGATCTTGAAAAGGCATGGATTTTAGATTCTGGTGCGACAGAGCACATAAGTGGAAATAATATGTTATTATCTAATTATAGAAAACTGAATCAAAGTAAGGAAATTACTTTACCTGATGGACATAGGGAGGTAGTTCACAGTACTGCCTGCCTAATTATTGATAATATAACATGTCTGAAAGATGTAATGTATGTTCCTTTCTTCAGATTCAATTTGATCTCTGTTGCTAGACTTATAGAATGCCTGGGTGTTGAGATAATCTTTACTGAAAATTACTGTATGTTGCAGGATTCTGATAAGAAAACTTCCCAAAAGATTGGGAAGCAAGTTGCAGGATTGTATTTTCTGGATGTTTCTCTCTGTGTGTGTTTCATCTCTGGCATTTCTTGTTCTAGAAATAAGAAACAAAAGAATCATGTTGTCTGTATGAATTTTGACGATGAATGCAAAGAAGTAGAAAATCCCAGATCTTTGTCTTTGTGGCATAATAGGCTGGGACATATCCCTTTAAAGAAAATGAGCAGAATCTCAGCAATAAATGTTCATAATATTCCTTCTGATAAATCTTCTATTGTTCCATACACTGTGTGCTTTAAGGCTAAAAGTAAGAGAAAGAAATTCCCTACATCAACTATAAAAGCCACAAATTCTTTGGAAATGCTGCATGTTGACATTTGTGGTCCCATAAGGACCCAAACAAAGGAGGGTTTTAGGTATTTCCTTACAATAGTGGATGATTACAGTAGAGGAACTTGGGTTAAGTTGCTTGAGAAGAAATCAGAAGGTATGAAACAAATTGAAGACTTCATTACTGTTGCTGAGAAACAAATGAATAAACAAATAAAGATCCTTAGAAGCGATAATGCCATGGAACTAGGTTCCTCTTCAGAGGGAACTAGTTTCTTTGCTGAGAAAGGGATCATCCATCAAAGGAGTTGCCCCCACACACCCCAACAAAATGGGGTTGTGGAGAGAAAACAAGGGTAGATTATGGAAGTAGCAAGAGCTCTACTTTTTCAATCTGGCCTTGATAATACCTATTGGGGGCATGCTGTAGAACAAGCAACTCACATAATAAACAGAATTCCTAGCAAAGCCATCAAAAATCTCACCCCTTTTGAAAAATTATATGGTTTCCAACCAAACTACAAGGATCTAAAGTGTTTTGGTTGTCTCTGCTATATAACAAACATTGACCCTAACAGAGGAAAACTTGATACCAGATCCCACATCTGTTTATACCTCGGAGATTGCAAAAACACTAAAGGATACAAAGTTCTATCTTTAGAACAGAACACAATAAAGACCAGTCGTGATGTAACCTTTTTTGAACATATTTTTCCTCTGAAAGAAAAAGAATGGAAAGACATTCTATCAGAAACTGAACAAGACACTGATAATCCTTTTCCTGTCAATCAGCACATAGATGCTGAAATTCTCAAAACTACAAACACAGAAACAACTGAAATTACAGAAACTGTTCAAGATACATCAACAGAAAGACAAGAAGAAATTATTTCTAAAACAGAAGACCAAATCCCAAATGCAATTCCTGAACAGCATGATATTGAAACAGGAGAAACTAACCTTAGGAGATCCACTAGGGATCATAAATTTCCTTCAAAGTACAATGACTATATTTGCTCTACAGCTCTTGATAACAGAGATCATTTTTCTGTTATTCTAGCTTCTAGACTTGATCGAGGAAATCAAAACAATTACCCTTCTTCTTCTTCCTCTTTTATTCTTAACAGTCTCACTGATCATTCCAAAACAGTCTATCTTATCTTGCACTCTTCACAAAAATGCCAGCATTTTCCTCGATCACCTTCATAGTCTAGATGAACCTTCAAATTATCAAACTGCGAGCAATGATCCTAGATGGGTAAAGGCAATGAGAGAGGAGTTTGAAGCCTTAAAACTAAACAACACCTGGACTATTGTTGATCTTCCTAAGGGTAAGAAACCCATTTCATGTAAATGGGTTTACAAAACAAAATTCAAGTCGGATGGAAGCTTAGAAAGATTCAAAGCCAGGTTAGTTGCTAGGGGCTTTACCCAAAGACATGGTATGGATTATGAGGAAACTTTTTCCCCAGTTGTAAAACACACCACCATACGTGCATTAATCATAATTGCAATAAAGAAAGGATGGACTTTAGATCAACTTGATGTAAACAATGCATTCCTTCATGGAGATCTCCATGAAGATGTTTACATGGAAATTCCAAAAGGTCTAAAAGTTCATGGGGAAAATAAGGTATGTAAACTCCACAAGTCCATCTATGGTCTAAAGCAAGCCTCTCGCCAATGGTATGAGAGACTCGCCAATTTCCTCAAAAACCTAGGATTCAACCATTCCCAAAACGACCATTCTCTGTTTGTCAAAACCAAAAAGAATAGCATCACTTTGCTAGGCATCTATGTAGATGATATTTTAGTCGTTGGAAATGACTTGAAGGAAATAAAGACACTAAAGCATCATCTTAACAAAGAATTTAAAATCAAGGACCTTGGAAGACTAAGTTATTTTCTAGGAATGGAGTTCCTAGAAACAGAAGGGGGAATAATCATGTCCCAACAAAAATATACAAACCAGATTCTGAAAGATTTTGAAATGGATCAATGTAGGGCATCAATCTCTCCTCTTCCCATGAACTTAAAGCTTTTCAAGGATTCTGGTTCCACTCTTGAAAATCCTACCACCTATAGATGTTTGGTTGGAAAACTGAATTTCCTTACAAACACAAGACCGGATATAGGCTATGCTGTTCAATACCTCAGCCAGTTTCTTCAATCTCCCACAAATGAACACTTAAAGGCTGCATATCATACTCTATCTTATATAAAAGGCACACCTGGTTTCGGACTGTTTTTTAACAATAAAAGCGAGTATGATCTGATAGCATACTGCGATTCAGATTGGGCATCTTGCCCAATCACAAGAAAGTCCATATCAGGTTATTACATTTTGTTAGGTGGATCTCCTCTGAGTTGGAAATCCAAGAAACAGGTTTCAGTTTCTCTATCCTCTGCTGAAGCAGAGTATAGAGCTATGCGCCAAGTAACTAGTGAATTAAGTTGGCTGAGTAGACTCCTTTCAGAAATGAGTTTAACTAATATAACCCCTATTCCTTTGAATTGTGATAACTTAGCGGCTATTCATATAGCCAAGAATCCCGTATCCCATGAGCGCACAAAACACATAGAGTTAGATTGTCATTTTGTGCGCGAAAAATTGCAAGAAGGTCTCATACAGGTACAGTATATCCCCACGACACATCAATTGGCGGATGTCATGACAAAACCCTTAACAGGTAAGAGTTGTCATAATCTGTTCAAGGTTTTAGGTTTGCAGGATCATGCTGACCATGGTTGATACAAAGGTTTTTTTCCAGACAGCATCATCACAGTGCAAAAGATACATCTTACCGGTGTAGAGATGTATTTTTTGAGGGGGGGTATTAGAGTATTATCCGCTACTCTTATTCTCTGTCTTAGTTTCTGTATGTCTAGGGATTTTATATGTAAGTTTGTATTTCCTTAGATTGTACTAAAACACTAGGACCCGCTGTAATTCTAGAATAGGAAAACCCGGTTCTGCATATTCCGGTTTTCCCCCTTGCTATTTGCCCCTCTCTCTAATCTTCCCCATTATGATTAACGATAGAACAAGAAACACACTGTATCTCTCGAGCTTACGCTCCTTCTCCCCTTCGAAAGAAATCAATCAAAGTATTCTTGGTTATGTTGAAATCTGAGAGTTAATGAGGATTTTTAGAAGAGTTTTTTAGTAGCTATTTATGGGGGTGTTAGTGGACCATTATACTTGACTTTATGTAACCTTTATGAGTTATGTTACGGATTATTCAAGTGGGTAGTGAAGGGAGTCATCCTCAGCTATAACTAGGATTGTATTCCATGATTCAGGATAACATCTCAAAATACAAGGGAAACACAATAGCATTAGTTAAGGTTTGGGAAAATTCTCTTATGATCCTCTTGTAATCCTCCTGAAAATTTAGTGATCTCCATGTTCTTCTTCTCCCGTGGATTAGGCTTCAGGTCGAACCACGTTACATCTTGTGTCACTCTCTTTTATCTTCGTGCGAATTTATTATCTCATAAAATCCGCACCGATCCTAACAACAACTATTGGTAGGATTTTGACATTTCAACAAGGCCTTCAATGTTGAAGAATCGAATAAGAAGATTAAAGAACGGTGGGGTATGAAGAAATGATAAGGAAAATAAAACGAGGGTATTGGGAAGGAAGAGCAAGCGGTAGAAACCTATACATAAAAAAAATCTAAGAACAATCATCTATCATCTCCAAAATAAAATAGAAATTCCATTCGAGCGGGGCGGCTCTTCACATGTTTAATAAGTGAAATGGAACGGGGCTTCAATTTTTGGGCCTCAAATTTTTAGGGACCTACTTTTTTAGTAGAGTCTATTATCTTATAGTTTATAGGGAAATTTCACCAAATATCATTGAGTTTTTACTTAATTCACGATATACCACTGTGTTTTTAAAATTACACAGGATAACATTGAGTTTTTACTTATTTCACCAGATAACACTCAACCTATATTATGTTAACTTCTTTGTTATTTTTCCTAGAAAATGACAAAATACTCATGTTATTAATTGCCTCACAATGAACTGTCATATTGATAAATAAGATACCACCTTAATTTAACTAATAATAGGGTAGTTTAGTATTTTTTTTAGGGATATTAACGGAGAAGTTAACGAAATGTGACAGAGTGTTATCTGGTGAAATAAGTAAAAACTCGGTGTTATCCTGTGTAATTTTAGAAACACAGTGGTATATCATGAATTAAGCAAAAACTCAGTGGTATTTGGTGAAATTTCCCTAGTTTATATAATTAAATTCTAGCCTATTCAATATAACGGATAAATATTAGTTGATTGAATTTAGTAGTATTAAGTTTTTTGGAATACAAATAAATAAATAAAATTATCGGTGAAACGGTTTGTATTTACATGTCTACGTAGTTAGTGAAAATCTTTTCAACTACTTTCCTCTATTCTAACGCTTATTTCTTCAAAGATTTTATTGTAAAGAATGTTAGCAGAATTACTACTTTTAAGTGATTCTTCAATAATGAGTAAAATTCTTATACTTTGTCTGTAATATCATTTTTTAAACATTTTATCTCATTACATAACTTAATATAAAATTATGTTGTGATATAAGTAAATTAATAGTTTTATATTTAAGCTTAATTTATATAGAATCTTATTAAAATATTCAAAATACTACCCCACAAATTACCGAGTCACCCCTGCGTTCGAGGTAGACGAATCAATGTGTACAGACATGGCATACGCCACAAGATAAGAGCGTCAAGAAATACTAGCATAAGTTAAGTTCGTTTTAGGTGATACATTACATGAACGTAAATGAACATCTGGGCACAAAATTTCCTGATGAGGCCAAAGCACTTAAGAATTCATCTTGCTCGCGATTTATATGGAGTGGCGAAGTTAGCTGGGGACGAGCACATGGGTGTTTCGGATCCAACTCATGTTTTTCATTAAAAATACTATGTGTGAGGTTCGATTTTTGAACCTTTATTATGTGTTGATTCGGATTGATTTGGATCTGATTGGGTATTAGGTTTACTTATAACCTAAGTCTAATAATCATGTCATAAAGCATTAAGTATTAAAAACCTAAGTCAGTTCACTGGAACCTATTATGAATCGCACCTAATTTTAACCTACGTTAAATTAGGAAAGATTAGAGTTCGGGTTCGGGGGCTTGGTATACATCTTATCCGGGTTCAAATTAATTTCACTACCCTTCTAAGTGGTTTTTCCTCTAATTATGTTATTTACAACTTATTACAATGTCAGTTTAACCTAAGTGCGCGTGTTTCTGTGTTTTTTGACATTTTTTTACTGAAAATTAAAGTGGAATTTGAAATTAACTAAAATAGGGTTTCTACAGCCAAATTAGGTCAAATTATACTTATGTATGTGGTCACGGACCTAATGTCCGACCTACGGACAATAATTAACCTAATTATACAGAAAAGTCGAATTCAAAGAAAAATGAAATTCTGAAAATTCTGGGGGCACGAACAGGGCGTCTGTGGGCCCGGACTATGTTTAGCAAACCTAGAATTTTGAAAAATTAAGAACTTGCCACCGTCCGAGGCTGTTCGTGGCCACAGACTGGCCGTCCAGACCCCGGACAAGCCGTCTGCGGGCATAGACTAGCCACGAACTGTGGCTTTCGTGCAGTTCCCGACGGTGTTTTTGGTTCAAATTTTATGAAGACATAGCCTGAAAGATTCTCATTATGTTAGTGATCAAAAGATTTTAGTTTGAATTTGAATTAATGATGAAACTTGGTAAGCAAGTTATTAGGCAACAACGAAAACAAACGTCAATTTAGGAGAAAGGAAAGATCGGTTCGATCCCAAATTTTAATAGAGAGTATGTTAAGTTGAAGGGAGTTAGAAAATCTGGATTCTAACTTGTTTTACCTTCGGGATTAGTGGGTTCCTTCACATCGGGGATCCTTGGAAGCTTTGTTGATGATAGTCCCAGATTGAATTCGAACCGAGCTTCAGACCCTTGATTATTGGCGGTATTTCTCACGTTTTGGCAGTGTTTTGATGGGTGTTTGATGTTCTTTTAGGCAGTAGGAGTTCAAAAACAAGTTTTGGTGATGATTTTGGTGGAATTTCGGTTTTGAATCGGGGCTTGAGACTTCAAAACGTGGTAGATTGGTGACAGCTGTGAATTTTGACTTCTTAAGGTTCTTGGTGATCTGATTAAGTCAAAAGAAAATATCCCTTATATAGACAACACTAAAGATAGAGTAAACTCGGTAAAAGACCGATGTTTACCGGGATTTGGTCGGGTAACTTCCGGAAAGAATCTGACTATGAAATGTTGCCAGCATGTAATGGAAGATATTTCTAATTTTTTCTAAAGAAAAATGGAATTTTTGGATAAAGGAATATTTTTAAAATCAATTTTTCGTCAGATCTGTTTAGAAATTACTAAATTATTGGAATTCAAAATTCCAAAGTCATTATGCTCTAAATGTCATTCTTTATCATGTGTTAGTATTTCAAAGCATTTCAAGTTGATTTGAGTCATTTTCAAAGGAGATAAAATTTACAAGATGGCTTAGGAGCCTTGAAAAATTACGGAAATGTCTCTCATGGTAATTAAGCTGTCACCATTGATCGTACTAGGATAGGGGAAGTTTTGAAAATGTTCTAATCAACTCAAGATTCTATGCCCTTTGACTATTTTTCCATTTAAAGCACTTGTGTCCTAAGAGACCCTTTTTTCCGGTGTCAAAATTTTGGGTATAACAGATTGTCACCCGTCAATTAGAATTTGTAGTGATGATAAAAAGACTAGTTTATGCTTGAGTGATACCCCAAAACTTTGCCCGGCCTTAGAGAGTCTGCTCCATGTCTTGAGTTTCTGCCGAATATCCATTGGTTGTGCCAAGCTATTTTGAGGCGCTGGCTACCTGAACGAGAAGTCTGAATTTGTTGGGCTATTCTAAGGTGCCGACTGCCTAAAATCGAAATCTAAATTTGTTGGGCTATTTTGAGACGCCAACTGCCTAAAAGAGAAGTCTGAATTTGTTAGGCTATTCTGAGATGCCAACTATCTAAACTGTGAAAAGCAAGTTGAACTAGAAAGAATACAATATGCCGAACATATAAGATGTCTGGGACCTGTAAATGATTAACTATGCCGAGCATCTAAGGTGTCGGGAACCTGTAAATACTAAACTACGTCGAGCTTCTTAGGTATCTGGAACCTGTAAACGACTAGACTACGCCGAGCATCTAAGGTGTTGGGAACCTATAAAAGACTAAACTACGCCGAGCATCCAAGGAGGAACCTGTAAAAAATTAAACTACACCTGTAACACCCCATCCAACAACATACACATAACAACATTCTGCAGCGGAAAATATACTACTTCACATATCTTAACTCGTTGGTGTTACACGCCGTTAACCACCCACGTGGCTAACAAGGCTATTACACATATACATTGTACCGGTCTGATGGACTAGACTCCCGAGCAACTGTACATTACTATACTTTTCCATTAACAACAACCAACATACATAAGCCTTCCAACCGTACCGAGTATTTACAAATTGATGCCGATAACAGTTTCGGTCTTATTACACCTGCTGTATATATACAACTTAAATGATTACCCATGTACAACGACTACCCCGTCCTACTCTCGAACGGCTTCCAGCTCCTTGTACCTGAAATAGGAAAAGAAGAGAAAGGGTGGCCCCCAAGGGGCTCAGCACCTTTGCTGGTATGGTAATCCCGCAGCCCACATGCTACCGGGCCACGCACAACTAATTGTCGTCTTAGCATGCGATTGATTTTATTTGAATCATGCATGTAACTGTAAACACACAACACATAACATTTCGCCTCAATGGGCTCAACAAACGGATTATACATCCTTATTTGATAAGTCACTCATGGTATTCATTATCCCTAGAGTGTTTCTCCTCTAATGGAGCTACTTCCTTAATAGACGTCACTTACCCGTTATTCGGGTTATCCTTAAATGCCTCTTAACACAAACTGGGATTCATATCCATGATCCACATACTCCACATTTTGCAACACATAACATGCATCACATAACAACACATAACATCACTTTCACGTTTCAACGTGCACATAATAACATCGCAATAGAAATTGTATTACAACAACATCACATAACATAACGGGAACGGTCCTCTTAGGAACCGACCCAAACATTGATAATTCACTGGTGAGCCTAGAGAATGATGTCACCCTCATGATAAGCTCGTTATACAACAACAACAACACTCATTACCGTCCTAATAGTCGGACGAGTAACTTAAGTTAAGATGGTTTGGGTTTGGTGGCCCGAACACACCACACAAACACATGTTCCCCCTAAACCGATCATAAGTCAGAATAGCTAAGCTTTGGAGTAAGCTAATGGGAGATCATAACCCGTGAGGGAAACAACCATAACAGAGAGAAGGGTAAGGCTAAGAAGGATACCCACTCCCAAACAACGCGCGACCGGCCAAACCGGATTCCTCACCTGTTAGTACATACTTACTTTTAGATATTAGTTAGAACCCCACTATGGAGTCTATCACATCTACACACCATACAGTATTACAACTGGGTTAAACATACAAGGGAGATCCCTACATTCACATACACATATCACACAATTAACACACGCATAGCCGTGGTTAGAACGTCCCATGGTTCGGGTCGTTTACTCCGAATACCGAACTCTCATGTGATCCTAGACTCAGTTAACTAAGGTTAACACTTCCGAGGTTACATGGTATTGGAGTTGAACACGCCACATAAATGAATTACTGTAAACTCATTACATGTTTTATCTTACAACGTGGCAAACATACAGAAAAACACATTGGCATACAAGCCGGTGTAATCCGGTAGGACACAGGTTGCAAGAAAACCATACCTGTCACCGGAGTCCACTCTATCACGTCCACTTATGTTCCTCGAGCAATTCTCGAACAACTGATAACATTACATGTACTTTTATTAACATCGGGGTAACATGATTGTTTAAAGTCTAATGCTTATAACTTATCCCCGTTAATTTAGTTACATAACTTCACTTTTTAACTTGTTTTACTTTTATATTTTAATACATCTTTTCCCCCACTAAATTATCATTATAACTCACCTAACCTGTCTTAAACAACCTTATAACATCATTACTAGTCAATCCCCATCATTACATATCATTTCATAACCTTAAACCATGTTTTTGGTCCGACCGAACTTACTGACCGAACTTGCCCAAGTTCGGTCCATTCCAGAACACATTTCCGTTTGAAAATTCTACCCCGACCGGACTTGCAAGTTCGGTCCACAAGGTCGGTCCATTCCCGAGAGTTTCCCCGTGGGAATTTTAAGCCCGACCGAACTTGCCAGGTCCGGTCCCATGTTCGGTCGATTCCAGAAACTTAATTCGTACACCAAATACAAGCCCGACCGAACTTGTAAGTCCGGTCTCCAAGTTCGGTCGGTTCCAGAAGCCAATTCTCGCAGGGTAAACTGGGCTCGACCAAACTTGCAAGTTCGGTCGCAAGTTCTGTCTGCTCCAGACCCTTATTTTCCATTGCCCATTTTACTCCAAACTTCACCTCATATATCCTAATATGTCCTAACCTCATTTGGGCACTTCAAACACATCTTTAGCCATGTACTAAACCCCTTAAATCACCCACCAAACTATCTTTATCATTCCACAAATTCCTTACAAAATCTCTTAATACTTGCATATTTTTCATTTGGTTTTCAAAGTGGTATTTCACCTATAATGACCACTATACCAAGATGTTTCCTCTACACCTTAACATCATCTCCCAACATCTTTTCTTACTAACTAAATCTCCTTTTTCACATCTACCTAAACCTTAAACAAACTTCTCCAAGACTTTAATACATCCACAAAATACACATTGAATTCCTAGAACTTCCAGGATAATACCTAAATCCTTGTATCACTCTAAATCACCTTATTACATGCTTTCTTCCCTAGTAAATCACTTGTTCACCTTTAACACTTTTTAGTTCACCAAAACTTATTTAAACACTTAGAACTTCTTACACATTTTCCAAATTTTGCCATAGCTTCTCTTGTATATACTCACATCCAAACACTTAGGTTTTTACCTTATTTCATTCAAGAACACCTAAGATCCATCAAGAACTTTCTCACACACAAAACTCCACCAAATTTACACTACATCACAATATAGTGCATAAACTTAAATTGCTTGGCACTTAGGCCCTTAAATAACATGGCTCTTAGGCCCTTAAATAACATAAACCTTAAACACTGAATTTCCCACATAAATATTGCCTTTGACCTGCAATTACATACAACAACACATATGTCCTTTAATAATCTCCTTAAGAACATTTTACTAGGTCTTTCACCTTTAGCTCCTTAGGTATTTTTATCAAGCAAATCAAGCTCATTTTCCTAAGGCATTTAAACTACATTGAGATAGCTTGTTTACCTCTTTTTTCCTCACAAACTTCTTTCTTGTTTCCTTGTAAAACCGGTAGGGTGTTTGGTTGTTTGTCAACTTCTAAACAATGTACAAATAATAGAACGAGCATTCAAGCACTATGCTTCATCTCATTGTAAACACTAGTTACATATATTGTTTTAAGGTATTAAAATGATTGTTTTACCTTGGAATGGAAAGGGAGCTTGAATAAGTATCAAGAGAGGACTCCTCCTAGTCCTTGGAAGATTCAAATGAAGCTAAAACAAGCAAGGTGAAAACACCATTGTGAGGTGAATTTTCGGACAACACAAAACATGAAGGAAACATCATTTTTCTTTGAGTTTCCTTACCTTGAAGCAAAGGAGAACAATAATATGTGAAAAGGTGAGCTCAAGCTCCTCCCATGGTGATTCTCTTGGCACCGAAATGGAGCTCTTGGATTTTGAAAGGATAGAATTGAAGAGCTTGATGAGAGGAAGAGAATGTGGTCTTAGATTCTAATTTGGCCAAATGAGCTAGGAGATACAAGTGGTCAAAGATGGAAAATAATGGTGGTGTTGGTGTTGCTGTAGCAAACCGTGAATGGAGAGCAAGAAGAGATAGAAGAGAGGTGAAGACGTGTGGAATGAGAGAAATGAGATTGGTTTTGCTTTTTTTGAAGATATTTATACCTTAAACAAATAGTAACCATTAGTCATCACTTATTACTTAATAAACTTACATGTGTGGTGACTCATTACTACAAAAACCGGCCCCCTTTATATCACTAAGGGTATTTTAGTCTTTGTCTATCAATTTAATTATATACAAACATATGTTACAAACTAGCTTATAAAAGTTACTATTCATAAAAACAAGGCACATAGAAGTGATATTTTTGATTTCCCATTGATATAGACATCTAATGTGATACTATATAGTACACATGTTAATTAAAGAGTAATGATGGACATTTAGCCATTCAAAACTCATTTACAAGAAATTTTTCAAAAATGTGCTTTAAGACTCCTTAAAGCACATTTGTGTTTTTAACGCGTTTCAAGCTTGTTTTCGTTAGTAATGATTTAATCTGTTCATTAACATATTTATAGGTATATATATGACCTTTAGGTCTATACAAATTTATCCACAAGCTTAGAGCACATTTTTGCTCATATTGACTTAGGTATATTCTTGTGTTTAATTTGGTTTAACTGTCTACCAAGGTTTCCTAAGGACTTAATTAGCCTTTAAATCATATTGAATATTATTAAGTCTTGGTAGGCTCTTTGGGTCCTAACCAAGTTCACTCCAAGCTTAGAGCATGTTTTTGCTCAAACTATATCTTAGTGCTTATTGCATTTTTACTTGGTTTAAATTGTTCACTAATGTTTCTAAGGCACTTTTTAGCCTTTATATACATAGTTTAATATTTAAACCACATATCAAGGTTTAGGGTATTTCAATCTACCCCCCTTAAAAGAACTTCGTCCTCGAATTTACACTTCCCACACATCTTGGATTAGAATACGGATTACTTATAGAAATAAAACTTCCATAACCAAACTTTACATCACAACCTCGGACTTAATGGTCCGGGTAACACATTCACATCCTTACATAACATAACATATTCACAAGATAACCTCGGACTCAATGGTCCGGGTATCTTAACAACATTTACACATACATAACAACCCTTAGACTCTCTGGTCTTGGGTAACATAACAACCTTTAGACACTTAGGTCTATGTAACACAACACATTTAGACTCATAGGTCTTAATAGCATATACTTTAGGAACTCAAGGTCAAAATAACATTTATTACACATACCACACAACATGTCATAGCATGTATAACAATAAAAAATATCTTTGATATACACTGTGATCCCGCCGAACCCGGTCGCGATGGACACCTTCCGTCCCCGTGCCTTTGGGAGGTCAAAACAATCACTTAAATTTAAAATTTTCCTTGTGAGGTTAAGTAAGAGAACTTTAATTATGTAAAGTATTTATCGACGCTTTATAAATTCCAATTGAAAATCCTTTTGAAAACACACACAACTCCAAGTCCAACTTATGCTCTTTGCTTCTTTTCTTAGCGTGGTTATTTGTGACCACTTATAGGGAGCTTCAAGAGTCATCCAACTCTGATGTGATCAGCATCAGTGTTGAACTATCCTTCCACCCCAATTTGTGTTCGGCTTCCCTTGATCGCATGCAAATCAAGTTCCACCTCCCACTCCAATTTCAAGTATCAAGTAAATCACTCATTTCCAATTTTCTATCTTTTTAATCATTCTAATCATGATCATACATCTCCAAGGGATAGAACTTCGTCTATCAGTTATTTCCATACACTTTAATGTTGTTACCTAGGGAATCTTATTCTCACTAGGTCCTATATCGGTTTCATACCCTTTCATGAATCACTATATAGTATATATACACATATATTTTATCAAAATACCACACCCAGTTTCACATTTATATACTGTCGGGGGTTTTTTTTTTGTTCCCCGGGAGTTTCTCTACTCCCCACACTTGTACTATCACACACCATTGTTAACAAACAAACACACTTATCACAATGGTATTCGCATCTTCCGTGCACAATTACCACCATTAAACCATGAATGAATGCGTATGTTTACGTAACACACACACCAATCATCAAAACAAATTATTTTGTGCTATGCACAACATAAATCACGTACACTTGTACGGTAATACACACTAAGTGGTTTTGCGCTCTACCCCCCTTAAAAGGGATTACGCCCACGTAATCAATCGCTAAACATTGGCTTAAAATGTTATGCCTTCGTGGAGTGTTTTAGCTTCCACGCGGTCTATTATACAATGGATTCTGATTAGAGGATCTTAATGATAAGTGTCTAAATGAGCATGTTTTATGGGTGTATTGCATATATTATAACAGCACTTTTCTGCTCATTTCTCACTTATCTTATGGTTTTCCTCTAGTTTATGTTTTATTGGTTATCTTACAGATTTATAGGTTAAACATGAGAAAAAGCCAAGCTAGAAGCAAAGAACATGAAAGACGAACGCATAGCCGCAGACGGTTCAGAAAACGGAGTCAGAACGAAGATTTAAGGTTTTGAAGTCATGTCCTAGCTTGGTTAAAACCTTCAAAGCTAGGACAACATACGAAGAAACTCTCGGCTGATTTAACACATGGTCCGGGACTTGTTCCAAGACTTAAGTCCCGGACCACAACACGAGAAAACCTTCGGCGACAAACATGGTCCGGGACCTAACCCAGTCCCAAGACCCGGACCATATGACTTCATAACCGAGGACTTTTCTTACATGGTCCGGGACCTTCTCAGACCCAAGACCCGGACCACTCAAGATGCTCAAACCGACAGTTTTATTACATTATGGTCCGGGACTCTACTCTTGGCCAAGTCCCGGACCAATTTCACCAATTCGCACGCGACTCCAGCAGAAAGGGGACGCGCTAGTCTTCTCCTTCCTCGCGTCGCTCTGCAAATGGATTATCTTATCCATCTACTCCACCGCACAGCCTACCTTAAATCACTCCAGATCTTTGTCCCCTCTGCAATAAATGAAGCACTCAGATAGCAATCAGCTGCAATCAATTAAAACGTACGGATCTGCCTCCTCAATCTCTATATAAACCCAACACCATTACTGCAAAAAAACACACGTACGACCAGAGGCTGAGAAAAATCACAAACAGCTCCACACTCCATTCTCTTCCAATTAATTCCTCCCGTATCACCACACTTCTCCATCTTTTATTTATTTTTACCATTTCACCTCATTCACGTACGTACTCAAACAGAAGCAGTTATTTACAAAGAGAGAAAGAGGCAGGCGAGCAGACCCGTTATTCGCAGCAGTTCCTGAATAATGTCTATTTCAATCTCTACTCTGTTTTTATTTCTGTCAATGGCTGAGTAATCTCATAATTGTGCTTAGGATGGTGTTTAACCCAAAATAACTCAGCGTATTATAATACCGAGTTTGCTTATAAATATTTGTTTTGTCTCTCTCTATTATTAAATGTTTAAGAACTGATCATTTTTACTCATTTACGGTTTCTCTAATTTCAATGATTTTGTAAAATTAGAGAATAGACCACAAAGAGAGACAAACGTTAGATTTTATTCTCCTTGATTAGCAGATAAAATCCATCGCTGTTATAAAAAGAATTCTCACTTAAAGCTAATTAATGATTTTAGACTTTTTCTGATTGTAAGAAGTTTAATGAATTAATTAAGAGCTGTCCTTATCTATGATTTAGAAAGGTCACAAGATAAAATTCTTAACAGACAAATAAGAGCAAACTAGGATTATATTTATTATCTGAGTTATAACCGGGCGATTTCACCTTCCTTAGCACAGTTTCCATCCACTTAATCCACAACCGTTTTTACTGTTTTTATTATTTCTTTAATAATCCAACAACAAATCAAGCTTGCCTCCGGCTAAACCCCTTTTACAGTTTTAGTAACTACCTAAACTAGGATAATTAAACAATCTCCTTGTGGATACGACACTTGTTTTACTACTACGAATAGGTACACTTGCCTAATAGTTTGTTATAATTCTATATTAATTACAGTGTAGTTTTATCCCAACAAGTTTTTGGCGCCGTTGCCGGGGAGATTGATTCCATCAATTTCCCTAGTTTCTGGTAGTTCACTCGCTATATAGTAATAATCTGTTAATACTATTAAATGTTAATCTTGGACATCTGAATTGGACATCGGACTTCGGACCTGACTTGGACATTTGACTTCGGACTTTGGACATCTAATCTAACATCTTAATATTATTGTCATTTCGTTCCATTGTCATTTCGTTCCATTGTCCTTTCTTTCCATTGTCTCTAACTACTAACTTAAAATTTCTTGTCATTTCGTTCCATTGTCCTTAACTTTTCATTTCCATTGTCCTTAACATTTCATTTCCCCAGTATACTAACTTATAATTTCTGTATACTAACTCCTAACGTTTATCAGCCTAACCAATATTTCTGTCTTTCTTATTTTATTTACTAACTAATTTTGCAGTTCTCACAAACCACAAGTTATCTTCTGTGCATGCCAAATACTCGAACTCGAGGCTCTCCACCAATCAGTCCGAGCCCCGAACCCGAGCGTACTTTATTTCAAGCGCAGAGAAACCTGAGAAACCAAGCCATGGCCAATAACGAAGTTATAAATGAAATGGACCATGCAATTCAGCCAGAACACCGTGCCTCTCTGACTACCACCAACCGAATACCGAAGGAAGAGCATCAGCTATAGTTCTCCCTGAACTAACACCAGAAGAAGCCGGACGATGGGTTTTCAAAACCCACTACATACCGCCGTCCGGGATCTAGGCAAGTTTAGTGGAGCAAACCCAGATGAAGCCCCAAATCATCTGAGTCTCTTCCTAGACTTCTGCAATTCCTTTGTCAAACCGGCAACGTCAAAGAAGAATCGACTCAACTATTTCCTCATCGTTGTCGGATTCAGCAAACCGGTGGTATCGAAGTCTTCCCTCCCGATCAATCACCACATGGCTTCAAATGGCCCAAAAATTCCTTGCCAAATACTACCCAACCAGTAGAACGAGGCAATTGATCGGTGAAATCAATACTTTCTGTCAGGAGCCGGGAGAGACGTTGTACGACGCATGGGACAGATTTAAAGATATGCTTGAAGTGTTCCCACCATGGTCTTGACGATCAATCCCTCTGCCTGTCCTTCTTCAACGGTCTGGATGATGGGAACCGACTACTTCAATTCCTCTGCAGGAGGGAGTTTCATGATGAAATCTCCTAAAGAAGGAATGGACCTTCTCGAAACCATGACGAGCAATACGAGACAGTGGACGAGATCCAAAGGGAGAACACCACGAGCAGCAGGTCTACTCCACGTCGAGCCTACAGATCATTTATCGGCTCAGATCTCGTCCCTTACAAAGATGGTGGAAAAGCTAACGACATCACAAAACGAAATTGTAAAAACAATAGCTTCCCCACCTACAAGTTCGTCGTCAGTTCCACCTACAGAAGGATGTGCCATATGCGCCGGTCCTCATGAAACCCCTCAGTGCGAAGGCAAAGGACAGTACGAGGATGCAAACTTCATAGGAAACCGTCCCGGTAATTCCTACAACAACTTCAACAACAACTATCCATGGAGAAATCACCCGAATTTCTCATGGAATAATGATCAAAACCAAGGAGGCAGAACAACAATTCAAATACCTATCAGGGGAACAGACCCCAACCAAATTCTAACATGGGTTATCGAGCACTAGGTGCCCCTCCTGGTTTCCACAGCAGCAGCAACAACAACTAACCACAACCTCTTCTGATCCAAATGAGGAATTCAGAAACTTAATGAAAGGATTCGTGACTACGACCCACACCAGGCTCGTGGATCAAGAAGCCACTAACAGAAGGGTTGAAGCCCAGATACAGCAAACCAACCAACAGTTGGAGCAAATCAGTCAGCAGCTTGCACAAAGGCCACCCGGTGCCTTCCCTAGTCAGCCAGATCCAAATCCAAGGGAACAGGCCAAGGCAGTAACGTTAAGAAGTGGTAGGCCGCTCAACTCATCTCTTCCCCGAGATGATACTGATAATCAAGAGCAGCAAGCTCATGAACCTCAAGAAAATCTAGAAGAAGAACAGGAAGATGCTGAAGAAGCCCCTCCTCCTACAAAAATTACTTCCGAGGAGAAGGAGTCTCCTGAATCTACTCCTTCCCCTCTCACAAAAATTCTACCCCCACTTCCTTTTCCAAACAGAATACGACAGAAAAATTTAGATGAACAGTTTGGAAAGTTTCTTCTCACTTCAAGAAACTGACGATCAATATTCCTTTTGCCGATGCTTTAAAACAAATGCCAATATACGCAAAGTTCATGAAGGATATCATCACCAACAAAAGATCGTTGCAGGAAGTGGAAACTGTACACCTTACACAGGAAGTGTCAGCAGTACTTCTCAAGAGTCTTCCTCCAAAACTTGGAGACCCAGGTTTGCCAATTATTCCATGTTCAATTGATAATGTTGATTGTGGTAGTGGGTTATGTGATCTAGGAGCTAGTATCAATTTAATGCCACTCTCAACTTTCAACAAACTTAAATTGGTAAATGCGAACCAACTTCTATTCAATTACAATTAGCAGATAGATCTTTAGTATTCCCAAAAGGAATAATAGAAGATTTGATTGTTACTGTAGGAACCTTTGTGTTCCCCGCTGATTTTTGTAATTGACATGGAAGAAGACACTAGGGTGCCCTTAATCTTAGGACGACCTTTCATGAGAACTGCAGAGCACTAATCGATGTTGAAAAAGGAAAAATCATTTTAAGGCTGCATAACGAAACTCTAGAATACGACATGTCTAAGGTTATAAGAAACCCGCTCATTTAGAAGATACTTTTCCATAGATATTGTCGACTCTATTGTGCAGGATAATTTCTGCTATTATCCGTAATGACGCTCTTGAAAATGCCTTGTCTGAAATCTGTGATAACCGATTAGTATACCCTGACACAATCCAAATGGTAGCAGCTCTGGATAGAGTAAAATCATACAAGAAATCATGCTACCCACCACCAGAACCATTAGAGCTATCTACTCAGAAATTACCACCATCCATTGAACAACCCCCTCTCGTAGATCTGAAACAATTGCCATCACATCTGAAGTATGTTTATCTTTCTGACTTTTGTACTTTGCCTGTTATTATTTCTTCATCTCTAACAAGTACACAGGAAGAACAGCTTGTGAAGATCCTTCAGAGCCACAAGAGGCAATAGGCTGGTCCATTTCGGACATCAAAGGTATCAACCCCATTTCTGCACACATCACATATACATGGAAGATACCTACAAGCCTTTAGTCCAACCACAGAGAAGGCTGAATCCCAACATGAAAGAAGTAGTAAAGAAAGAAGTGCTCAAACTTCTCGACGCCGGGATAATCTACTCCATCTCCGACAGCAAATGGGTGAGCCCCGTTCAAGTGGTCCCGAAAAAAGGAGGTCTCACTGTGGTCCCCAACGACAAAGGTGATCTAATTCCTCAGAGAACCACGACGGGATGGAGAGTCTGCATCGATTACAGGAAACTGAAGCGCAACGCGGAAGGACCACTTCCCTTTACCTTTCATCGATCAGATGCTTGAAAGATTGGCCGGGCAAGATTACTACTGCTTCCTGGATGGTTATTCAGGATACTTTCAAATACCCATTGCCTCTGAAGACCAAGACAAAACCACATTCACATGCCCGTACGGGACATTTGCATAATCGGATGCCTTTTGGTCTATGCAATGCCCCAGCACATTCCAAAGATGCATGATGGCAATCTTCAGCGACTATCTTGAGAAGAGCATCGAAGTCTTCATGGACGACTTCTCTGTCTTTGGTCCCACTTTGAATCCTGTCTAATAATCTGGATGCCATCCTCGCCCGATGTGAAGAAACTAACCTTGTGCTTAACTGGGAAAAATGCCATTTCATGGTTAAAGAAGGAATAGTTCTTGGGCATAAAATATCTTCAAAAGGCATTGAAGTCGACAGAGCCAAGGTCGAAGTTATTGAAAAATTACCACCACCATCGACGGTAAACATCAGAAGTTTCCTTGGCCATGCTGGGTTCTATAGAAGGTTTATCAAGGATTTCTCCAAAATTTCAAAACCTCTATGTGAACTCCTAGCTAAAGACGTCAAGTTCGACTTCACTGACAAATGCCTACAAGCCTTCAACACACTAAAGAATGCCTCATCTCCGCTCCCATTGTGATATCACCAGATGGAGCCTTCCATTTGAAATTATGTGCGACGCCAGCGACTATGCCGTGGGTGCCGCTTTATGCCAAAAGAAGGAGAAGATCTTGAGAACCATCTACTATGCAAGTAGAACCCTCAACGACGCTCAGAAGAATTATTCAACTACTGAGAAGGAACTTCTAGCAGTAGTCTTTGCTCTGGATAAATTCCGATCATATCTCTTGGGGCAAAGTCATAATTCACACCGATCACTCTGCTCTGAGGTATCTATTTGCCAAAGAAGATGCCAAACCCGACTCCTCCGGTGGATACTCCTACTACAGGAATTTGAGATTGAAATCAGAGACAAGCCAGGAGTGCAGAATGTAGTAGCAGACCACCTATCTCGCATAGAGGCACCAAGTGATGGCACTTCCATCAATGAATTCTTTCCAGATGAGTGCGTTTTTATGATTGGTGACACCGGTGAACCATGGTACGCTGACATGGCCAACTACCTCGCACGAGGAGTAATACCACATGGGTCACCTACCAACAGAAAAAGAAGTTCTTTTCCGATGTCAAGCATTATTACTGGGAGGATCCTCTCCTTTTCAAGGTCTGTGCAGACGGGATGGTGAGACGATGTGTGCCCCAAGATGAAATCCACAGCATTCTACGACATTGTCACTCTCTTGAAGCAGGAGGACATCATGGGCCAGCTCGAACAGCGGCTAAGGTACTTCAATCAGGTTTCTTTTGGAAAACCTTACATAAAGACTGTCATTCCTTTGTAGCCTCCTGCGATGATGCCAAAGACTTGGGAACACCTCCAGAAAACACGAAATGCCTCTCAACATCATACTCGAGGTGGAACCTTTCGACGTGTGGGGTATTGACTTCATGGGTCCCTTTCCTTCGTCTTGTTCGAACCTTTTCATCTTGGTGGCAGTCGACTATGTCACTAAATGGGTGGAAGCTATCGCCTCTCCCACAAATGATGCAAAGGTAGTACTCAGGTTCTTGAAGAGGAACATCTTTACACGATTTGGAGTCCCACGTGCTATCATCAGTGACCAAGGATCCCACTTCTGCAATAAGCAGTTCACAGCCTTGATGACCAAATATGGAGTGAGACATAAGGTAGCCTTGCCTTATCACCCTCAAACGAATGGCCAGGCTGAAGTCTCTAACCGAGAATTGAAGTGGATCCTACAAAAGACGGTTAATTCTTCCCGAAAAGATTGGTCCCTGAAGCTGGATGATGCACTCTGGGCATATAGAACAGCTTACAAGACGCCCATCGGCATGTCCCCATATCGACTAGTCTTCGGCAAAGCTTGTCATTTACCAGTCGAGCTCGAGCACAAATCATTCTGGGCCGTGAAAGCCCTCAACTTTGATCTTCTAGAGCAGGTGACAAAAGGAAATTCCAGCTCACTGAATTAGAAGAATTTCGAGAGATGCCTATGAAAATAACCGAATCTACAAAGAGAAAGCCAAGAAGTGGCATGACAAGATGATCCTTAAGGGAATTCATGAGGGAGATTTGGTTCTGTTGTACAATTCCAGGTTAAAGTTGTTTCCGGGTAAACTCAAATCCTATTGGGCTGGACCATTTACTGTCTCCAAGGTCACCCCATACGGATCCGTTGAGTTAGTGGATTCGAAAAAACACACTTTCATGGTCAATGGATCTAGACTAAAGCATTACCAGGGTGGTAATCTTGAGACAGTTGATGCTCGCACAATAAACCTACATGATACTCAGATTTGAGTACACTTCAAAGCGTCTAGCCAAAGACGTTAAACAAGGGCAGCTTTCCGGGAGGCAACCCGGACGAACTTATCTTTATATGCTTTATGCTGTTTTAATTTTCAGTTCCCTTTAATTTTATTTTTGCTAACTTTAACCCCGTTTTAGTATGGTTGCTTCTAGTGTTTATGCAGGTGCAATTTCATGTCTACACCGCAACCAAGCTACGCTACTTGAGGCTGAAGCTCAAGTGTGGGGGAACTCCAATACACGCAGCAAAAATAAATATCAGGGGAGTACCAGTTTCTTTACTTATGCTTTTATTTAAATAAAATATGCAGAGGAGAGTTTATATGCTTAAATGAATATTGTGACCGTGTTTTCTCTATTTTATCTACTTACCGAAAAGGCCTTCTGAAACTTTCCCTTGTTTTTCTGGTGAACAATGAGGACATTGTTCAATTAAGTGTGGGGGAGTGTGCCTTTTCGGTGAAACATTTTATGCTAAATGCTTAATCTCTCTGCTTATCTTGCGTTTGTTCAAATTCAATATCGTGGACCCTTTATGTGGGTTGTTCTCTTTAGGAATAAATATTGTTATGAATTGTGGGATAAATGGTACATAAAATGTACAAAAATTTTAAAATTTTGATTACTTTTGAGGAGCATTTTTATGCGGTGTGACCAAATGATCTGAAATGATGGATTTTTATTACTCAGGGGTTCCTTCTGTCTTCTTTCTTAGGGATTGCTAAGGGGTATTTCTCTGTCAAAAAAGAAAAAAATAATAAGGGACTGTGAGACACCATTGGTAACCAACAAAAGAGAGTTTGAGTGTTCTTAAATACAAAAGCTTGATGCTTGTCTATTATCTTTCATCTCTTATTGCAAAAGTGAAACAAATGCATGAATCTATTTTTCTTTTTTTTCTCCTCAATGCCGTTCTTGAGAGAAGTTGGCCATGGTAAAAGTTCTCAAAGTCACCTTATAAAAGAAGCATTGAAGTACTCCGGATCATACCCGAAACTCTAATTTTATTTTTGCCCTGAGTACACCTATGCCACCAGTGGTGATGGATCACATCCTAAAAAGTTTAAGATCATGTACTATTGACTTTTATCCTACCCTTCATATAGTATTTATTAATATTGAGCATTCCTACTTCGTTGGGTACATGGTTTTGCTTGAGGACAAGCAAAAAGGTAAGTGTGGGGGTGTGATAAGTGTCTAAATGAGCATGTTTTATGGGTGTATTGCATATATTATAACAGCACTTTTTGCTCATTTCTCACTTATTATGGTTTTCCTTCTAGTTTATGTTTATTGATTATCTTACAGATTTATAGGTAAACTGAGAAAAAGCCAAGCTAGAAGCAAAGAAATAAAGAGACGAGCGCATAGCCGCAGACGGTTCAGAAAACGGAGTCAGAACGAAGATTTAAAAGGTTTTTGAAGTCATGTCCTAGCTGGTTAAAACCTTCAATCTAGGACAACATACGAAGAAACTGTCGGCTGATTTTAACCATGGTCCGGGACTTGTTCCAAGACTTAAGTCCCGGACCACAACACGAGAGAAAACCTTCGGGCGATTCCAAGACATGGTCCGGGACCTAACCTCAGTCCCAAGACCCGGACCATATGAGACTTCATAACCGAGGACTTTGTCTTTACATGGTCCGGGACCTTACCTCAGACCCAAGACCCGGACCACTCAAATTCTCAAACCGACAGATTTTTATTACATTATGGTCCGGGACCTCTACTCTTGCCCAAGTCCCGGACCAATTTCACCAATTTCGCACACGGACTCCAGAGAAAGGGACGCGCTAGTCTTCTCCTTCCTCGCGTCGCTCTGCAAATGGATTATCTTATCCATCTACTCCACGCACAGCCTACCTTAAATCACTCCAGATCTTTGTCCCCTCTGCATAAATGAAGCACTCAGATAGCAATCAGCTGCAATCAATTAAAACGTACGGATCTGCCTCCTCAATCTCTATATAAACCCAACACCATTACTGCTAAAAAACAGACACGTACGACCAGAGGTGAGAAAAATCACTAACAGCTCCACACCCATTCTTCCAATTAATTCCTCCGTATCACCACACTTCTCCATCTTTATTATTTTTACCATTTCACCTCATTCACGTACGTACTCAAACAGAAGCAGTGTATTTACAAGAGAGAAAAGAGGCAGGCAAGAGCAGACCCGTTATTCGCCAGCAGTTCTGATTAATTGCTATTTCAATCTCTACTCTGTTTTTATTTCTGTCAATGGCTGAGTAATCTCATAATTGTGCTTAGGATGTGTGTTTAACCCAAAATAACTCAGCGTATTTATAATACCGAGTTTGCTTATAAATATTTGTTTTGTCTCTCTCTTATTAAATGTTTAAGAACTGATCATTTTTACTCATTTACGGTTTCTCTAATTTCAATGATTTTGTAAAATTAGAGAATAGACCACAAAGAGAGACAAACGTTAGATTTTATTCTCCTGATTAGCAGATAAAATCCATCGCTGTTATAAAAAGAATTCTCACTTAAAGCTAATTAATGATTTTAGACTTTTTCTGATTGTAAGAAGTTTAATGAATTAATTAAGAGCTGTCCTTATCTTGATTTAGAAAGGTCACAAGATAAAATTCTTAACAGACAAATAAGAGCAAACTAGGATTATAATTATTATCTGAGTTATAACCGGGCGATTTCACCTTCCTTAGCACAGTTTCCTTCCACTTAATCCACAACCGTTTTTACTGTTTTTATTATTTCTTTAATAATCCAACAACAAAATCAAGCTTGCCTCCGGCTAAACCCCTTTTTACAGTTTTTAGTAACTACCTAAACTAGGATAATTGAACAATCTCTTGTGGATACGACACTTGTTTTACTACTACGAATAGGTACACTTGCCTAATAGTTTGTTATAATTCTATATTAATTACAGTGTAGTTCTATCCCAACACTTAACCATATTGGCGGTTTAGTTCCTAAACCAAGAATTCTCATTGGAGTTTGTTTAAACTCATAGTTGGTTTCAATTCTGGCCTGTTAGGCTTCTAGGCGTTAATAATTAGCCATTCACTCATGTTCATCATGTACATTCAACACTTGAATCACTGGCTCACTAGTTTCTGCTGCGAAACTCTAATAACTGTAGAGTTTAATTGCCCCATTTGTTATTCTTACTGTATTGTACATCACCAATTATCACCTTTATCTTGGTAACAATGGTTTCCTAACCGACGCGTGGTATCTCTTGCCGTTAGCGAATTCGGTGAGTTATAAACTTTCTATCCACTTCCATAGTAATTTACTGTATATACAGCTATGTATTTCACAATGATTGACTTGTTCCCTTCCGACTTACTGTCGGTTGAGATTGAGCTACTACCTAGTGTGTAGTGCTCTCTCAGCTATTTACAACATTTGGGGTATATTCCATACCGATATTGGCAGTTAGTGCTACTGTAGTCACTTACTGTTAATCATGTCTCCACATTTGGTTTTGTACAAGTACTTTTTATTGTGCGGCCTTGCATTTCCTATGCATCGGCCATTATAACATTATTGCTCCACAATTAACATGTTTCCAATTCCTAGCTATCCCACTCGTTCATTACTGCGCAAGTGCAATACCAAAACACTCAGTCATACAGAGTGCAGAGGCGTAAACTGTTGACAGTAAATCCCTTATGTGATTCGCCATGGAATTCATACTGAGTTCCTCATCACATAGTACCTACCACTGGCTTATTGCCCAGTCTGTTTAACATCGCTTACCTTGCATCTCCATTGAGTTTAACTCATAACTGGTCTCATCTGCCATATTATCATTTAACAATACTTATACAACGGTCGCTTGCGGCGCACCGTGTTCTTACTCCTTGTATAACATCAGCTTATATCGTATTTACTGCCACATTAACTTCCACACATATACTCACATCATTCGTATTATGGTTCGTCCTTTATTTGGATGACTACTGTATGCTCCTTGAGCATTGATCAATAAGCCGGCATTATTCAGCTCGGTGCTTCGCTTTATGCACACATACTACTAAACGAACTGCTCTCAAATAATAATAATACTGTCCATCCTTAACATATTTCTTAAGCTTGGTTCACATAACTACTGCTCCAGCGGTTTCACAGCATCGAGAGGCATCCCCACTCTTAGTGCAGTGGTTCATTCTCCACTCTATTCACTTATATAACATAAACTTCTGCAATCAATCTAATTTACATAACACATTTTATTTGTGGCCTATAAGCCTCATTGCCTTGAGCTGCGCTCATTGTAGGTTGTCCACATACATGTACTTCTCTGTACAACATTATATGGTTTGGATATTATATTGAGCTCCATGACAAGGTCGTTGCATCACGTTTCCTTTCATGGGATGCCCCCTTAGGATTGTCAGTCCGTCTTCTGACAACTTATGTCTAAACTGGGTGTTAGTTTCAACCCTTGTGTTTCTGTCACGTCATTTCATGCAACAATTGTTGATGCGAACACCCTTCAAGGGTTGCTCCTGGGTGTTGCTAAGTCATGCCATTACATCTGGTTCACACTTATTAGTACATTCAGTTAGCCACGCCGTTTGCGTTCTTAACTGGCTTATTATCTTCTTCTGTGAAGATCAACATTTCCTGGTAGTGTAGGTACTCATTCTGGGAGTTTCATCCCGTTCATTGCACATTAATGTGTCCACATTAGGCATCTGCCTTGCCATGCACAGGCTGGGTCACCATTCCAGCTATCATGTTTATCCCTGAGGATCCTTAAGTCATATACGATGTCTTTACATTACAGTTAGTGCACTTCGCACCTCCTGACTCTTAAGCATTTCGTTGAAAGGAATTCACTAATTCCTTTAGTCTCGTTAACTTAACTGAGTTCCTTAACTTCAACCATTCATGGTAATCACTAGCTCTTGTTTGACTTATACTGCTGACCGTAGTACGGAGTCGACTACTTCCCGTGTTCCGGACTCTACTTGTATACATATGTGGGGTATCCTACTGATACATTACTACTTACCCAACTAACCCATAAGTAGGTCTGTCAGGCCCACAAGCTCCTATCGGAGTGCGGTCGTCCCACAATTCAGTCGGTACACCCGTAGTGTCCGTCACACGCCTAGGTGAAGTATTCTGTTGTCAACTCCCTTATATTGTTCCGTGACAATATTCATTCCATGCTTCCCGAACTTAATCAGGGGAAAGTTTATCCATGGTTGAATTCTTATCAACTGCCCTTGGTTTTACTGGTTTGGTTTAGAAGAAGGTTAGAAAGAAGTGTTGGTTTGAAAGAAAATCTGGTTTTGAAAAGAAAGAGTTTGAATAAATCTGGGTTTAAAGAAAATTTTCATGGTTTCACAACATCTTCTTATCTTAACCAAGTCTAGCTTCTTGCTGACTGGTGTACTTTCAATTACAGAGGTTAGGCTAACAGGCCCTTCCACTGTTATGATGATCACAGTTAACTTCGTGGTACTTTACTAAGTACTTTGTAGTGGTTATAAATTTCCCGAACAGCCCTGTTATAGCAGCACTTGCTATGGCAAGTGCGCCATGCTAACTGGCTATCGGTTTAACACATACCGGTTGTGGTATCGCTTTTACCCGCACTGTCATCAGTGGCCTTGTTGGCCCTCACTGATCTTACTGTCTTGATAATAACTTCTCTAGGTGACTTCTCACTGTCTTCACATGATAATCATCAACTAGGGTGTTTCCTATTCTGGAGACCCCTTTTTCCTTTGCATTGTTTCTTCTTCGTAGCCTGTTCCACGTATTTGTAGTGGTTACTGAGACTTGTCTCTTGTTTGGGCACTACGTTGTAGTTCCTTTGTCGGTTGGTATACCGTTGGTGTATTATTTAACAACTGTGGTTCCGTAGACACTTGTCTCGGGTTTCATTAATCCATTTCTTGCCTGTTGCACGGTTGGTGCGTTGCAAGCCGGTTATTCTCGACTGCTTAGCATGTCGACCCAGGTTGCCGAAAATTCCATACTTCTATACACAGATTCCTCATTCTTCGCTATGAAATGCGGTTAACAATGTTCAGATGGAAACCGTCTCCGGGATTCCCAGTTTTCGGGATCTACCGTATGACTGGTTCCCCATACCTTTAGAGGTACTTAATAACAGCCAGATCGGGTATTCCCGAGTAAGAGAGGACTTCCATCTCTCTGGCGTTCCTTCCCAAGTTATAAAACAGGGATTGTGGAGGGCGGGAAGGATATTGTAGGTTTCCAGTACACACTGGTAATACCTAACTAGCGTATCTCTCACGCTATCACTCAACCCTTAACCCAAGGCACTAAAATCCTAACTCGGTACTTCCTAAGCTCGGTAATTCAGTCATCAGAGCGATACTTCGCTCTGATACCACTTTTTGTAACACCCCATCCAACAACATACACATAACAACATTCTGCAGCGGAAAATAAAATATACTACTTCACATATCTTAACTCGTTGGTGTTACACGCCGTTAACCACCCACGTGGCTAACAAGGCTATTACACATATACATTGTACCAGTCTGATGGACTAGACTCCCGAGCAACTGTACATTACTATACTTTTCCATTAACAACAACCAACATACATAAGCCTTCCAACCGTACCGAGTATTTACAAATTGATGCCGATAACAGTTTCGGTCTTATTACACCTGCTGTATAATAAACTTAAATGATTACCCATGTACAATGACTACCCCGTCCTACTCTCGAACGGCTTCCAGCTCCTTGTACCTGAAATAGGAAAAGAAGAGAAAGGTGGCCCCCAAGGGGCTCAGCACCTTTGCTGGTATGGTAATCCCGCAGCCCACATGCTACCGGGCCACGCACAACTAATTGTCGTCTTAGCATGCGATTGATTTTATTTGAATCATGCATGTAACTGTAAACACAACACATAACATTTCGCTCAATGTGCTCAACAAACGGATTATACATCCTTATTTGATAAGTCACTCATGGTATTATTATCCCTAGAGTGTTTCTCCTCTAATGGAGCTACTTCCTTAATAGATGTCACTTACCCGTTATTCAGGTTATCCTTAAACGCCTCTTAACAAAAACTGGGATTCATATCCATGATCCACATACTCCACATTTTGCAACACATAACATGCATCACATAACAACACATAACATCACTTTCACGTTTCAACGTGCACATAATAACATCGCAATAGAAATTGTATTACAAAATCACATAACATAACGGGAACGGTCCTCTTAGGAACCGACCCAACATTGATAATTCACTGGTGAGCCTAGAGAATGATGTCACCCTCATGATAAGCTCGTTATACAACAACAACAACACTCATTACCGTCCTAATAGTCGGACGAGTAACTTAAGTTAAGATGGTTCGGTTTGGTGGCCCGAACACACCACACAAACACATGTTCCCCCTAAACCGATCATAAGTCAGAATAGCTAAGCTTTGGAGTAAGCTAATGGGAGATCATAACCCGTGAGGGAAACAACCATAACAGAGAAAAGGGTAAGGCTAAGAAGGATACCCACTCCCAAACAACGCGCGACCGGCCAAACCGGATTCCTCACCACTGTTAGTACATACTTACTTTTAGATATTAGTTAGAACCCCACTATGGAGTCTATCACATCTACACCATACAGTATTACAACTGGGTTAAACATACAAGGGAGATCCCTACATTCACATACACATATCACACAATTAACACACGCATAGCCGTGGTTAGAACGTCCCATGGTTCGGGTCGTTTACTCCGAATACCGAACTCTCATGTGATCCTAGACTCAGTTAACTAAGGTTAACACTTCCGAGGTTAAATGGTATTGGAGTTGAACACACCACATAAATGAATTACTGTAAACTCATTACATGTTTTATCTTACAACGTGGCAAACATACAGAAAAACACATTGGCATACAAGCCGGTGTAATCCGGTAGGACACAGGTTGCAAGAAAACCATACCTGTCACCGGAGTCCACTCTATCACGTCCACTTATGTTCCTCGAGCAATTCTCGAACAACTGATAACATTACATGTACTTTTATTAACATCGGGGTAACATGATTGTTTAAAGTCCAATGCTTATAACTTATCCCCGTTAATTTAGTTACATAACTTCACTTTTTAACTTGTTTTACTTTTACATTTTAATACATCTTTTCCCCCACTAAATTATCATTATAACTCACCTAACCTGTCTTAAACAACCTTATAACATCATTACTAGTCAATCCCCATCATTACATATCATTTCATAACCTTAAACCATGTTTTTGGTCCGACCAAACTTACCGACCGAACTTGCCCAAGTTCGGTCCATTCCAGAACACATTTCCGTTTGAAAATTCTACCCCGACCGGACTTGCAAGTTCGGTCCACAAGGTCGGTCCATTCCCGAGAGTTTCCCCGTGGGAATTTTAAGCCCGACCGAACTTGCCAGGTCCGGTCCCATGTTCGGTCGATTCCAGAAACTTAATTCGTACACCAAATACAAGCCCGACCGAACTTGTAAGTCCGGTCCCCAAGTTCGGTCGGTTCCAGAAGCCAATTCTCGTAGGGTAAACTGGGCTCGACCGAACTTGCAAGTTCGGTCGCAAGTTCGGTCTGCTCCAGACCCTTATTTTCCATTGCCCATTTTACTCCAAACTTCACCTCATATATCCTAATATGTCCTAACCTCATTTGGGCACTTCAAACACATCTTTAGCCATGTACTAAACCCCTTAAATCACCCACCAAACTATCTTTATCATTCCACAAATTCCTTACAAAATCTCTTAATACTTGCATATTTTTCATTTGGTTTCTAATGGTTTCCCTATAATGCCCACTAGACAAGTTTCCTCTACACACCTTAACATCATCTCCCACACTTTTCTTACTAACTAAATCTTCTTTCACATCTACCTAAACCTTAAACAAACTTCTCCAGAGACTTTAATACACTCACAAAACACACATTGAATTCCTAGAACTTCCAGGATAATACCTAAATCCTTGTATCACTCTAATCACCTTATTACATGCTTTCTTCCCAGTAATCACTTGTTCACCTTAACACTTCTTAGTTCACCAAAACTTTTTAAACACTTAGAACTTCTTACACATTTTCCAAAATTTGCCATAGCTTCTCTTGTATACTCACATCCAAACACTTAGGTTTTTTACCTTATTTCATTCAAGAACACCTAAGATCCATCAAGAACTTTCTCACACACAAAACTCCACCAAATTTACACTACATCACAATATAGTGCATAAACTTAAATTGCTTGGCACTTAGGCCCTTAAATAACATGGCTCTTAGGCCCTTAAATAACATAAACCTTAAACCTGAATTTCCCACATAAATATTGCCTTTGACCTGCAATTACATACAACAACACATATGCCCTTTAATAATCTCCTTAAGAACATTTTACTAGGTCTTTCACCTTTGGCTCCTTAGGTTATTTTTATCCAAGCACAATCAAGCTCATTTTCCTAAGGCATTTTAAACTACATTGAGATAGCTTGTTTACTCTTTTTTTCCTCACAAACTTCTTTCTTGTTTCCTTGAAAACCGGTAGGGTGTTTTGGTTTGTTCAACTTCTAAACAATGTACAAATAATAGAACGACATTCAAGCCACTATGCTTCATCATTGTAACCCCTAGTTACATACATTGTTTTTCTAAGTGTATAAATTCGATTGTTTTACCTTGGAATGGAAAGGGAGCTTGAATAAGTATCAAGAAGGACTCTCCTAGTCCTTGGAAGATTCAAATGAAGCTAAAACAAGCAAGGTGAAAAAACCATTGTGAGGTGAATTTTCGGACAACACAAAACATGAAGGAAACATCATTTTTCTTTGAGTTTCCTTACCTTGAAGCAAAGGAGAACAATAATATGTGAAAAGGTGAGCTCAAGCTCCTCCCATGGTGATTCCTCTTGGCACCAAAATGGAGCTCTTGGGATTTTGAAAGGATAGAATTGAAGAGCTTGATGAGAGGAAGAGAATGGTGGTCTTAGAATTTAATTTGGCCAAATGAGCTAGGAGATACAAGTGGTCAAAGATGGAAAATAATGGTGGTGTTGGTGTTGCTGTAGCAAACCGTGAATGGAGAGCAAGAAGAGATAGAAGAGAGGTTGAAGACGTGTGGAATGAGAGAAATGAGATTGGTTTTGCTTTTTTTGAAGATATTTATACCTTAAAGCAAATAGTAACCATTAGTCATCACTTATTACTTAATAAACTTACATGTGTGGTGACTCATTACTACAAAAACCGGCCCCCTTTATATCACTAAGGGTATTTTAGTCTTTTTCTATCAATTTAATTACTTATACAAACATATGTTACAAACTAGCTTATAAAAGTTACTATTCATAAAACAAGGCACATAGAAGTGAAATTTTTGATTTCCCATTGATATAGACTTCTAAATGTGATACTATATAGTACACATGTTAATTAAAGAGTAATGATGGACATTTAGCCATTCAAAACTCATTTACAAGACAATTTTTCAAAAATGTGCTTTAAGACTCCTTAAAGCACATTTTGTGTTTTAACTCGTTTTCAAGCTTGGTTTTCTTTAGTAATTGATTTAATATGTTCATTAACATATTTATAAGGTATAGATATGACCTTTAGGTCTTATACAAATTTATCCCAAGCTTAGAGCACATTTTTGCTCATATTGACTTTAAGGTATATTCTTGTGTTTTATTTGGTTTAACTGTCTACCAAGAGCATCTAAGGTCTCGGGAACCTGTAAAAAACTAAACTAAAATGAGCATTTAAGGTTTTATGTACCTATAAAAGACTAAACTACGTCGAGCATCTAAGGTGTTAGGAACCTGTTGCTCCTGGTTGGTATACTAAGGGGACTTGTTGCCTTTGCCTACCAACTAGGGTGCAGGGATGACTCCTAGTCTACAAAGGGGACTTATTGCCACTTCCCACTAGTTGTTACTCTCTAATGAGTTGACAGAAAGATAGGGACTTATTTCCACTGCCCCACCAACTCTTCCGAGCATCTAAGATGTCGGGAACCAAAAAATGAATGAAAAGAGGTGTGATATGTAATGATATTAATGCAATGTGTTGTTATCAAGGCTTATGAAATGGCTGGAAGAAATGATGGGGAATTAGGGCTTATGATGTGCCTAAGGTGAAGTGGTGACGGTCAGGACTTATTACAAGCCTAAGGTTTAGTTCTGCTACTTGGGTGAGTTCTTCTACTCGGGTGAGTTCTGCTACTCGAGTGAGTTCTACTACTTGGGTGAGAATATGTATCTCGGGAGAGTTCTGCTACTCGGGTGAGTTCTGTTACTCGGGTGAGTTTTGCTACTCGGGTGAGTGCTTCTACTCGGGTGAGAATATGTATCCATAAGGAATATGTATCTTTGGTTTTACAATGAGGTGTCTCGTATTGAAAGATGCTACGATGCAATAATAATGGTCTCATGTAAATGACTGGGATGAAAGTCGATTGTGAAAGTGTTAAACATGGAAATGATACCCCTAATTAATTAAATATTGATTAAACATATAATCAATTAAATCAAGGCCTAAACATGCCTTAAAAACAAATTAAACACAACAGTGTTTGTTAGAGAGAAAGAATTACACCCTTTGACCTTTTAGGCTGAAAATATACCTAAATGAACTCCGTAGGACCTAAAATTTTGTCCTAAGTATTATAACCCATAAATGAACACAATAAAACCGTTTCCAAGGGGAAACCAAACTCAAAAACTCATTAGAACACAAAATGTGCTCTAAGCTTCCTTAAAGCACATTTTTGTGAGATTGTCTCCAAAATGAGTTTTGTTTGATTTTAGGGCCTTGAATACCCTTAAATATATTAATGTGACATAATGTACCACATTATAATGCCTAATTCAATTTTTTTCAAAAAAATCAGATATATGTGCATTGATTTGTGAATAGTAACCAAATAGTGCAAAAATAACACTTAACCTCTAATCTAGTCAATGCTCAATATCCCTCCTTTGACCTTGACCATTATTTCCGCCAATTTAAGGCCTCCTACTAAGCTTGTGGCCGGCCTCACAAGTAAATAAATATGACTCATTAAAACAACTTTATTAAAGTAAAGATAAAGTATCATTATTCACTTAATTAATCAAATTCTTTCATCTTTCCACATGGCCTTATCCTTCTGCCAGCCTTAGAGCTTTCCTTCAGCTGAAGGAAACCTCTTAAAATATCTAAGTGAGAGTCTTGCTTGACCATTGACCAAGATGAGTCATAACCTCCTTAAAAGCTTCTTTTTCTTCACTCAGCCCATATTACCCTCTTCTTCCACCGTAAGTATACTCTCAAACCCTCTCTTTTATCCATCCGAAACCAAGGATAGCACCCAACTTCAAAGACAACCTTCTTGGATTGTAGGTAAGTGTTTAAGTCATCCAAATGATCAAATCTCCATCTTTTCTTCCTTTTTCCAATGGTGTGGTTCATCTTCACTTTCTTCCAGCCTCTTTGTATGAGTTGGGGCTAACAGGAGGAGGGTTATACGGTGGCAAGATCGGAAGAGAAGGGGAAGTGCTAAGCTAACAAAGTTAAGGTAAAATCTTGCATGAAACTACCTTAGTTCTTCCTCTCCATTTTCGGTTATATTGCTCAACTTCCTTAGCTTATTCCCTTTCTGTTTTCAAGTAAAAACCATCTGAAACACTCACCCTTTGAAGGAGTAAACAATAGCCTAGCAAGGAACTCCCTTTTCACCATTTTCGGTAAGGATTTTACCTTTGATTTCCTCTTGTTTCCACCTGTTATAAAGCCTTGGTTAGGTGGTGGTTTAACGCTTCCTTTTGCCCTTGAAAAATCAAGCGTGAACAAACACTAGGGACAACACCATACCAAGGTAAATATCAAGCTTCTTCTAAGCTTAAATCAACCTTTAATGACCCTTGCTTCATATGGCTAATACATGCTTCTTTCCTTGCATGAAATGCTGCCGAAAACACCTTGGAACCATGGGAATATTCTACACAAAAATGTGTAAATCAGATCCAAGTACAAACCTTAGCAAAGTGAGTATTTCCACTCTATAATGATGTGTATATATTAAGCTTAAATGATTTAACATTTATAAACTAACTAAACCTTGTGTCTCATTTAGGCCGAGAGGGTTAAAGGCTGTTTGGTGGAGTTGGTATCTTGAAACTAGGTGAGAAAATCTTATCCTATGCTATAATATAGTTTTCATAAAATTCTGTTACTATATGTATAAGCTGTGGGATATATGGGGGTTATAAGACCTAACTATGTGTTAAAATATTTAATAAAATTTTTGGTTAGTTAGTTTGGTGTTTAAATGACCTATAAGGTCAAGGAAATAAATTAAGGGCTAAAAACATAATTTATAAAAATATATGGGCAAGTATAATATAAGCCGTGACTTATTATGTCATTTGAGACATTTATGTGTAATTTTATCTATGCTAATGGTTGTAATAAGGCCATGCATTTTTAGGCCATTTAATTTATGATTCATTAAGTCTAAAATGAATTTAAGGTGGTAATTAACATTACCGAATATATTCTGGAGTTTTAAGTAATTAAAATAAATTTTAAAGGCTAACCATAGGTTATAGCCGAAAATTAGATATTAAAACCTTATTTTATGAATTATATAAAATTTAATAAAGATTTATGGCAAAAATGTGATTACTGAAAAATTGTGGGGTTAAACCGTAATAAACAAAATTCTTGGTCAAACTGAAAATAAATAGGTCAATATAGACCATGTTAGGTGGTTTGACCAAATTTAATGTCACAAATAATTAATTTATGAACTTATAGTAACATTATAAGTTAAATGTTAAATTTATAAAACTATTAGGGTATAAGAGGTAATTACCGAAAGTGAAATACCCCGTAATTAGAAACAGTGATTAATTAGGCTAATAAATAATTTTAGAAGCTTAATTAAGTCTAAATAAACATTAGGGAACAAATCCCGAAGAAAACGGATCCTTAAAATGGATTAAAAACACTAAAGAACCTTAAAGCGCGTTTTTCGAGGTAACCGGGAAAACGTGACTTTAAACGGGTCAAATAGACTCGTAACAACTTTGGTCAACTAAATAGTCATTAATAAATATTAGTGAAGATTTAGAACCAATAAAATCAATAAAACGAGAAAATAGTAAAAACTGTCAAAAACGGGAAGTTGTGGGGTAGAAACATAAATAACCAAAACTTATGTGTCCAATATTGTAAATAGAATTCTAAAACCCACATGGGCTGTGTGTGTCACGATTTGCTCTCTCTCACACACACTCTCTATTCTCTTTTATTCACAAAAGACAAAAGCATTTAAAAAGCAAAAAGTAACATATATTACTTTACTACCTCACTCTCTCTCCTACCTCACATTCTCTTCACTCACGTATAACCCCCACCCCTCACTCTCTATTTCTTTCTTCCTTCTCCAGCGACAACAATGGAGTTTTGAACAAACCCACACAAAACACTACTTCTCTCCTCTTGTTACTCCCTCAAATCTTGTAACGACCCCAAAACCGGCCTAGGAGTTAGGGCCGTTACACGCCGCAAGTCTACTACCTAACGTCGCAAGGCTCTAAGCAAAACGAATCCCAAAACCAAATAACAAACTTGGATAAATACCAAGAGTTTACAAGATCTAAGTACTTATAAGTCAAATACAAAGAGAGGCCCGAAGGCTACACAAACTCTAAAGCGTCCAACGCGTAAAGTAAACAAAGTCAACAAAACGTAAACAAACGAAGCTCCAGCAAGGGACAAGAGAGAGAAGATCCCACGAGCTCAATCTGCAACAAAGTAAAGGGGTGAGCTAAACAGCCCAGCAAGCAGAAGACTTCCTCAAGGAAGCCCACTCAAAACAGATGTAGAAGAATAGTTTATAAACAGAGAAGAAGGCGGAGTCAATATAATCAGACAGAAAGGAAGCACAAAACAAAAATAAAGCAGAACGTCACTTTAAATCATAGTCGGACTTTCAGAAATGGATACAGAAGAGTGGGACACTAGAAACAAGCTAACACAACAGAAGGACTCACGTAAGGTCCTATGGATCCGAAGATCCCACAACAGAAGCCGTAGAGACAGCTAACAGACCCGTCGGTCAAATAACATCCTAAGGGAGACCCTAAGGAGTATAAACAGAAGGAATTCCTGCGCAGCATGCTACGGGACAGCCCGACCCGACCATCCAAGGCTTAGAAGCAAAGTAACTAGGTCCCAAAACCAAAAGCTCACAAAACAGATCTTAAGTGCATGGAAATACATAAAAACAGCATAAGAAGCTTGTACACAGATAGGGGAATCCAACCCCGCAAACGGAACTCAAAACGAAGCTAAAACAGAGACGTTATGCTCAAAACAGTGGCATGTCCGAACTTGCGTCTGACCTTGCAAGTTCGGACAGAGGCCGAGAATCAGAGGTTGAGAAAACGTCGATGTCCGAACTTACGTCCGACCTTCGAAGTTCGGACGTAAGTCGAAAGTCAGAAACCAAAACTCCCATCATGTCCGAACTTGCGTCCGACCTTGCAAGTTCGGACAGATGTCGAAACTCACACGAAAATCATCCTCGCGTCGGGTCCGAACTTACAAGTTCAGACCGACGTTCGGACACTTCAAAATCCTGAAAAACAAAACGCGCCCGATGAACTGTCCGAATTCCAGAAAGAACAGACGCGCAGAAGAGAGCCAAAATCATCACAAACTCACCCAAAACTCATAGGATTGTAAACAGTACCCTCGGGGGTTTATCCAATCAATTAACAACACAAAACGCGGAGAATTCGCACAAGCAACACACGAAATCAGATATGAAAAACAGATATTAAAAGCAGTCCCCGAGGGTGAGCAAACTACCCCGATTCCATCCCCCACTTACATGAATTCGAAGCGTAGAATCCGACCAGACGTCCCCAGCAACTCAGCGAACAGAACGCAGCAGAGGAGATGCACCAAACGACACTGAATTCAGCCAGCAAACCATCCACAATCAGAAAACTGTCTCTCTCTCAAAACAGAAGCGAACCCCACCAAAATCGAAAGGGAAACCAAACCTGAATCACAGCAGAGGAAGCGCAAACACACAGAACCGGAATTCGATCCCAAACGCACCAGCAACGCACCAGGAATTCAGAAGCACACCAATGGAGAAGACAAGAAGAGAGCGCAAAAACTGTCGAGAGGATGAGCGGGACTTGAGAACTGATCGTGATTGGAAAAATAAGAAAACTGCCCAATCAATTACTTAAAGAAGCTTACCAAAATAAAAGAGAGGGGATAAGACCTCCTTGTCCCTCGCCTTTTAACATAAAGACTCCGACGTCCCATCAGCCCATCAGTTAAACAAAGCACTACATAACATAACTTTAATTAATAACATTAACCGAGATGTTGTCACGAAATCTGAAAAACGAAAATACGGAGTATTACATCACTCCCCCCTTAAAAGGAATTTCGTCCTCGAAATCAACATACCTACATACCTCTCTGAAGAGGGAAGGGAACTTGGCACGCAACTCCTCCTCGAGTTCCCACGTCGCCTCACGCTCGGACTGATCAGACCACTGCACCTTAACCATAGGTAGTGTCTTGCTACGAAGCCGACGAACATCCCGTGCCAAAATACGGACCGGAACTGCCTCATAAGTGAAATCATCTCGGAGTCGAAGCTGACCATAATCAATCACATGCGAAGGATCGTGCAGATACTTCCTGAGCATCGACACATGAAACACGTCATGCACTCCTGCCAGAGGGTGGCAATGCCAATCTGTAAGCCACCGGCCCCACCTTCTCAAGCACCTCAAAAGGCCCTACGAACCGAGGACTCAGCTTGCCTCGCTTACCAAAACGACCAACCCCGAACTGGAGAAATCTTCAGATACACGTGGTCCCCAACCTGAAACTCAAGCGGACGGCGTCTCTGATCTGCATAACTCTTCTGCCGGCTCTGGGCAACCAACAGACGCTCCCTGATAGTCTTGACTTTGTCCACAGCTCCCTGCACCAACTCAGGACCTACAATCGCCCTCTCTCGCAGGTCATCCCAACAAATAGGAGATCTACAGCGCCTACCATACAATGCCTCAAATGGAGCCATCCCAATGCTCGATTGAAAACTATTATTGTAGGCGAACTCAATCAATGTCACATGCTGATCCCAGCTGCCCCGAAGTCGAGCACACAAGCCCTCAACATGTCCTCCAAAATCTGATTCGTCCTCTCCGTCTGCCCATCGGTCTGAGGATGGTACGCTGAACTGAAAGCTAAACTCGTACCTAAAGCCTTATGCAGGCTACGCCAGAAGCGAGATACAAATCTCGGATCCCTGTCCGAAACGATCGTCGCCGGCACACCATGCAGCCTCACAATCTCATCTACATACAGCCGAGCCAGGCGCTCAAGGCTGAAGGTCTTCCTCACAGGCAAGAAATGAGCTGACTTCGTCAACCGATCCACAATCACCCACAGCGCATCGTACCCAGAAGATGTCCTAGGCAACCCCACAATGAAATCCATGCCAACGCTCTCCCATTTCCACTCAGGAACAGGAAGAGGCTGTAGAAGACCCGCAGGTCGCTGATGCTCGGCCTTCACCTGCTGACAGGTTTGGCAACGAGCCACAAAATCAGAAATCTCCCTCTTCATATTCGCCCACCAAAAGGACTCTCTGAGGTCCCGGTACATCTTCACCCCTCCCGGGTGCACCGAATAAGGAGCTCCATGAGCCTCCTGCATAATCTCTCGCCTAAGGTCGCCTCCACTAGGCACACAAACTCTGCCCCTGAAGCGTAGACAGTCATCGCTGGACACAGAAAACTCTGACTCCTGATCATCTGACAACTTCTCCCTGATCTTACACAACTCAGCATCAGCCTTCTGACCCTCTCTGATCCGCTCAATCAAAGTAGACTGGACCTGAATCGAAGCAATCATCCCAGCACGGTCGGACCGAACACCCAAATCCCCATACGCTGAAGCTCAATAGCAGACCTCTGAACTCCTGACAACGAACAAGCAAGACCAGGAGCACCCCTACGGCTCAAGGCATCAGCCACCACATTCGCTCTACCCGGATGGTAGAGGATCTCCAGGTCGTAGTCATGTAACAGCTCCAACCAGCGCCGCTGTCTCAAATTCAATTCCTTCTGCGTGAACAGATATTTGAGACTCTTGTGATCCGTGTAGACCTTACACGTCACCCCATACAAATAGTGCCGCCAGATCTTCAAGGCGAAGACCACAGCAGCTAGCTCCAAGTCATGGGTAGGATAATTCTTCTCATACGGCTTCAACTGTCGTGACCCATATGCTACCACCTTTCCCTGCTGCATCAGAACACACCCCAGCCCTCTATGGGAAGCGTCACAGAACACCTCAAAGCCCTCTGTCCCAGAAGGCAACGTCAAAATCGGAGCCGAAGTCAACCTCTTCTTCAACTCCTGGAAGCTCTCCTGGCACGCCTCACTCCAATCAAACTTGACATCCTTCCTAAGAAGACGAGTCAAGGGGGATACGATCTTAGAAAAGCCCTCCACGAACTTCCTATAATACCCAGCCAATCCCAGAAAACTGCGCACCTCAGACACACTAGTGGGCTTCGCCCACTCCATAACCGCCTTAATCTTCTCGGGTCCACTGAAATGCCATCCTTCGAAACCACGTGGCCAAGGAACACCACCCTATCCAACCAGAACTCACACTTCTTCAACTTAGCATACAACTCCTTCTCCTTCAACGTCTGTAGAACCATCCTCAGATGCTCCTCATGCTCCTCAGCACTCTTGGAGTACACCAAGATATCGTCAATAAACACAACTACGAAAGAATCCAAGAAAGGTTTGAAGACTCTGTTCATCATATCCATGAAGAACGACGGGGCATTGGTCAAACCAAAAGGCATGACCAAGAACTCATAATGCCCATATCGGGTCCTAAATGCAGACTTAGGCACATCCTCGGCCTTAATCTTCAGCTGATGATATCCAGAACGCAAGTCGATCTTCGAGAAGACTGTCGCTCCCGCTAACTGGTCGAAGAGGTCATCAATGCGGGGAAGAGGATACCGATTCTTGATGGTAACCTTATTCAATTCCCTGTAGTCAATACACAATCTGAAGGAGCCATCCTTCTTCTTCACAAACAACACAGGTGCTCCCCATGGAGACACACTAGGGCGAATGAAGCCCTTATCCAGAAGATCCTGCAGCTGCACCTTCAGCTCCTTAAGCTCTGCCGGACTCATGCGATAGGGAGCCTTAGAGATAGGCTGAGTCCCTGGCGCTAACTCGATAGAAAACTCCACCTCACGATCAGGCGGTAGCCCTGGCACATCGTCCTGGAACACCTCAGGAAACTCACGCACAATGGGGATATCCTCCAACCGGGATCCCTCCTTAACCTCAGGTACAAAGCAGAGAAAACCCTGGCAGCCCTTCCTCAAGGAACGGACTGCCTGCATAGCAGACACCAACACAGGAGCACAAGGAACGGAGTTCCCCACAAAAGCAAAACGGGTCTCACCCGGTCTATCAAACACAACCCTCCTAGCTGCACAATCTATATGGGCATGGTGCTCTGCTAGCAGTCCATGCCCAAAATCACATCGAAGCAGGACATACTCATAGGGATCAAATCAGCATGCAATTCCTATCCATGATCACTAAAGGAACAGACTTGCACACAGAACTAAGCACACATGCAGGTACGCCACTCAGCGGGCTAGAAATACACAGATCCACATCACATGGCACAGCAGACAACCCGAGACTACCCACTAAATCAGCAGACACAAAGGAGTGGGTAGCTCCTGAATCAAACAAGCAGAAAACTGGCTGAGAAGAGATCTGAAGAATACCTGACACTACTCTGTCTGAGTCACGGTCTCGCTCACCAGCTAGCGCATACACACGTGCCTGGGTCTGGGGCTTCTTCTGATCAGCCTTCTGCCCGGACCCTGAACCAGCACCTCGGCCCTCAGAACCGCCACTGCCACCTCCACCTCTAGCCTGTGGACACTGGGCAATGCGGTGATCCAGCGAACCACACTTGAAGCACGCTCCGGACTTCCTGTAGCACTCACGCCCAGGATGGAAACGATCACACTCAGCACACTTCGCCACAGCAGGCGACGCAGATGACGAAGATCCCCGGTCTCCTCTGAACTTCTTCTGAGAAGAAGTCTGGTCTCGCCTCACAGGCTCCTCCACATGTGCCTTCCTCTTCTGCTCCTTGCCCTTATCGGGCCTCTGGTCCTTCTTCTCATAACGCTGCCTAGCCTGCAGCTCAGACTCCACCACCAACGCCACATCGGCACATCCCTGAAGGTCTTGTGGCGGAAAGGTGCCACAGCAGCTCGAATGTCGCCCCTCAGACCAGCTTCAAACTTCCTAGCCTTCCGGTTGTCATCTGGCTCTGGCACAAACTTAGAAAGGGAAATGAACTTCCGCACATACTCATCCACAGACATCTCCTTCGTCTGACGAAGCCTCCCATACTCAACTATCTTCTGATCCCTGAAGACATCGGGATAGAACTGCTGATTGAAGCAGCCCCTGAACTGCTCCCATGTCCATGGGGGGGGGTACTTCCCTTCAACCGACTTCCACCACTCCTTCGCCTCACTCTGAAACATGAACGTGGCGAAACCAACTTTCTGATCCTCCTCACATCCCATGACCCTCAGCAAATCCTCTATCGCAGTGATCCAGTGGCTCGCTTCCTGGGTCGCCACTAGCATCAAAGGAAGGCGGCTTCAGCTTCAGGAACTCCTGAAGCGCCTTCACATTGCTGCCCCCCGCGTTACCGGCTCCTGTCGCCTGGCCAGCAGTGGCCCTACGGTCTGCAACACCTGGGTCACCACCTGCTGTACAATCTCTGCAATGTCCCCTTGGGGAGCATCGCCTGAAGCTGCACCACGTCCTGAACGTCGGGGAGGCATACTGAAGATACAACACCAAAATTATCAGAAACCATCAAGAATCAAACAGCAGACCTTTCAGACACCCACGCATGCAGACAAACCCCAAAAACACCAAAGAACGAGCAACCTGGCTCTGATACCACTAAATGTAACGACCCAAAACCGGCCTAGGAGTTAGGGCCGTTACACGCCGCGAGTCTACTACCTAACGTCGCAAGGCTCTAAGCAAAACGAATCCCAAAACCAAATAACAAACTTGTATAAATACCAAAAGAGTTTACAAGATCTAAATACTTATAAGTCAAATACAAAGAGAGGCCCGAAGGCTACACAAACTCTAAAGCGTCCAACGCGCAAAGTAAACAAAGTCAACAAAACGTAAACAAACGAAGCTCCAGCAAGGGACAAGAGAGAGAAGATCCCACGAGCTCAATCTGCAACAAAGTAAAGGGGTGAGCTAAACAGCCCAGCAAGCAGAAGACTTCCTCAAGGAAGCCCACTCAAAACAGAAGTAGAAGAATAGTTTATAAACAGAGAAGAAGGCGGAGTCAATATAATCAGACAGAAAGGAAGCACAAAACAGAAGCAGAGCAGAACGTCACTTCAAATCATAGTCGGACTTTCAGAAACGGATACAGAAGAGTGGGACACTAGAAACAAGCTAACACAAACAGAAGGACTCACGTAAGGTCCTATGGATCCGAAGATCCCACAACAGAAGCCGTAGAGACAGCTAACAGACCCGTCGGTCAAATAACGTCCTAAGGGAGACCCTAAGGAGTATAAACAGAAGGAATTCCTGCGCAGCATGCTACGGGACAGCCCGACCCGACCATCCAAGGCTCAGAAGCAAAGTAACTAGGTCCCAAAACCAAAAGCTCACAAAAAGATCTTAAGTGCATGGAAATGCATATAAACAGCATAAGAAGCTTGTACACAGATAGGGGAATCCAACCCCGCAAACGGAACTCAAAACGGAGCTAAAACAGAGAAGTTATGCCCAAAACAGTGGCATGTCCGAACTTGCGTCCGACCTTGCAAGTTCGGACAGAGGCCGAGAATCAGAGGTTGAGAAAACGTCGATGTCCGAACTTACGTCCGACCTTTGAAGTTCGGACGTAAGTCGAAAGTCAGAGACCAAAACTCCCATCATGTGAACTTGCGTCCGACCTTGCAAGTTCGGACAGATGTCGAAACTCACACGAAAATCATCCTCGCGTCGGGTCCGAACTTACAAGTTCGGACCGACGTTCGGACACTTCAAAATCCTGAAAAACAAAAAAGCGCCCGATGAACTGTCGAATGCCAGAAAGAACAGACGCGCAGAAGAGAGCCAAAAATCATCACAAACTCACCCAAACTCACAGGATTGTAAACACAGTACCCTCGGGGGTTTATCCAATCAATTAACAACACAAAACGCGGAGAATTCGCACAAGCAACACACGAAATCAGATATGAAAAACAGATATTAAAAGCAGTCCCCGAGGGTGAGCAAAAACCCCGATTCCATCCCCACTACATGAATCGAAACGTAGAATCCGACCAGACGTCCCCAGCAACTCAGCGAACAGAACGCAGCAGAGGAGATGCACCAAACGACACTGAATTCAGCCAGCAAACCATCCAACAATCAGAAAAACTGTCTCTCTCTCAAAACAGAAGCGAACCCCACCAAGATCGAAAGGGAAACCAAACCTGAATCACAACAGAGGAAGCGCAAACACACAGAACCGGAATTCGATCCCAACGCACCAGCAACGCACCAGGAATTCAGAAGCACACCAATGGAGAAGACAAGAAGAGAGCGCAAAAACTGTCGAGAGGATGAGCGGGACTTAAGAACTGATCGTGATTGGAAAAAATAAGAAAACTGCCCAATCAATTACTTAAAGAAGCTTACCAAAATAAAAGGAGGGGATAAGACCTCCTTGCCCTCGCCTTTTAACATAAAGACTCCGACGTCCCATCAGCCCATCAGTTAAACAAAGCACTACATAACATAACTTTAATTAATAACATTAACCGAGATGTTGAGTCACGAAATCTGAAAAACGAAAATACGGAGTATTACAAGAAGAGAGTGGCTGGAAGGGGGAGGGCACGGCTGATAGGAAAGAAATGAGAGTGCGGGGAGGAGAGAGAGAGAGGCAAAAAGAACATATGTACTTTTCCACTTATTGTTTTTGTTTCTTTTTCTTTCTCTATAGCAAATTCCTAATAGAGGGGCTGATTTATTAAACAAAACCAGCTCCCTATGTGTACCTAAGCTAGGGAGTTTTTTGTCTTACAAGAAACGCTCGCTAATTTACCCGGTTTGGCACTATTCACTCACCAGGCCTATTTTCCGGATTTTTCTCGTTTCTTTAATTTTAACAGCTCTTAGGCTTCTATTAATGTTCATTTATAGTTAATTGATTGACTATAATCTTTACGAGTCCATTTGACCACTCAAAGTCTCGTTTTCAGGTTTTCTCGAAAAATGTGCTCTAAAGCTTTATTAGCGTTTTTAATCCATTTTATGGATCCGTTTTCTTTGGGAATTGTTCCCACATATTAATTAGGCATAGCTAAGCCTTAGGAATCCATATAGGACCCCAACAGGGGTCGTATTCCTCCTATGATCATGTAACGTGCAATTTTACGTTTTGTACTTTTTACGTGTTTTCTCTTTCTTTTGGATTTATTTTCTTCACCAATACTCTCTAGGCACTATTAGGCCTTCAAATACCATATTAGCATGATTTAATCACCATAATTAAGTTTGGGGTATTTCAATAACCCTATTCCCACATATAACCCTAGGATGACTAACACCATCGAAGAAGCTAACACCGTCAATGAAGGCTAATGTGGTTCGACTATTAACACCACACAATAAAGAAAAGATGGCCCTACCCCACTCAACTCTTTGATGACTAAAATTACGAAAAAATCTACCATCAAAACATCTAAAAATTATGTTTCCATGGCGTCAGCGCGCCTCCCTTCTCGCCGGCATCCGCACAGCCCATTCATTTCTAGCATCGGCTTTCCCACCTTGTCCTTGGCATCAGCGCCGCCCCTTTGTTGCTAGCATCGGAGCCAGTTCTTCTCTGTTGGCGTCTATGCTGGGTTCTAGTCTTAAAATTGTTATATCTTGTTTGTTATAGCTTCGTTTGTGGATCCCTTTGTGCCGACGTGTTCATACTTTTGTCTACTTCGTTATGATATACTTTGTTAATTATTTGTTTGATATATGTGTTATTTGTTGTTAGGTACGTAGTTTTCCCATTCACAAGTAAAATCATGTGACTGAACGGAAGTGTTAATTATTCCTGCTTAGGGTGAGAATGATGAATTCGATGACACATCAGTTAATGTAGATACAGGTCATCTGTTTAATCCGAGTCAAATATTTGCGGATAGAGAGGACGCTGCTACCCTGTGATTTGCATCGCCCGGAATAACAACATTTTTTAATCAGACAGACTCTTACGGACGCCGGTGAACTAGGCTTGATGTGTGAGAGGTACGGCAAGAGCAGGACGCGGGATAGCAAAGGCGAATCATCCTCATCCAGTCAAATGCAGCGGCACACCACAAAGAATGTAATTACCCATTCCGTCTAAACATCTGCAATGCGGGAGCTATAGGGTGGTATATCCTGGTAATGCAGCCGATCGATTCACAACCGTGAGTTGGCAAGTAATCCGCAATCACACTTCGCCGCCCTCGCTTAGCGTGGATGAAAGAGCAAGTATGAGAAGTTTGCACAGGATTGTATTTGATGATGAGTGTCCAAATGAGCATGTTTTAAGGGTGTATTTAGTATGCTTTATCAACACTTATCATGCTCATTTCTCCACTCTAGTAGTTTTCTTCTAGTTTTGTGTTTTATTGATGTTTTACACAATTATTGTTGAAACAAGAGGAATAACATAGCTAAAAATAAAGAACGAAGAGACAAGCGCGTGGGCGCAAACAGATCCAAAATCGGAGCCATAACAAAGAAGATAGAGCTGTTATTTCTTCTCTGTCATGGACCTCCCCAGCCGACTGCCCCATAGGGTTGGTTGGTAGTTCTAGAGGCCAAGAACTCTCGTTCCGGGGGCCATAATTACCTCTGGTCTGGCCCGCCCCTACCGTGTGCCCTTGTGGGGTGGTTGGGTTGAGTTCACTCGCGTATTTTCTTTTCTGGTCCGGATCACCCCTATGGAGCGGTCAGAACGGAATTTTGTCCAGATGTGCGTTTTTAAAAGAAGAAAAAGTGAAATTCCCCAAGTTAAAGAAACCCTAATGTCCCGGAAGTCTCGGAAATGCTAGAAATCCTAATTCCCGAAAGTCCCAGAAATCCTAGGAACCCTAGTTCCTGAAAATCCCGGAAGTCTTGGAAACTCCATAAACGACCTTAGAAACTTTAGGAAAGCCTAGGAAACTCAATAAGACCCTAGGAAACCCTACTATCTAGAGATGGGAAGCCTTAGAAATTCTACAAGACCCGGTAAAATTCTAGTAGCCGGAAATGCCTCCATAGCTAGTTTTACTCCATCATAATCACTTTTCTCCTTAGGAAACACCATAAACAGCTTGGTAAGCACGAGGTGGAGACCTAGTTGAGGTAAGCACGAGGTGGAGACCTAGTTGGTAAGTAGCATGAGGTGGCAACCTAGTTAACCAAAGCACGAGGTGTTGGGAAGCACGAGGTGTCATGAAATGATTGGTTATATGATATCCACACAAGCTAGCAAGCAAGTAGGTAGAGGTGATCATTCGGGCGGGCGGGCGGGCGGGCCGGGTTCGGGCCGGGCCAGAGGAAAATTTTAGGCCCGTCGGGCCTATTTTCAAAAACCAAGCCCGGTATTTTACATGTTCGGGCCGGGCCGGGTTAGGCCCAGTTTTTTCCAGACTTTGCCGAAGCCCGGCCCGCCCAGCCCGGTTTTTTAAATTTTTTAATATAAATTAATAAAAAAAATTAAATATTATAGTTAATATAGATTTATATATTATAATATAACTTATTTAAAATTATATATTATATATATAACTTATTTAAAATTATATATTATATATAATTTTTTTATATATTATATAAAAATTAAATATGTATATATTACATTTAAAAAATATAATAATAAATAATATAAAATCGGGCCGGGCCGGGCTTGCCCACGAGTTTAAAAATGTATCGCGGCCCGGCCCGATTTTTCATTCGGGCCTAATTTTATGTTCAAGCCCGCCGGGAAGCCCTATCGGGTTCGGGCTCGTCGGGCTTTTTTACGGGCCGGGTTGGATCGGGCTGCCGGACCGGACCGGACACATTATGATCAGCTCTACAAGTAGGGAGGTGAAACAAGCTAGTAGGAGGTGTCATAAGGTCATTTACTAGATTTTAAGTCAAAGTAAAAAAACATGTTCCTTATTTGCTCTTAAAACACCTTAATTAAACATTAATGTAATTTATTACATATTATCATTAGTTTTCAGCCCATGATGGCTTCTCCTTTGGCTGACCACGACCCAGCCTTGTCACCACTTATGTGTCATGTTTAAACAAAGCCAAACCAATAGCCAATAAGAGGAGGGTGGGTGTTAAGCTAGGTGTCACCCTTATAAGCCTTTCCTTTGCCTTAAGACTTATCCTCTTCTGCCTATAAGTTAGGGGCCACGCCCAGGCCTTCCAACACACAGCACAAACCTTCTCCTACCTCAGTAAACCCATAGAAACATGAATTATAAGATAAATCAAGCCAGCCACCCAAGAACACTAAAACAGAAGCCAATTACCTTCCCAGTGCAGAATCCGTGTAAAGGTGAGAGGATTTGGAGACCTTCTCAAGCGAATCTCTTGGAGTTCCTGGTATCCCCACGTAGCTATTTTAAGTACCTAACTCGTGGTGAAGAGAGATGGCAAGAAAGAGCCAGGTAGTTCCCGTGCTCCACCAATCTTTCCTCATGTGTCACTTCTGGCGACGCTTTCTGTTTGTGCTATTTTCGGCAGCTTATGCTATGTATCTCTTCTAACTATTTTCATGGTGTGAAATTAGACTCTTCAATGGTGATTTTATGTATAATAAGCTCGAGAAGTTCTGGGAAACTTGGTGAACAAACCTTGAACTTTTGATGTCAGTTTCTGTGAATTTGGTGCTTTAACGTGAAGCCAGATTGGTGTATGATTTTCATGATAACTTCCATGGTTTTTTAGATAAAAATGATGAGTACTTATCCCTCTACAATATTCCAATTCGTGGGTAAGTTCTCTAGTTGAGTTTTTATGAGTTAAAGGTAAGACAAGAAATAAAATGTGCTTTAAGACCTTTCTGGTCTCTATTCAAATTATGAAGAGGTTTTCGAAGGTTTATTCCTTTGGTTTCGTGACCAAATACTCATAAGATGTTGATATTGAACTGGTTAAAAGGTGGGTCAAATTTATACAGAGGTAAGACCTTACACAAGGGGTTGTTCTTAAGGTATTTTCAAGGTGTTTATGATGTGTTCTAACTTGGTTTTGATATGGTTAATGGTTGCTATGTGCTTTCATTCTTCTTGGTATGTTGTGTGGATGTTTTATTAAGTTTAAGGATGTGGTTGGACTGCTTAATCACTTGGTACCCACTTTGGAATCTGGTTACACAAGTTTATGAGCCCTCGGATGCCAGACACTGATTTTTCCCACTACCAATGAATTGTGGGCAAGCCATCATGATCTACTCTATAGGCTGATGATCTATGGGGTGTGCACACTTAAGGACATGGGGTGAGGTAGAGAGGTCAGACTCTGTAAATCTGGGCATACGACCACAGAGGTCAGACTCTATAAATCTGGGCATACGGCCATTGGAAGAGGTCGGACTCTATAAATCCGGGCATACGACCATTGTTTTTGTGGATGTTGAACTTGTGGTGGAACTTGGTATACGTCATGGAACTTGATGGATCTTGATATGATAATGCTTATTACACGTGTGTTGTTATGGTATTGTATACTTGAAGGTAAAATGTATTTTGCAGGTGCTGAAGAAGGTTCTGATGTGATGTGTTTAATTTATGGTTATTACATGTTATTTTGTGAGTGTATACTTATGCACTCTGGTAATGTTTGTTGTGGTTTCTGGTGATATATGTTGGTGTTGTTCTTTGATGTTACATTTGATTTCTTAAAGAGTTTTATAAGCTAAATGTATTTTACATGTGGTGGCAAGAATTACTCAGCTTTGCTGCTGTTTGTTTTCTAGCATGTGCCCTGCGGTCTTTTCTCTGTGATTGTACGACTGACCACAGGAACAGGTTAAGAAGTTGCATGATAAGAGAGAAGCTAAAGAGACCAGAGACTGAAGTTAGAAGACGACGTAGTATTTCAATTAAGTTCGGTTGTGATAGGTTTAAACACTTTTGTATAAGCTAGTAAAGATGGTGTAAGTTAATACCCAGTTCTGAAAGATGTTAGTCGATGTTAGTGAGTAAGGTTATGTTGATTTTTGAATATAAATATATATATAATATATATATATATATAAAGTTTAAGAGTTTAACTTAATTTGGTATAGTGGTGGTAATTAGCCTTAGCATCCACAGTGAGTGTGGGGTGTGGCGGTAGCACCCCGGGTAGAGTTGTAAGTCTTCCGCTGTATTGTTCACAATGAAAGAAAAAAATTAGAGCTGGAAATTGGGGTGTTACAAAAAAGAAGGAGATAGAGGGATATCGAGAGCCATGACCCAGAACGGAGAAAAGAGAGGAAAAGAGGGGAGAAGAAGAAGAAGAATTGAAGCTCTTCTTCAACCTCCCATGACTTTTCTTCTCCTTTTTCTCATATTGTGCTCGAATGGAGGCTTAACCTCCATTGTAGTTTGGATGGGGATTTTGGGGCCTAAAACTGCATTGTTGAATCTTGAACTTGTGTTTATGCTTTGTTTTAGTCGTGTGCTTAATGATTAATAATTATTGAGTATTTATTACTCTTAAACTTGTCACTCATGATTTGGGGATTTGTTTAGGGTTTTATCAAATTTGTTATCTATGTGTTAGAATTAGTTGGTTGCTCTGAATCTGTCGATATTAGGCCTTGAGATAGATTCTAGGTTGCCGATTATTCAGGTATTAATGTGGGTTTCTATCAACATAAGGGTTATCTAAGATAGAAACTTAAACCGTGAGGGCTAAATCAATGTAGTTTATTGATAAGCCGCGAACTTATCATATTTTATAAGCTAGATTTGTAGTAATATTAGTTAAATTAAGGTTAGAATAAGTAGTTATTTACATTATTTTGTATGTAAAGCCATTTTATATGTTCAGACTTATGCTTTATGTGTTTTCCATGCAAGAAGTAAAGTTATACATCAGAAACTGAGCCTTGCCGGATGTGGAGCCGGATTCCTCGTACACGGCACATATGCAAAGCAGAAAAGAAGCATGCTGGGCATAGTGTCGGGTGTCCTGTAGCCGGCATAAGTAGAAGACGCTCCGATTCACCAAGAGTTAGCGGTTTATTACCGTTAACAAAATAACCAGTGCTAAGTATGGTGCCGGACATCCCTGTCCGGCACAAGTGACTTTTCGCGCCCTGGCGGTTTTGACCGTTATGGATTTCGCACATTTTTAAAAGAGGTGCTGGATCACATCGACCCGGCAAGACATCTGGCACAAGGAAATTTTAAAGCCTATAAAAGGAGGCCGAGAGTTGTATTTTGGCCATCATCTTCCTTACATGTTCCACACTTAAAAACTCCTCAAAATCGTCCCGAAGTGCTGCTAGAGGAAGATCTTTAATCAACTACAAAGAAGAAGAAGGAATGTCATCGGGCTAAGGCTAAGACCATTCTCCTTCTCCCTTTGTGTTTCTTCTTCCACTGAAATAGAGGATGCATTATAATCCTTAGTAGTTTCTGATTTGGAATGGTTCTCTTTGTAATTACACTATGATCATTCAATAAAAGTTATAAGTTTCAACTTGGAATTTTGAGTTTCTTGCAAGTGGAATGAAGTTGCTTCTCTTCCCTTTACTTCAAATTCTGACTTTGTTCATCAAAACAAAGGCGGAAATCAAAACAATAGCAGAATGGTTGAGGAATTCCAAGTGGTCTTTCCATTTGTCTTTTACAATTTAGAAGATGAAAATTAAGATTTGGAATTAACCATGTTATTCTCCCCTTTTCGGTTCATTTATTGGCAAGAGATTTGCTAGTTTTGATAATGAATTGGGAGTGTTTTGTTTTCGCTTCGAACTGGAAAAAGCAACTTGACATTTTGAATATGTCGGGTAGCATGTCGGGTATCATATGTCCGGCACATTCAAGGTTCTTGAATATGCCGTGCGTATTATGTCCGGCATGATATTCGGCGCATTCAAAAGTTGGCTAATTCGAAACTTATTCTTTTCTTTGTGATCATACTTGTTTTTATGAGGTTTATCATTTTGAATCTAGGACAGATCAGTGTAAATACCATTTAGATTAGATTTTTAGTTAGTTTCTTAAATTGAAATTATCCCATTCCTCCCCCCCCCCATTTAGTTAGGCAATTACCAAGCTAGGACTGATTTTCCTACAAAGTCCCTAGGGTTAGATATTCTTGGTCTTATATGCTTCCTTGCTACTTTGACCAGGATTTGCTACCGGATTGAGTTTAGATTTATTTATTCTTTTTATTATTTTATCTTTCATCCTTGTGTATATACTTCCATCCTATACATTCGTAGTTCGCAAAATGGCGCTGTTACCGCGGCTTGGAATTAGTCCAAGTCCTAAAATTGGTAATAGCCTATTCTTTATTTGTTGATTATTGTATTCTTGTCCACATGTTTGAATATGTCGAACTCACTGCCGGATTTCATCTCCCGGCAAAAATTAGAGGAAGTTTGCGCCAGATATGATACGCCCGGTAGGGCGCCCGGCATGTTCTAAGATTCTGTTCCCCAGTTCCGTTAAATAAAATTTACATTTGTTCTTCTGTTTAATTAAATGATATGTTGAATATGCCGTGCGCATTGCCGGATCTCTTCATCCGACATACTTGGAGGAAGTCTGTGCCGGGTATGTTACACCCGGCAAGTAGCCCGACACATTCTATTTAGCATGTTTTAATTATTGATTTCCTTCCTCCTATAATTTTCTCACCCTTTGTTCAACTTTGTACTCAGGATGCCTCGAAACATTTGGATGGCTAAGTTGCAAAGTGGGGAGTCCAAGCTTTTTCATTTTTTGCATATTTATGTAGTGAATGAACTGAACCCCCGTACAGGGGTAGAGATTTTTATTAAGAGGAAGAAGTTAAAACCAGCCCTCGCCTACCACCGCCTTAGAACCACAGCGCGCATGAGGGTTCTGCCTGTTGAAGAGCTTAGGAGGAGATTCCCTTACATGGGTAACTTCACCAATAGAATTCACATAAGGGACCCCTCCTATGCGATTTTTACTAGTAGAGTTAGGCGTACTAGGTTTAGGGCTATCTTTTAGATATGTATTAGTATCTTTTATATTTTAGTATGTAATGACAATGATATTTTCTTTTTAAATAAAAGTATATATTAGTGATTTCATATTCTCTTCATGTTACATAAAAACAGTTCCTTTTGTCATCTCTTAGGTATTTGCCTTCCTTGAAGTGAATGATTCTTCGGTCACACGGTCTTTCTGACAAAGTAGCAAACTACAATCCTGAGATCGGGAGAACACTTCTTCGAGCCTTAAGACAAAGAAAGAACCGACCTTACACACAAGGAGACCCAAGTACCTCAAGCGAGATGGCAACACCAACAGTTCGCAACATTAATAGGCCCTCGAACCAAGGCCAAAAACTGGCCATCAAGCTCCCTCATCTTCCTCAAGCCGATTATGATGAATTGCAGAAGTTGAAGCCGTATCATCAAATCCGTTGTGTCAAGGAGTTGGGAATGTTTGATGGTGCCAACCCAGATGAAGCATTGCTCCACGTAACAAAATTCCTACAGCATGTCAATAGCCTCACCGCTATTGACATTGTCTTGCAGTATGCTCGTCTGTCTCTTTTTCCTCACAGTCTCACAGGAATCGCAAGCAAATGGTACCATAGCCTGACGCCAAACACCATTTCCACGTGGGACGACATGGCAACTAAGTTCTACGACAAGTTCCTACCGCCAAGTCGCACTTTGGAGATGATTGCTGAAATCTATAACTTCAAGCAACCTGGATCAGAAAACATTTACGAAACTTGGGATAGATTTAAGAGGTTACTTCTGAAGTGTCCCCACCATGGTCTCACAAATGAGCAACTCTCTCAGTTGTTCTACAAAGGGCTCGTGAACAAATGCAAGACAATGGTGTTGTCCTCCCTTGGCGCGGACATCTTGAAGAAACTAGGGGAACAATTTTGGACAGGATTGAATCCCTTTGCGAGGAAATTCTTGACTGGGCCACAGGAGGGACAAGAGGCAATACTCCAGGTTTTTACCACATTGGAGAAAGTGATAAAAAATTCGGAAAGTTAATGAAGAGTCACGAGCAATTGCTGGAGAGCGATGCTCAACAGTCCACAAAGGTAAGTGCTCTACAAAAAGTTGTGGAGCAACTGGCTATGAGTTCTCTACCTCAACGAGCAAATATGGCTAATACAAGACCACTCGCTCAGGTAACTCGCTCTTCTATGTTTTCTTTACCACCTTCTGACGTGTCTTGTACACAGTGTGGTGGACCACATGATTTCGAGCAATGTCCTGAGTTACAAGAAAGCATATGAGGAGGTGAACTACGTCGCCAACAATCAAGGGTTTAGGCAACCTTGGTAAAGAGGTGCCCAACCACCCCAAAACTTTCAAAACAATTCCAGCTATCAAGGAGGCCAGAGGCAATTCTCACAACCTCCTTATAACAGAGTACCTTCTCACCAATCACCCCAACTCCCATCCAATTCAGAAGCAGAGATGACAGAGATGAGGAATATGATGAAGGCCCTCATGAATAAATCCAGAGATACTCAAGAACATATCTCATCCCTACGTAAGGACCAAAAATCCCTACAGTCTCAACTCCAACAAATCATTACCCAACCTAGGCCTCCTGCCCATTTACCCTCATAGACTCAATTGAATCCTAAGGAGCACGCTAAGTCAGTGCTCGTTGAGAGTAAAGATGCAAGTGCCATCACTCTCTAAAGTGGAAGGGGAGTGAGTAAAAATAAAGAAAAAGAAAAGGAAAAGCAAGTGATTCTGGGTAATATGGAGGAAATAATGCCCTTCGTATCACCTCAGGGGACACAGGCTCCTACTTCTTCTCCCTCTACTTCTAACACTACTTCTAATGTCTTCTCTCCTCTTAATAATCAATCTTCCACTGAAAAATTACCATTCCCTACGAGGCTCAAGAAAAAGCATATGGATGAGAAATTTAAGAAATTTTTGAGAATTTTTAAACGTTTAGCTATCGACATTCCCTTGATTGATGCTCTAAAGCAGATGTCCACATATGCTAAATTCCTGAAGGAATTAATGAGCAACAAACGCCAAATGGATGAACTGGAGATGGTTACCCTAACAGAAGAATGTTCGGCGGCCCTGGTACGTGCAATGCCGCCCAAACAGAAGGATCCTGGACTGCCAGTAGTGCCCTGTTGCATAGGCGATGTGGATTGCGGTCATGGTCTATGTGACCTTGGAGCAAGTATCAATATAATGCCATATTCCATATTCGCAAGGATCTGTGGTAGTCAATTGAAGCCAGTTTCCTTCTATCTCCAATTGACAGACCAGTCTTCCATTAAACCAATGGGCATGGTGGAAAATCTGGTGGTTGGAGTTGATAAGTTCATCTTCCCTGCCGACTCCGTCGTTTTGGATATCAACGAGGATACTGAAGTCCCTTTGATCCTCAGGTGACCATTCTTAAGCACTGCAAGAGCAGTCATTGATGTTTATGATGGCAAGGTCACCTTCCGATTCAAGAATGAAAAAATTGAGTTCAATATGGCTCAAATGGTAAGGAAGAGTGTCTCCACCCATACTGTCTTTTATGTTGGACTTTTAGCAGATGGTGGAGATGATGATTGCACAGTCGATGAAGAGGTATTCTCTATACCTTCCTCAAACCTCATGAGTTGGAGGCCTTAGAACAAGTCTTGATTTCATCCATTGAAGAGTCTCCAATAAAGGAAGTCAATGCTATCGTCGGTCAATTGAATAACGGCATTAGGAAGAATCCTATCTACTGGCCACCATTGGAAAGTCTAGACCCCTCCCCAAAGAGCAACATCATCTATTGAGTAACCACCTGAGGTAAAGCTTAAGGAATTACCGTCTAAATTTAAATATGCTTTCCTATCAGGTAATAATTCTCTCCCTGTGATTATTTCTTCGTTTCTCTCTCCAGATCAAGAAATCTAATTGTTAGAAGTCTTAGGGCATCACAAAAGAGCCATAGGTTGGTGTTTAGCAGATATAAAAGGGATTGACCCTAGTTTCTGTACCCATCGTATTTGCATGGAAGAAAACCACAAGCCCATAAGGCAATTTCAGAGAAGGTTGAACCCTAATTTAAAAGAAGTTGTCAAAGATGAGGTTCTCAAATTATTAGATGCTGGTATTATTTACCCTATCTCTAACAGCCCTTGGGTTAGCCCTGTTCAAGTGGTTCCTAAAAAGGGTGGGATAGAGGTGGTCTCAAATGAAAAAGGGGAACTGATCCCTCAAAGAAAGACAACTGGGTGGCGTATGTGTATAGATTATAGGAAATTGAATTTGCCACCAGAAAATATCATTTCCCCTTGCCTTTTATTGATCAGATGTTGGAAAGGTTAGCAGGGCAAGAATTTTATTGTTTTCTCGAGGGCTATTCGGGTTATTTCCATATTCCAATCGCATCTGAGGATCAAGAGAAGACTACCTTCACCTGTCCTTATGGTACTTTTGCATATACCCGAATGCCATTCAAGCTTTGCAATGCCCTTGCTACTTTCCAATGATGCATGCAAGCAATTTTTGCTGATTTCAGTGAAAAAAGTATTGAAGTTTTTATGGATGATTTCAGTGTTTATGGCCGTAGTTTTGACGATTGTTTATAGCAATTAAATCTGATCTTAACCAGGTGTGAAGATACTAATCTGGTGTTAAACTGGGAGAAATACCACTTCATGGTGAAGGAGGGCATTGTTTTGGGGCATTGAGTATCCAAAGCAGGTATTGAAGTTGATCAGGCCAAGGTCGAGGTCATCAAGAAACTCCCTCCCCTACCTTAGTTAAGGAAGTAAGAGCATTTCTAGGTCATGCCGGCTTCTATCGAAGGTCTATTGCTGACTTCTCAAAGATAGCGAAGCCCCTAAGTGATCTGTTGGCCAAAGATACAAAGTTTAACTTCACCAAAGAAGGTTTAGAAGCCTTTGAGATCATCAAGGAGAAACTGATCTCCGCCCCTATAGTCGTCACCCCTGATTGGTCTCTTCCCTTTGAGATCATGTGTGATGCTAGTGACTACGCTGTGGGGGCCGCTCTTTGTCAAAGAAAGGATAAGGTACTGCGGATCATCACTTATGCAAGCAAAACTCTGGTGGATGCCCAGAAAAACTACACAACCACAGAGAAAGAGCTCCTCGCCGTTGTGTTTGCCCTTGACAAATTCCGCTCATACCTATGGGGTAGTGAGGTAATAGTTCACACTGACCATTCCGCCCTAAAGTACCTATTCACTAAGGCAGACACCAAGCCAAGATTGTTGTGTTGGATCTTACTACTACAAGAGTTTGATGTGCTAGTTGTGGACAAGAAGGGAAGCCACAACGGGGTAGCTGATCATCTTTCTCGCATAGACAAGCCATATGATGGAGTTCCCATTCGGGAATACTTTCCAGACGAGACGGTGTTCAGTGTTAGGCAGGTTGAGGACTTAGCAGACAAGAAATTATTTTCCAATTGGGTTGAATTGTTCACTGCATTGAGCGCCAATACTGACGAACCATGGTATGCAGATATCACCAATTACCTAGCCCCCGGGGTAATGCCTCATGGAATCTCTTCCCAACAAAAGAAGAGATTTCTCTCTCAGATCAAGCACTTCTTCTAGGATGATCCTTACCTTTTTAAGGTATGTGCTGATGGGGTCATCCGGAGGTGTATTCTTGAAAGTGAGGTCACCTCAGTCCTACACCTTTGTCACACAAGGGAGGCAGGTGGACATCATGGTTCCACCCGAACTGTGGCTAAAGTTCTGGAATCAGGTTTCTCTGGCCCACACTACTTAAAGATGCATACCAATTTGTCTCACAATGTGATAGTTGTCAAAGGATGGGCCATATCTCTAGACGTCATGAGATGTCTTTGAACAACATTTTGGAAGTAGAGCTATTTGATGTCTGGGGGATTGATTTTATGGGTCTCTTTCCCCCATCTCAAGAACATCAGTACATTTTAGTCACTGTGGACTATGTATCCAAGTGGGTAGAAGCAATTTCATGCCCTTCCGCAGACGCCAAGACAGTCCTCAAATTCCTCAAGAAAAACATCTTCACAAGATTTGGCGTGCCTCGGGCAATCATCTCTGATGGCGGTTCCCACTTCTACAACCACCAATTCGATGCCCTCTTGCATAATTATGGGGTACATCACAAGTTAGCACTCCCCTATCATCCTCAGTGTAATGGGCAGTTGAAGTTTCCAACCGTGAATTAAAGTGGATCCTTTAGAAAACAGTCAGCTCCTCCAGGCGAGATTGGTCCTAAAAGCTTGATGATGCCTTGTGGGCCTATCGGACTGCCTTAAAAACTCCTATTAGGACCACTCCCTTCTGTCTGGTTTTGGTAAAGCCTATCATCTGTCAGTGGAGCTTGAGCACAAAGCCTACTAGTCCCTTAAGGCTTTGAATTTTGATATGACGGTTGTTGACGTAAAGAGAAACTTCCAGCTGTCAGAACTTGAGGAGTTGTGCCACAACGCTTATGAGAATGCCCACCTTTATAAAGAACGCACCAAGAAGATCCATGATCAAGCTATCTTGACTCCCAATTTCTAAGTTGGTGTTCGAGTTCTCCTCTATAATTCTAGGCTCTGACTTTTTCCTGGGAAGTTGAAATCCAATTGGGTTGGACCTTTCACCACCACTTCCACAAATGACTTTGGTCCTTTTGAACTTGAGAATGCAAAAGGCGAACACTTCAAAGTCAATGGATCAAGGATGAAGAAATATTTGAGTAGTGATCCTGGCAACGCCATTCCAGCCTTAATGTGTTTTCAAGACAGTTTCCAGCTGACTCCACTTAAAAAGGTGAAAACGAAGCCTACCTGGCGTCGTCGCTCTACACAAAAGCGAGCTCCGGCCATAAACCAAGTGTAGGGCCTTTCCCTTTCGAGATCTACATTCCAGGGGAGTTCTTCTTTCTTTTTCTCTACTATTCTTTATTCATTTATTTATTTCTCCTCTCCTTAGAACACTAGGGACAGTGTTCCTGCCTAGTGTAGGGCATGATGACCCCCCTTAAAAAAACAAAACAAAATTATTATATTTAGTTTTAACTACTTAGTTTCAACTTAAAAAAATATCTATATACATATAAATATAGCCTATCTAGTTTATTCAATATAATAAGTTTTAAGTTTATTAACCTTTTACTAGGCTTTTTGCATGTCTTTGATTAAGATGACATCAGGGAAGGCTAAATATTTGTTCTCTCAAGAGGTAAGCTTTCTAATGACTTTTAGATGTCGGTTTTCACTTTGTGATTCTTTTTATTCATATGAGTATATGACCTTGCTTCTATTTTTGTCTTTGATATACTTTTGGGTAATATTTTTCCTTCCTTTTCAAAATAGTTCAATTCTTGTGGGTGAATATCTTAAATAGGGATGATGTATGAAAAAGAAAAGAAAGAAAGAAAAAAAAGCTTCAAGAAAGAAAAGGGGAAGAAAAAAATCTTCTTACAGAAAAAAAAAGATGAAGCATTATGAGGTTGCAAGATTGCCTCAGAATAAAAGCAATAAACGAGAGTTTTTCCTTTTGTTTTTCTCCTAAATTCCCTGTTCTAAATGAAAAAAATCATGGTTAGATTCAGAAACCCTTAAAAAATAGGGCTGAATCATGAAAACCACTAATGAGAGTTTTGGCCACGTTCAGAAACCCTTGAAAAATAGGGCTGAATGTTGGAAACCGGAAAAATGCGAAAATGCAAAATCCCTTATACAAAATAGCCCATGAGTCTTTGATTCGTTTTTGGGATTGAATGGTTATCTTATACCCACTAGTATATTTTTGATGGAATAAGAAAGATTAAGTGATGCTTATGAATGAGAGTCAGGTAGTTATAGAAGAATTATCTAATTGTCATTATTATGATTATCTGTTTTGTGCACAAGTAGTTACTCTATTCAGATTTAATTTTGCTCGAGGACTAGCAAAAGGTAAGTGTAAGGCCTTGATAAGCCGCAGACTTATCATATTTTATAAGCTAGATTTGTAGTAATATTAGTTAAATTAAGGTTAGAATAGGTAGTATTTACATTATTTTGTATGTAAAGTCATTTTATATGTTCAGACTTATGTTTTGTATGTTTTCCATGCAAGGAGCAAAGTTCTACATCAGAAACTGAGCCTTGCCGGATGTGGAGCCGGATTCCTCGTACACGGCACATATGCGAAGTAGAAAAGAAGCTTGTCGGGCATAGTGTCGGGTGTCCTGTAGCCGGCATAAGTAGAAGACACTCCGATGCGCCAAGAGTTAGCGATTTATTACCGTTAACAAAATAACCAGTGTCGGGTATGGTGCCGAACATCTCTGTCTGGCACAAGTGACTTTTCACGCCCTGCGGTTTCGACCGTGATGGATTTTGCATGTTTTTAAAAGAGGTGCCGGATCACATAGACCCGGCAAGACATCCGGCACAAGGAAATTTTGAGGCCTATAAAAGGAGGCCGAGAGTTGCATTTTGGCCATCTTCCTTACATGTTCCACACTTAAAAACTCCTCAAAATCGTCCCGAAGTGCCGCTGGAGGAAGATCTTGCATCAACTACAAAGAAGAAGAAGGAATTGTCATCGGGTTAAGGCTAAGATCATTCTCCTTCTACCTTTGTGTTTCTTCTTCCATTGAAATAGAGGATGCATTAGAATCCTTAGTAGTTTCTGATTTGGAATGGTTCTCTTTGTAATTACACTATGATCATTCAATAAAAGTTATAAGTTTCAACTTGGAATTTTGAGTTTCTTGCAAGTGGAATGAAGTTGCTTCTCTTTCCCTTTACTTCAAACTCTGACTTTGTTCATCAAAACAAAGGCAGAATGGTTGAGGAATTCCAAGTGGTCTTTCCATTTGTCTTTTACAATTTAGAAGATGAAAATTAAGATTTGGAATTAACCATGTTATTCTCCATTTTTCGGTTTCTTTTATTGGCAAGAGATTTGCTAGTTTTGATAATGAATTGGGAGTGTTTTGTTTCAGCTTCGAACTGGAAAAAGCAACTTGACATTTTGAATATGCCGGGTAGCATGCCAGGTATCATATGTCTGGCACATTCAAGGTTCTTGAATATGCCGTGTGTATTATGTCCGGCATGATATCTGACACGTTCAAAAGTTGGCTAATTCAAAACGTATTCTTTTCTTTGGTGATCATACTTGTTTTTATGACGTTTATCATCTCGAATCTGGGACGGATAAGTGTAAATACCATTTAGATTAGATTTTTATTTAGTTCCTTAAATTGAAATTATACCTATTCCCCCTTATTTAGTTTAGGACCCATTCCCCTTATTTAGTTTAGGCAATTACCAAGGCTAGGACTGATTTTCCATACAAGTCCCTAGAGTTCGATATTTTTGGCTTAATATGCTTCCTTGCTACTTTGACCGGGATTTTCGCTACCCGTATTGAGTTGTAGGTTTATTTATTCTTTTTATTATTTTATTCTTTCATCCTTTTGTGTATATACTTTCACCCTACAAATTCGTAGTTAGCATTTATCATCAATGGTTCTGAGATAGATTCCATTGCAACTTAGGGGAGAACTTGTGCTTAATGCTACTTAGTGAGGTTAACCTTAACTGGTTGTGAAGGTTAAAATTAACTAAGTTTTGGCTCATCTTGGGTATAGAGGGTCATTATTTGTTTTTTCCTTATTTGGTTAGGACTATTAGATCAAGGTTTGGTCGCTAGTTAAACAAGAGTTCTCGTTGTTCAGCTATAAGTTCAAGAGTTGACAATCGGTAGTAAAGGGGTCACTGCCCATTAGTTAGCAAGGTAGTTTAATCACTATTTTGCACAACAGTTGCACCAAGGCAGATGTGGGCCCATCTGCATGACAAGAACCCTGAAAGCACATTCGATAAAATATCGATTCATAATCTGGTTCAAAATTCCAGAAAGGAAAATCCTGGCGAGCGTACTGATGTAGCATCCTTCATGCACTCATTGGATGAACGTAATTACAGTTGGTGGTCCGAGAAAGACGCGAGTAAGTGTTCGCACATTTGTATATGGTGTTTGTTTATTTGGATGTTCATGCTGTAGGAGTTAGTTTTGAACCCTTAAGTATCGAGCTTAAGGCCTCAAGGTTCAATTTGCAATTAAAATTATTAAACCGAAATTATAAAATTAAAGCTTAATAATTATAATTGGCCCACACAAACCTAAATAGAGTCGTCACCTAAGTTTTAACCATTTAAACTTGGAAAGCAAATATTGTTATGATTTTTAGAGTTGTGGGTCCGGGAGCTTAGTATAAAATTTATAAAAGGTTCAAATTCCTTCATTACCTTTGAAATTTCTCTTCCTTTACTAGTATAACTCCGAGGCTAAATACATAATGACATTATCCTTTTTATCATAATGGTCCGATGAGGCTTGTAAAGACATCTTTTTGAAATTTCACATCTTAAAAAAACCAATATCTACATTTCTTAAACAAATTACTACAACAATATTGCATTATTGGGGCAACTTCTAGACTATCAATTAGTGCATTTTAAAGGTTGCACCTAAAAGTTACAGCAAATAGGGCACAATTATATTGCACTACTTGACTATAACAAAAGGTGCACAGAAAAAAACTTGCACCAACAGATAGTATCAATTGGAGCAACTTTTTATGTTACCCTATTTATTATTGTCACCTTAAAACTATACATACTACATGAATTATCAAACGGGGCAGAGCAAAATTTTTGCTCTAATAGAAAATATCTATAGGTGCAATATCAAAACTCGCACTAATTAATGTGATCTAATAGTGCATTTTCATCTAGTCGCACCAATTATACATAAAAAATCATTATTTAAAATATGATCAATAGGTGCGAAAAAAAACTTACCCTAATATAGACTATCTATTGGTGCTCATTTACTGGTGCACTATAACTAGTATCAGTTGGTGCAATTTTTTTCCTATCGCTCTATTTGTATAATTGACAAACAATGAGATCTACGTGAAATATTCATTATATTAGAAAAATTCTATTAGTGCATTTTATCCTTTTGCACTGTTTGTTAGTGTCTGATAGTGCAACTTAACCTTTTTACACTATTTGTTAATATCTGATAGTGCAACTTTATTTAGTTGCACCAATAGTACATTAAATTTCATTTTAAAAAAATGATCGGTATTCTTCATTTCTCTTCAAACCCTAACTGTTCTCCTCTTCTCCGTCTTCACTCACGAATTCTTCAATCTGAACTCACGGACAACAAACTCCATGCTCTACGACTGATGTTTTCAATCTTCGCTCAAGGTAAATTTTCCAACATAGAGCTTCTTCTTCAACCAAAGTTTTTGATTTTTTTCAATCCCAAAGCCTTATCTATGAAGAGGGCAATCGTGGCTTCTCTCAATCTCTTCTTCCACTCGCCCTCACCTCCATCTCCTTTGGAAATCGATTTTCCTCTGAAACGCCAACCATCATCTCCCGTCTACCTCTGTCGAAATTGTTTGCCGAAATCAAACCTCTCTCATCAATTGTTAAAAGGTATTCTCGTTTTGCCCACACTAGAAACGCAAAAACCTCACCAGATGAAGAATTGGAGAACCGCATCGGGAATTTCTTAACCTACTACCGAAATCTCTCAAACACTTGCCACACCTCAATGGAAAATTTTTCCAACCTGCTCTCTGTTGGCCTCGAAAGTTTTCGGCTCTCGACAGAGTAAGTCTCTCATTCTGCTTACTACTTCTCTACGATACAAATTTACTGGGTTTCGATACTAAAAAATCTCTTCCGGCCTTTGGATCTTCGTCATTGATACCTGAGTTTTTCATTCTAGTCTTGTTCTTCAGTCTTCCGGTATTAGTGGGGTTCCTCTGCATTGAAATCGGTTCTGGTTATAATTTACTGTTAAATAGATTTGGTTTGGTTTTCTGAAAATTATTACTTATGTGCTATATCTACGTGAGAAATTTGATGGCTCTGTCTGTAAGTAAGTGAGTGTGTGTGTAGGTGATAGAGGCGTCAGCGGAGAGAAAGTTTTGTTTCTTTCTGGTTTATATATATCAGAAAAGAGTATGATAGAGCACCCTCAGTATAGTACGGAGGCAGGCAAATACCTTACCTTACCATTGTTATTAAACACCACTACTATTGGTTCTATTCCTTCATCTTAACTTCTTCGCTTCTGAAAAAGAAATATCCCTACAGTAGTACAATACCCTTCTTTTTCTCAGGAAGTATTCGACTACCCAGATCAGACCAGAGAGAAAAGAAGAGAGTCTGTCTTATATAAAAAGGTAAGGAAATAAGAAAGAAGAAATTAGATCAATATACATATCTTAAGATCTGTAGTTAGTAAGTAGTGAGTAATAAGGGTGGCAGTTTATCAGTGAAAATCGATCTCCTGATCAGAGAAATTTGATGGCTATTTCTTATGTCCTGTATGCTCCTTCCTATTGTGTAGTATTCGACTAGTGAGGAATTTAGTGATGCTTACTTACAAAAATAAATTGTCACTAAAGTTTTATCATTCTTCAAAACAGATGGATAATTTGTATACAGGTATTCTCTCTTTTTTCATCCCTGTATCTTCTGTTCAATCTATACATCCTTGTGGTCTAACTTCGTCATCATCTCGATGTGGTGATCAGTGGCTTCTGTTGTTATGTACACTGACTGTATACGAAAAGGTAACAATTTCTTTTCTGAATTCCATTTACTAAGTTCCAAACTCAGAAATGCAAAAAACAACTTTATGTTTAAACATGGAAACCATAGATAGAGAGATTTACGTTCATGGCATGATGTTCATCTGGTCACAGGGAGCTAAAGTTTCCAGGATGTAAAAACATTGCTTGGAACTCAAGGTTTTCGAAAGGTGTGAATATTTTACTTATTTATCTTCTTAATTTTCCTTTTGTGCACTTTTATCTTTTTTTGTATCTTAACACAATATAATCTGGTGTTCATGGGATACGTATGCATGATCAGAGTTTAAGTTCTTTCGGTTCTGTTATAGTTCAGCTCGGTGTTTCTACGGTCATTAATTATTTGGCAGAGTATCTGTGATCTTACATCAATTCAATATCATACTTAATTTATAATGTTGGAACTCAGAAGCAATTCTTGCTTCCCCTGAGCCGAAGTTGCTTCTGAAATTAGTCTCTCCCTTGTCAATGGAGCGATTGTAGTTCTTGCATTCTGGCAGGTATGAATTTTTCTTTCTCCTTAATTTTTGTCTCAGTTTTGCCTTTATTTTATGGTTTCGTCCTTTCGCAACTCTTCATTGCTCTTCTGCGTACTACCACTTCCTGCTGCATGTTCTTGTGCCTAAACATGGCTGAGCTGTTTTTGCTAGTCGATTCTGGTATCTGTATTTCAGTGAGGACTAGAGTTTTAGGTTTCTTGTAAATAAGTTTTGTGAGAATGATTATGATTCATCTTTATCTCTTTTGCATGCTCCACCAGTTAATGAGGATTCACTCTAGAACTGCACTTCTTGGTTGGACTCATCAAATGGTCAGTGTCTCACTGTTACTGATCTTGGCTGGACTCGTCAAAGATTATTTTGCTCACGCGTATGGTGTAATGTATGCTATACTGAAAGTTGTATACTTGTAAAAGAAAGTAGCTAGCATCAGGATGATCTTTCTTTTTGTTCTCTTCAGAAACGAAAAGCGTATTTCTTGTATGCTTTTGCATTTCTTGTCGTTTTAATGTAGTTGGTATATCATCGTCAATTAGAAAAACTTCAGCAATGTGATTATCTGGCAGTTGTAGTTTCTCACAGTATGCTTTATATATATTTCCTCTTGTGTAATATGTTCAAGCACATTTATCTGCAGTCAAATGAACTCCATGCTCCAAAAGTTTAGTTGTTTATGTGTTTAGTGAGTCATGAAACCTGCTCATTGCGGTTATCAACCTTGTTTACAGTTCTGAAACTTTATTACCATGTGATTAATGAGTTATTTGTGCTTGTAAATCTCTATCTTTCTTTTCACTATGTCCCTTTCTTTGTAATTGCATAGCTTGAGGATTGTTCATATTGTGTTGCAGGTTTTACTTCTAGTGATTGGCTTATCTAACTTTGGTAAGAACTTCTCTAAGGACATTTGGTCTGCGAGAAAATACAATCCTTGAATGTCTATCTGCTTGTCCATCTATTTGTTGTTTTCAACTATAAGTTATTCTACTCTTAAGATTACAATCCTTCAACTAATTTTGCTTTGATTTGGATGAGATGCAGGTGGTTAAATAAGCAACAGCAACAACAACATCTCACTGCTTCAAATCTAGCCTAGCAAAGAATCAATGTGTTGTGTCTAAACAGAAGCTGTAGCTATTAGTAATCTTTAGAATCTGAAAATGTATGTGAAATCATCTGTAATCAGTGTTGAAGAATTGAAATATTTATCTTCAGGTGTAGGGCTGAAGAGGATAGCTTTATGAGTACTCTCACCCATACTGGTGATGCTGATGATGATTGTAAGGGTTATTAGGATCAAACAAAGTGGGTATTGTTAGTCTACGTATAGACTAGTCTTGTACTGTTATTATAGAACAAATGAAATTTATTTTTCTGTTCTTGGGGCACTAGCGCTGGAGAGCGACAAGGAGATTTGATATGATATAATAATATTTTGATCATATGATATTATTAAGATTTTAATTAACAAATAGTGAGTATTGATATTATAAATAATGTTCAAATAGGGTAAACATATATTTGCACCAAATGTTAAATAAAATAGTGCAATAAAAGTATAATTGCACTAATAGAAGGATATCAAATAGTGCAATATATATATTTGCTCTATTTGTCTATGGAAAAACAACAGATAGGGTAATAAAACTAGTTGCACTATTTAGTCTTGATCAAATGGTGCAATCTATGTCTTATGCCCTATTAGTTCAGAGTGCAAAGCATAATGGTGCAACTTTTCTTTGTTGCCCTGTTTGTGCTGATTAATCCTTTAACCCTTACCAGATCAAACGGGGCACTGAATGATCTTGCCCCCTTTGTTATAGATCAAATAGTGCAACAAATACAACATGCACCAATTGTTGTCGATCAAATAGTGCGACTAGTACAACTTGCACTAATTGAGTTGAACATTTAGTGCGACTTTACTTGACCGTTTGTACTCGATCAATTGGTGCATACATTGGTTGCACCAACAATGCATGTCAAATAGGGCGAAATTAAAAGTTGCACCAAATTGGCTATTGTAGTGAACCTACTAGTGCAACATTGGGGCAAGATTAATCTTGCTCCAATTATCCAATTACCCTATTAGAGCAATATTTTAATCTATTAGTGCAACTTTTATTTCCCTAATTCAACTCATATGTTGTAGTGTTAAATGGCTGAAATGAATAAAATAAAATAAATGGAAATAAATAAAAAAACTAACGTGGCTCACCTAATTACGATACCAATTATCGGTTTCATTATAAAAATGTTGACCACGATATTCCACTTATTCCTATTTTGTTTCAGCAAAAGAATTTGACCACTACCACTTTTAATCATTAGCGTACATGCATAAAGAAAATGAAGATCCATACTTACCTCATCCACATTTCCTTCTTGTGCAACGAACAGATCAGATTTCACCGCTCCACGTTTTTCTTCTCATTCAACTCGCTGTGATTGGAGAAAATTGCAGAAGAACGGCGCCGTGACAAAAGAGTGCTCCGACGATGAAAGTACTCGTGATTCAACCAGAGTTGACTCTGACTATGATCGCACTGTGGTGTATGTTTGCAGATTCGACGTCAAAGCCGTGTGAAGCACCAATGCCGACGTTTCTCTTGAACTGGGAGTATAGGAAGGTGACGATGAACAGTTTCAAAAAGCTGCAGTGAACTCCTCCCACGCTTCTCTACGTCAACTAGTGTATCGATATTGAAAGATGACGGTAGCCAAGCAATGCAGCAGATGACGGTAATGATGATACCTCTGGTTGACAACGAGAATGACGGCACCGTGGAGCTGACGATGAGGTAGTCTACGGGGATGATTGATAGACCAAGGAAGTAACTATGGTTGTGGAGATGAACGGCAGCATTTGGGCAGGACGACTTTGATGATGGTTTGGCTGGGCAGAAGGGATAGTGATCGTGGTGGAGTCACCAAACGAGACTAGGAAATGTCAATGGTTGGCAGGGTTGATGATGTAGAGGATGGGTGGGACGGTGATGGTTAAACAAGGTGACGACGATGGACATCGTCGGTGACAGACAAAGGCGGTGATAACATCAATGGAGTAGTACAGTAAGCCCATGCATTACGCGCGTAGCATATCTATGCACCGAGGTATTTGTGAGTAGAAGAAGGACGACTCCTCCTTCCTCTTTCGATTCGTTGACAACGGAATTTGAGCATCAATGACCCCAGGAACAATATGAAAGTGATGACAATGATAGGGTGACAGAGAATGGTGAACGTTTAGTACTGAAACAACGATGGACTAAACCATGACGGTGGTGGTTGATATACTACACATCTGGTAGTGTTCGGCGGAAAGAAGCTTATGCATATAAATCGTGTATGTGTATGTATTCAGTGCATAATGAACTCCCCCTTTTAACAGGAGCATGGAGTGATTATATAGTGGAAAGGTAGATCAATAAGAGAGGCTCGAGAATCTTAACAACTTAACAAACTTTTGAATTTGAAAATAAACAAACTATTTAATAGGGGTGAGAGATAAGATTGAAAAGAAAAGTAAAAATTTATCTAAAAGAAAACGTTAAATAACTAAACTACTAACGATAAGTCACTTAACAAAAATGAATAAAATTCAAAAAACATTTGTTTTGTTAATAAAATAAACTACTAGTAAAATAGCAAAGATTTTTTGTTTTGCTTTTTTAAAAAAAAATTAAAAAGTAAGTAGTTAAGATAATAAGAAGGGATAAGGATGAAAAATAGAAATTATCTAGAAAAAGGAATGAATAATCCTAAAAAAATGGAAGATAACCAATGAAAATAATATGAGTTTTATTTTTTGAAATCACGTTTCAAAGGTTTTTTTTGGGAAAATTCACAATATACCCCTGTTTTCTTTAGTAATTCACAATATACCCCTTTTTTGAAACTTTGTCACAAGATACCCCTGTTTTCTTTGCTAATTCACAAAATTCCCCTTTTTAAAAACGGCGTCAAATATTCCGTTAACCTCCCCTAGAAAATGACTATTTTGCCTTGGCCTGTTTTTTTTTTTGAAAAATTTAAAATTTATAATATACCCCTATTTAAGTTTGTTGTTCACGAAATACCCCTATTTATGTTTTGAAGTTCACAAGATACCCCTATTTATGTTTTGAAGTTCACAAGATACCCCTGTTTATGTTTTGTAGTTCATGAAATACCCTTATCACCCTAATGCCCTGGTAAAGCATCGCCTAGTTTTCTCTTATTTTTCAAGTGCCTTCAGCCTCTTCATAATCCCAGGACAAATGTTGTTTGCATTCCAGTTCTCTGAGGTTTCTTGTCTCTCGGAATGTCTCACCAATAGCTGAGTACGAATCCCTGTCATTCACAATTAGACACAATTATAATATATGACCAGAGGCAAACTAGTATAACATAGATTATTTACATAGTTAGGTAAATACCTTCAAGTAAAGAGTAGATTGATTTAGTCATGTGGACAAACAATAATGTCACAGGCATTGGGTTTAAAAAGGCTACCTCTTGGTCAAACTCAATAGCGGACAAGAACTTATGTTTAGGGGGGGCAAAAAAAATTTTGACACTATTGTTCTTTAAAACATTATGTTATTTTGTATTTTTCAAAATTTTATAAGAGCATTTTGCAAATTTTCAAAAGTTTCGTGGGGGGGGGGGGGGGGGGGCTTCCCCCCTTTGTGTCCGCCCTTGGTCAAACTTGTGTTGTGCCAAGCACTCTAATGGGATATCTCTCAGATATTTGAATGCACCAAAATCCATCTCCCTAATGCCCACCGCCCCCTGAAACTTTTGAAAATTTGCAAAATGCCCTTATAAAATTTTAAAAAAAATACAAAATAACATAATGTTTTAAAGAACAATAGTGTTAAAAAAAATTTTGACCCCCCTAAACAAAAGTTCTGGTCCGCTACTGAGTTCGCCCAAAAGGTATCCATTTTAAACCCAATGCCTGTGATATTATTGTTTGTCCACAAGACTAAATCAATATACTCTTTACATGAAGGTATTTACCTAACTATATAAATAATCCATGCTATACTAGTTTGTCTCTGGTCATATATTATTATTGTGTCTAATTGTGAATAACAGGGATTTGTACTCAGTTATTGGTGAGACATTCCGAGAGACAAGAAACCTCAGAGAACTGGAATGCAGACAATATTTGTCCTGAGATTATGAAGAGGCTGAAGGCACTTGAAAAACAAGAGAAAACTAGGCGATGCTTTACCCGGGCATCAGGGTGATAAGGGTATTTCGTGAACTACAAAACATAAACAGGGGTGTCTTGTGAACTTCAAAACATAAATAGGGGTATTTCATCAACAACAAACTTAAATAGGGGTATATTATAAAATTTAAAAATTTTCAAAAAAAAGTAGCTAAAAAAACTGTGAATTTTTCAAAAAAAAAATGGGCCAGGGACAAAATAGTCATTTTACAGGGGAGGTTAACGGAATATTAGACGTCATTTTTAAAAAGGGGTATTTTGTGAATTAGCAAAGAAAACAGGGGTATCTTGTGACAAAGTTTCAAAAAAGGGGTATATTGTGAATTACGAAAGAAAACAGGGGTATATTGTGAATTTTCCCTTTTTTTGTTGGAAACAAAATAAACTAGCAAAAAATAGGAAAAAAGCATATTTGTTTTTTTTTGGATTTTTACTTGGCAAATAAATTCTGATTTTGAAAATTAGAAATAAAAAAAAAGAAAAGAGAAGAATGAAGAATTAAGTAGAAAGTGAAAACTACAAAAGTTGTTTATCATTAGCCTCAAACCATTGACCTCTTGCATCTTCTCTATAAACCTTACCACTATACTATACTATGACATCCTGTCACATATGCCACCTTTTAAGTCTCCATAGTATCACAACTCTCATTCCTAGAGAACTTCTTTTTCCGCTTCAATGAGGGTAAAGATTTTGGGGATAACACATGCCATGAATGATTTGTATTGATTAACATAATTTTTACATGGGATAACTTTAAGCTGGGTCTGGTCTTGTTCGTGCACCCTTTTTCACTCACGCTTACTCAGATGTTCCCGTATGTGGTGCTGATTGATAGCACTTACAAGACGAACCTGTACAAGATGTCGCTAGTAGAGTTCGTCGGAGTGACATTGTGCGGCAAGAACTTCAGTATAGCATTTTGTTTTGCAGTCAGAGGACGAGTCTGCATACACTTGGATGCTTTAGCAACTGATGAAGTTGTTGACCTGCCTCCCCTATGTTTTTGCCATGGATAATGAAAAGGCGTTAGCGAAATCCCATTTAGTGCTTTACGCCCCTACCCTCGCACAGCTACCCTCGCACAGTTCAAAGAATTATACGGATGATTGGTATAGTCGTACAGAGCAAATCATCCCTTAGCGGTGTATTTGGATACCAAATGGCTAAGTCAACGCCAAAAGTTTTGTGAGTCATGGGTCAAGAATGTCATGCATTTCGGCAACACATTCACCAATAGGTTTGTATAAGTTAAATTATCAATATGTTTTTTCATTTATTTTTATGGTTGTCTCATTTCTTTGTAACTAATGGCGTACTCATGTGTAGGGTGGAGAGCGAGCACTCCGCTCTAAAGTGTTGGCTACACACGTCCACTGGATCTCATGACATGACCTTCGACAACATACATAGATTCATTGAAGGCCAGCACTTTCACCTAAAACAAGACTTTGAGTTTTCCCTTGACAGAAGAGTCTTGGTAGACCAGCAAGTCCCCTTTTTGCTTTTGATTGGTCAGGTGAGCCCTAAGTGTATGGAATTACTCAAGAATGTTTGTACATTTACTTCGATGATGGGATATCGTGCTCGTATCGTGTGTATCAGTACGTCATGGCTTGTCAGAATCTACCAGTTGAAGAAGTGCACATCTTCTGGCGGACACTCATGTATGACCATCAACACGAGTTCGTCGCCCCTCTCCAAACGTGTGAAGAGTCATACACCACTAGGAACAACTATCGTATGTCGGTCTGTGGTACGAGGATTCGTTTGATCGGTTTGATCCCACATCAATCGAAAGAGCGTTTAACGCGTGGAAGTCACTTTGGGAGCCCACGGATGATCACACCGGTTTAGAGCCACTAGAGATAAAGGTGCCTAAGGGAAGGCCTGTAAAAAGAAGAAGAGGCCTAACACCAAGGACAAGTCAGAGCACGAATATTTTCATCTCGGGAACCGTGGCCCGCCGATGGGATGAAGCCAATCTTAGCGATGGCCTCCCACACTAGAAAGCCAAACTAAACATGGGTTGTCGATGCAAGACAACCAATCGTAGTGATGGTCATCCGGGTGACAGAGTCAACTGGAGAAGGCTTGATAATGCAACAAAATCAGTCACATCAATGGTCATCATTGTTCACACCCTGGAACTCCTCTTCAAATTGGGATGAGTCAGGTTACAAGGAGATACTGGGCGATGGAAACTGTGGTTTCGAGCTATCGTGTGTACAACGATGAAGTTCAATGGAAAGCGGTTAGATGTGCATGCCTCGATGAGATGACGTGTAGATCAGACTAGTGGTTGTCGTGAGCTAAAAGGGAATGGTACGACAGATAGTACGCACGGCTAAATTGGTTTGAAGACAAGTTTGCACCCATAAAACATTGGATGAAATTTCTAGATCTTGGCCTTATCTTGTGCACGGTGTACAACTAGAGCTGGTCAAATGGGCAGACGGGCCGGGTTCGGGCCTATAAATATTTTAGGCCCATCAGGCCTATTTCTAATGTCCAATCTAGGTTTTTTATTTTTGGGCCGGGCCAGGCCCAGTTTTTTCCTTGCGCTGCCCCTACCCGGCCTGCCAGACCCGGTTTTCATTTTTTAATAAATAATAAAGTTATAAATAAAAGTTTAAATAAATAAGAAAAATTCAACATAAAATATTAAATAATTAATAAACTCTAAATAAAAACTTATATATATTATATAAAAATTACATTAAATATATATTATATCATATGTATATTTTTAAATAGTAGTACATTATTTAAATTTGGGTCGGGCCGGGCTTTGTTTTGGGCCTAAAATTTTGGAGCATGGCCCGATTTTTTTCATGCCGAGTTTTGTTGTCCAAGCTCGCCCAATTTTTTTTTCAAGCCCAATTTTTTGGGCTTTTTTTCGGGCCAGGCTGGGTTGGGTTAGGTTTGATCAGCTCTAGTATAACATAGTTATTATTAGTTTTGCACCAAGCGACCGTCATATGACGGGAGGCTTGTTCAGACTAATGCTACACGATGATCAGCAGTTGAAGCACCCAGCAACAGAGATCTGTATTGCTTTGGTCAACAATCAATGTCATTTCATCCGAGTACAGATAGTCGATGCTTGCCCTATCCCGTGTCTGAATCCTCTGTAGCGAAAATAGCATGTTCTCAAAGTTGTGCATTATGAAACTACATACAGAGCACAGCGAGCACTAGTTTCAGTTGTTTCCTTCGGCCGAACGAGGAAGTGACGTTGATTAAGGAGATGATGAGTGAGTCATGTTGTGTGTTTGGGAATTTTTTGTAAATATAGTTCTACATATTATAATTAATAGATGATGGAAATTTGCATATACGTAGTTGTTGCTAAGAAAATTGCCTATCAATTCCACTTATTTCATGTACGTTGAAGAAGAATGTATTAGAAATTAACAAAATTTTCTATCATTTCCACCAATTACATGTCCATTGAAGAAGAATCTATTGGAAATTATCGAAATTGTCTATCTCTATCGGTAAACCAATCTCATTCACCCTTTTATACTGTTCACCAGTGATTATAGTGCGAGAAGGGACATGTTACAAAGTGTTCTGCAAAATCAACTGAAATATAGATATGAATGTTTAGAAAAGTTCATTGTTTTCTATGGCATGACATTGTACAGGTGATAGAGTGTTCTGCAAAATCAACAGAAAAGTATTGACGAATGTTTGGAAAAGTTCACTGTTTTCTATGGCATGACATTGTACAGGTGATGGATGTTTTAAAAAATCAGAAGAATGTATTAGAAATTAACGAAATTGTCTATCATTTCCACCAATTACTTGTCTGTTGAAGAAGAATCTATCAGAAATTATCAAAATTGTCTATCTCCATCGGCAAACCAATCTCATTCACCCTTTTATACTATTCACTAGTGATTACAGTGCGAGAAAGGACACGTTACGAAGTGTTCTGCAAAATCAACTGAAAAAATAGAGATGAATGTTTAGAAAAGTTCATTGTTTTCTATGGCATGCCATTGTACATGTTATGGAGTGTTCTACAAAATCAACTGAAAAACTATCGATGAATGTTTGAAAAAGTTCACTGTTTTTTATGGCATGACATTGTACAGGTGATGGAGTGTTTTGCAAAATCAGAAGAATGTATTAGAAATTAACGAAATTGTCTATTATTTCCACTAGTTACACGTCCGTTGAAGAAAAATCTATCAGAAATTATGAAATTGTCTATCTCCATTGGCAAACCAATCTCATGCACCTTTTTATACTGTTCACCAATGATTACAAGTGCGAGAAGGGACACGTTATGAAGTGTTATGCAAAATCAACTGAAAAAATAAAGATGAATGTTTGGAAAAGTTCATTGTTTTCTATGGCATGAGATTGTACATGTGATGGAGTGTTATGCAAAATCAACTAAAAAACTATATATGAATGTTTGGAAAAGTTCCTTGTTTTCTATGGCATGACATTGTACATGCGATGGAGTGTTCTATAAAATCAGAAGAATGTATTAGAAATTAACGACATTGTATATCATGTCCACCAATTACACGTCCATTGAAGAAGAATCTATCGAAGTTGTCTATCTCCATCGGTAAACCAATCTCATTCACCCTTTTATACTGTTCACTAATGATTACAATGCGAGAAGGGACACATTACAAAGTGTTCTACAAAATCAACTGAAAAAAAAAACTAAAGTTGAATGTTGGAAAAGTTCACTGTTTTCTATGGCATGACATTGTACAGGTGATGGAGTGTTCTGTAAAATCGGCTGAAAAAACTAGACTAAATTTTCTAATCATTTTGTTTTCCAAAGTCATTTTTTGAGCTATCTCTATTGGCTAACCAATCTCATTAACCTTTTTATATTGTTCACCAGTGATCATTTTGTCTACTCAATCATATTTGTAGATTCATAATCCTTTGCTTACTTAGAAGTTGCTCATCTTTAACGGCCTTAAAGACGAGGAAATTGTTGAATTTAATCAGTTTCTTGTTAGACAGTACAACAATCAAGTGTGTTGAAATGCAATTGACTACTTACTAGATAGTAAAACAGTAAAGCGTATTGGAGTTTAATAGACTTCTTGTTCGATAGTAAAACATTCAAGCATGTTGGATTTAATCGACTTCTTGTTCAATAGTACAACAATCAAGCGTGTTGGAATCAAATATATAGAATAACAAAGTAGTTGCAATAATCAAATTTAGGGACGTCCTTTCATCGCCTCTGCTCTGTAGCGTGAAATATTTGCTCTACGGTCAGCTGCAGCCCTAGCTTGTATCATGACGGGGTCTTCGAAGTCTGAATCATCCTCGTACTTGCCGAGACTCTTAATCCTTTACATGATTTCTTCAAGGTCTAGATAGTTCTGGATCATTAGGCGTACATTTGCATTGGTTTGTACATTGGTAACCGAGTAGTTGTATACATCTTGGTCAATCCTAAGGTATACGATCGAATAGACGTGCAACTGAAGGTTATCGAAATGTGTTCGCACAACGTGGTTTAATGACGATGTAAGATGGTTAACGCTTCTTGGATATTGAATGTCTGCATCGATCACTGTCCAACCCAGACCTCGTTGGAACCGTCCCCCGTATTGAGTAACTGTGGTGTAATGGTTCATATGAATTGCAACAAGAACCGACATCCTAATGACATAACACAATTAAATTATTCGAAAAGAAAATAAACAAATATTATACATACACTCACCACAAAGTTTAATCATCCATACAAGAAAACAATGTTCAAGCATCAAAAAAACTAAACAATCTAACACCCATACCCACCCCTCCCATCACCACATCCCCACGGTGACGCGCAATATCCATGTGCCTACGGTGCAGACCTTCCCTCTAGGCCTAACCCTCTAGTGCAATGGCCCGCGATGTACCACTTCATGCCATTACGAGCCTGGTTCTCTTTTCTATGATGGGTAGGCGGTGCTGGGGTGGTAAGCCGGGCAAAGTCGAATGTAGTCTCCAACCTATCAGCAATCCAGGGGCCACACCTTCAGGCCAGCTCTGCTTGTTCTCTGGTGCAATGCTCAAGATAATCGGAGCACACTCATCCCAATACTGCAGTAAAGTAGCAATTTCACATTAGTAATTAATTTTTTTTAAACAACAACACCATTCAATTAAAAAAAGTAAATACCTAGAGTTGATCCTCCCGCTGTGTACTAAGGCCACCATCCGCACCAAGGGGACGCACCTGAGGGTGGGAACGACGCTGGAACCAGTGAATGTAGTCCGGCTCCATGTCCTATGATATGCGTGAACGTGTCAAAGGAAACCGCCACCTGGTGGGCCCGGTCGTGTTGTTTCACATGAATGTCCTGTAGTCGTATGTGGGCCAATAGTTCTTGCCGTGTTGGGGTCGATAGTAGGTGGCCGGTCTGATAGGCTCAGGAGGGATGGTCTTCACAAATCCAAACTTTCGCAGACACTGCTCGGGCATATATGGCTCGACAACGTCCAAGAACTACAAGGTTCGTACCACTGGGAGCGCCCCCTTGATACAGTAATACCATCAAAACCGAAAGGCAACCAATCAATCTACATTTCGTTTAAGGAAAAAACAATCAAGAAATTTATATTGTAAGCAATGTTTTACAATACGTCACAAAATAACTTTTTACGACTACAACTGCAAACTAACTCATACCTTAGTGGAGGACATCGTGTCTAGTCGCCCCCTCACATAACGTAGCCTCTCATCATCCGTCACATTCCTCAAATGACGGGGCCACTTCGCCGCCGCGGGGGAGTTGTCATCCCAATCTTTAAGCTGTTGTGGCCTGAACATGGGGAAGACTCGTATATCCAGCACTGCAGTAATCATATGGAACCATTAAACAACTCCCCCAGACAATTGCTTTAAAAATACTGAACTCGTACGCTCGTTACGAAGTTCTTACCTGAAACAATGTCAGGCAACCAGCCAGCTGATGTGTCTTCGCCTAGGAAGCGATGCCGAGCTGTCGGTACAGGTACTCCAACGTCGCAGCTCCCCATGTGTACATGTGCACCCTACTAGGGTCACGAAGGAGCCAGAAGAAGCAGGGCATGACACGATCCCCACCCTTGTCGATTATCAATGTGTTGCCCACCAAGTACCATAGGTACGCCTTCGTCTCCTGACTCCTGTGAATCGTCACAGTACAGACCCCCACAAGTGTCGCGGAGGGCTCTGTAAGTACCTGGTTCTTCTCTAGGAACCTACAATCCAGTAACTCATGCTTGTTCGCCACGCCGAAGAGCTCTAGAAGGTGAGGAACAAGAATGTAGATCGGTGGGGCCACATCACCTACCCGAGTGTCGGCCTCCTCCGAAATGTAGAAAATCACCATGCCAGTGATGGGGATCTCCAAGATGTGGTAGGCATCGTGGAGAGTAATAGTCATCTCACCGAATGGCATGTGAAAGGAATTCATGTCAGACTGTCAACTCCCCACGAACTCGGAAAGGAGCGCGAGGTCAAAGCAACCAAGTGCTAAATCGGCCAGATGCCTAAGTTCGCTCGCCTCAACCGCCTCTCGAGAGTCCTCGTGCCTTAGTGTAGATGGAGCCCACAAATCCAACAATTTCACCTTAGACTTGAAGCTAAGGCATCCCTTCTCCTGTTGAATATTTAAAATTTTCACAACTATAAGACATTCCTTAAATGAACTAAAAAATTAATAAAATCAATTATAAAATAGGAAATATACCACTCCCCACCACATGTCGAGCGCGACGTGACCACCGAAGCTGGGATCAAACTCGTAATCTAGGGGCCTCCGGGCACAGGAGTCCGCCCTAGCAACCAAACCTTCGGCACTGGCATCTACGTCACATCCTCTACCACATCCTCTCGAGGGGATCTGCGTCGAGAGGGTCGAGAGGGCATACCCTCTTCCTCATCTGGGTCCTCATCATTAGGGTCATGTGTGCCAGCCATCATGCTCTGTGCGGGTGCAGGCCAAGCAGGACTATCGGCCCGCACGACCAGTGTCCCATCACCGACCAATGAGTCGACATCCACCATCTGCTGCTCCGGTCCCTCCTCCTCCTCCTTCAACATCGTGCGCCTCCTCTCCTCCAGCTCGCGCACACGCTCGTCGGCCCTACGCCTCCTGGTCGAAGCATTGGCGTACGGTGTATGACTCCCCTCTGCAGCAACCGGGTCAGGAGGGGCCATAGGGCCCTGCGATGAACTCTCACCACGCTCAGATAAGCCCCTACGCCTACCTCCACCAAACATACCCATGATACCCTTGACCTTTCCCGCCATCTGAAATTTACCATAAAAAGTAAGTTAAACTACGTTGAAAGTTAGTCAAGACTAGTCGAGGTTTGTCAATACCGGTCATACAAATACTTATTACCGTAGTTCAATGTCAATAACATTCAAACATTCATAAACATAGAGGAACTGATTAAACTATGCAGAATATGTAAAAAAAAAACATGTCAATAGACCTACAAAACGTCTAAAACGGGTAATTAAGTCGAAAATCAGTAAAAAAAACACGTCCCGCCAGCTGGAGCTCGTGTCCGCGCCGCCCCAGAACACGTCACGCCAGTGCCTGGTTGAAGAGGGCCGCACCCGCACCCAGATGAAGACGACCGCACCCGATTGAAGGCGCCTGTGCCGTCTGAACTTGGTCCGTGCCCGCGTCGTGTTGAGGTGGGCTGCGCCGGCGCCCGCAAAAATGACACCCTAGTTTTGTTACTACATTGTGCTATAAAACTGTAAATTATGACAGAAAAGAATCTGATTTAGTAAATCTTGACAGAAATCTTTTACTGTGCATCGGCAATGCTCCAGCTCCGGTTATACAATCTAAAGAGATGTCAAAGAGAATTTTAGAGAGATAAAAAGTTTTGAGAATTTGAAATGTTATAGTGAAATAATAGAGGGTAAGGATATATATAGAAGAAATTAAGGGAAAAACAAAAGGGAAAATTCACGATATACCCCTGTGTTTTTCGTAATTTAACTTTAAACATGCTTAAATGTTGTCTAAAATTGTTGAAATTTTACATGGACAATGCTAAAGTGTTATATTTTGGTCAAATATCAAATTTGATGCTTTTTAAGCTCACATGTGACCTGTGGGACCCAATGAATATGTGATGTTCATTGGGTCCCACGGGTCACATGTGAGCTTAAAAAACTTCAAATTTGATATTGGACCAAAATATAACACTTTAGCATCGTCCATGTAAAGTTTCGTCAATTTTGGACACTATTTAAACATGTTTAAAGTTGAATTACTAAAATCACAGAGGTATATTGTGAATTACGAAAGAAAACAGGGGTATCTCATGAATTTTCCCACAAAATTATAAAGTTTTTTTAGATTCGTAACCCAACATGTGAACACCAGTACGAGTTCAATTAAAAAGATGATGGTATATGAACGATTATTTAAGCCTGATTGCGCAGTTCGCCTCCAGCGCTTTGATTACTCCCGGGACAATTGCGCTCACTTCGCTTGTTGCTACTCTGCCCCGTCTTGCCTCCTGCTTACCATTGTAGACCATCAGCCGCACTATCTGCAGTGGTTGACAAAGAGAGAATTGAAGATTAAATGGACTTCGATGACGTGGACGATCCGGTAGAGGTGGCTGCGCCGCCGCCAAAGCCCTCCAAGTTCGCCCCCAAATCCTCCAACTTTCTTCCAAAACTAGGTTCAAAGCAGGAAACAACTACTCCAGCGCAACCAAAGCCTGAGTCTCTTGGCGATGGCCAACCTGCTATCACTGTTAAGAAAGAGAAGGATTCATACCCGGCCGTTAAGACGGAGTTGAAGAATGAGACGGATGCCTTCGCAGTTGGTTCACCTGGAACGACTGCATTCATGGAAGAAGACGAGGAGGAAGATTACGTTGTTTCCGAAATCGATGTATACTTCAACCGTCCTCCAATTAATGATGGAACTCAGGTGCAAAATCTAACTGCAATTTGTTCTCCCGCTTCATCAGCTGGTAAAACTTCTGCTTAGCAGTTGCGTATGGTTGATTTTGCAGCTCTACATATTGCAATATCCACTTAGACAATCTTGGCGGACCTATGAGTTAGACAAGAACTGCACCGAGGTACAAGCAAGTTAATTTCTTGCTGATCGGTCTAAAAATTTCGGGGAGATATACCGTCTGATTGTGTGGTTGGAAAGTTTTGGTCAATGCCTTCACTTGTGATTGCAGGTCAGGATGAAGCTAAACAGTTCAGATTTGCAGGTTGATTTGTCGATCGATTTGGATAGTGGATATTTTTCGCGTGATACTGCTACTTCTATGGGATTTACTAAGCTGGTTAGTTACTGGCTTTGTATTCATTCCTTACACTTTAGGTTGACTGCTGCCGCAGTGCCAAAAATATGCATTCCGCGGCTTCTTTTCAAAGGCTTCGTTGGACCAAGGAAGGGACTGAAGTTTAAGCATATGATTCTTTTTTTGATGGAATTCCCACTTACTACCTTTGTCCCACCTGGAATGCCCTGTTTACTATTTGAGTATGTTGTTTGACTTCAATATTTAGCATATAAGATAAAGTACTTTTATAAATCTAAGTTATGTAATAGATTCCTTACATAATAAACTATATTTTGACGTTTTTAGTTTTATAAAATTAGCTTATATGTCACAGCCTATCGTCATACTTTTAACAACTCCAAGCAAAACGAAACAAATGACAATATGCTGCTTCAAGAAGTGACAAAAACTTCAAGACGAAGTGTTCATTGTACTACATTCCGATGAATCTAAAATCCCCGGTCCATTTGGTCATGATTATCTTCATAAATTTTAATTTGTATTTATGGCATAACTTTTCATGAGTGTACCTGTGGATATCTTATCGCTTATACTGTATTTTATTTTTGCATTTATTTTGTGTAACAATTCAAAATCAAATGATCCATGTTTTTCATTACCCTTTTCAGATGTTAGCATCTGGGCCTAAGCCCCAACAAAGAGCTGCATATGCAGTTGGCGTTCTAGTTGATCAGAAGGTCCTCTCTTTTATATTCTACTTATTGAAGATGTTCCTACATATTTTGATAATCAATATTTGTTAGAGAGTAAAATCTGGGGGGGGGGGGGGGGGGAATGGAAGAATAAAAGAGGAACGACAGAAACATAATAGAGAAGATTTGATAAATTTAATTCCATGGGAAACACTAGCCACCAAGAACAACTCTGCCTCAGAGGAGAACCTTTGCCCAATCCCTAAGGTCAAATGTACAATTCAACCTCCATGATGTCTCCTTTTCTCCCAACCACTCCTATTTATAGACCAAAAATGGCTTCAAAGCCGCTATTTCTCAACTACAACTCCTAAAGCACAATACGAACCAGAAAATTGGACTTCAAACCGGGACTTAAACAAGGTAAGTACCAGATTAAATCTATTTTACTACTACTATAACATTCATCTACTAATGTAACATCCAGACAGTATTCTTGTACCACTGTCAATTTTAGTCACGTTGCTGAATGACTATTCAATAAATCTTCCATTAAGTAGATAAAGAATCAGAGACGTCTATAACAACTTTTTCCCACATCCACTAGTTAATATATGTGCATAAATTTTTGAGCAAGTTGATTAAAAGGTTGTTAATGAGTGATCCTTCCTTCATCACACATATTTTCTTTTACTCAGTTTATGTTGTGGATATTCGTCGAATCGTTGTACGTAAACTGATTTTTACTATAAGTATTTGAGATAAGCTTTTATTTGCTTTAGCCTTATGGTCCTCTAATATTGTTTTTTGATGATAAGTGTACATGGTATATGTAACATGCTTTTGGACTTTAGTTTTTGGTCTATCTAAGGTGATAAAATCAACGTTTTTGGAAAATATCATGCATCTCAAGTCTTAAGCATAATTTCTGTTCATTGCTTTTAAAATTTCAGCTCCATCTGAATCCTGTTCATGCAATCAGGCAGCTAAAACCATCTCTAGGTCATCTTGATAGGCTTGATTCTAAGAACCAAATTGTCCCAGAAGTGTCAAGGAGAGCTGCAGAATCAAGTGGGGGTTCATCTGCGCAGGTATCCATTGCTAAGGGTAGAGAATAAAGTGTTATTAGTACTTTCAAAAATATAATTTACAATCATCCTTTCCGTGCAGAATCATGCGAAGAATCAGAATGACGAGGAGGTATGATGCTTAATCCTGCTTGTAGATCTGTGTCTTTTATCCGTTGTTAATTTTTTTGTCAATTCAACTGTGTTCTTTGCCATGTCTTCCCCTGGCTATGCAACATAGCCCTATCTATAGCTTTTGATCTTTATTTATCTGGTGGTTGAGCTACATATGGATCAACCAGTTTATGTGGATAGTGGGGAATCTGGTTCTTTTGTATATAATTACCAAGAATAATGCTTGGGAAGTTCGCGTCAGGATTTTAAGGTAGAGACATCAGTTCTAAAAACCCTAGTCATTTTCTTGCATGTGGAAATAGCTGCTTCACAGGGTTGTTTATATCATATATATATATATATACTCTCTCCATCTCTCTCTAACACTCACGTCCTACACACACTAATAGAGTTTCAAGTCAACAGTGAGATATCTGTAAGAAACAAGCAAGTGGAACTTTGGAATGCACTTGAGAAATCGTCAATGAAGATCAGATATGTGCCTGTGGGATGATAAAAGAAATAGAAATGGTGGAGAAAGCCCAATCGTGGAGATGTTTTTCCCATGCCAACAAACTCCTGTATATCTTTCGCTTTCTTCTCTCATAGAAGTGCCTAAAAAGTAGGGCAGTGAATAATCTGTACAAAATCCATCACATACAACTCCAGTTGAAATTGTTGACAGCTTGGCCCCTTGGTCCCCTGCTTTGGTTCAGTCTCTTAATTGCATATTGACTTGTGCATGTGTATGTTTATGAGTAAGACACTTGAAAATACCCCTCTTTGCCAGGTATCTAAAAGCTAGATTAATTTATTCGGAGCTTTTTATGATGTTTTAAAGCCCTTACATATTTTTCTCTATTAGTAACGGTTGACAGCTTTGCACTTACATCCTCTTGCACTTACCATCCAATTATTCCAGAAAGTGATATGTTTTGACTTATCTTTGTGCCTGGCAGATGTGGGTTCCTCTTAGATATCAAGGCTCAAAAACATCTTTGTCCGCCATGTACTTGCAGAAAATGAGAGCGGGGACAACCTCTTCATTAGTATTTTCAATGCAACCGTGAGGGTTTTTTTTTTTAATATTTAGCTCATCTTAAGTGGTCGTTTTGTTGGGATCAAGTCAATTGCAGTACTTATTCTCATCAAGTTATAATCTTATTTTTCAGGACTGACTATCTAACTTCCTTATGTCCTAGACCTGGCATCAATAAGAGCAAACAATCCGGACAAGCTATGAGGTATGTTAATCAGGAAACACCATTAGATTTGGAAAGAAAAAAATGGATGTTTGAGAGATAGAAAAGTGTTTAATGTATCATCAACCAAGTAAACACCAAACTTCTTGTTATCCTTCTCTATTTGTCTCGTACGCCATACAAGGCTAAGAATCCTAACTAACTTTCCCATCTATTGTTAAGAGTTCTATACAACATATTCTACAATATAATTATCTGGTACTGGATAGACCTCGAAATTGGTTTGGTGCTGCTCTCTTCCGTGTAAGAATCTGATGGTGCTTTGACTCACCTTTACATTTTTGGAGAGGCAAAATTAATGATGTTTCTCATTCATTTGATTTCACAATTTGCTCTTTATATCGGAATTAGGATATCAAATTACTTTCCTGTTGTGAGTTGATATTGTTTCTAACTGAATGCAGATCCCTGCTTTCGTTGCCGTTAGAGGAACGTTTTAAATTGCATCTTGCTCAGGTATGTATCTGATTTGCATATTTAAACTTGGTGTTAGTAGCTAGTAGCATGTCTCTTACATGGGCTAGGATTGTGTTACTTGATCCATTCGATGTTAATGTTTTATCGGTGTTGGTTGTCTCTCACAAATGTTCTGTTTGAGCAATGAATATGAGATAGGACTGCACTTTGTTTTTTTTACTACTACTGCTTTTGTACATTGTCTTCTGACGATTGAAAGATAGGCCACCTTTTTCCCTTTTAGTATTGTTTGATTGGATAGTTTCTAAGATACTTGTTGCATCCTTTTTTGTTTAATTTTTCCAAAAGGGACCTTCCATTCAGAGATTTAGTGTTCTTCGGCACCTTGCTGCCAATGAGCCCTTAGAAGATGTATTCCGTGTTTTGCAAGAATATGCTGTACTAGTTCAAGGCCTTTGGGTTCCAAAGACATCAGTTCGACTTCCTAATGCTGATGGATATATTCCATTGACTAGAGACAATGCCCTTCTTCTTTTCTCGCGAAACCCTGTGATTAAAGATTCTGTATTAGATGACATGAAGAACAAGGTTCGTGAAACAATGAAAACTAAGGTTCTTTGTGAACTAGCAGTCTACAGAAAAAAGTGTCAGGATTGGAAGTTCAAAGAGCCAGTGGATTCATCGTTTCTAAAACTTTATCCGGATATAGTTAGCAAACAAAATCTGAAATGGCAAGAACATGAAAAACTTTTTCTTGCTGGAATGTTCAAAGAAAATTCTGGTAAAGGAACCTTAAACAAGACTGCGTTAAAGTCAGCAAGTGGAGCTCCTTCCTTGAAAAGAGTCATGTCTGACCAAACACGGGATGCGCTGCCCAAGGTTTTGAAGAAACTTTTTCAAAACCAGAAGATTTGGAGGTGAGTGTTCTTGTTCCTCCCAGGTGCCATATTTTTCTTTGCTATGATTAATCTTTCCTCATGTGAAAAGGAGTTTAATCTTAGAGTTGTACATATTCTGGATTGGCTGCCACATGTCTTTCGCTTTTCTTAGTTTATGGTGCACTTTTCTTAAGATCTTCGAATGTCTAAATTTCAGGACCTTTTTCCTTTGGAAGTGGATAAATAGATCCCTTTTCTAACATCTGTTCGTGTCTTTCTACATAAAACATGGCACAGCTTCCAAACAATCTGCCAGGGTTTGCGAGATATGGCTGTATCTATGTCAAGCCAGCCAAAGGCAGATGCAAAAATAGCTGTCAGTGCAGCTCATGGGGTTGATGCGCCTGAGGAGCTGATGCAAGTTTTAAAAGAAGTTGCTACTGATATCCATGGGGTGTTTGTCCTGAAATCATCCGCTGAACATCCTGAATTTGATCCATTGAGGTTTAACTTTTCATTTGTTCAGTCTAGTATTCTGAGTGATTGTTTCTTTGTCCATATTATAATACTAATCCGCGGTGGGGTGAGAAAGTAGATTGCGATTATATGTATTGAATGGTCTTAAAGTATATGTACTGAATTGTAGGAATGTTGTGATCGACCTATTCATTGGAAGAGGACCCAATGGAAAAGTAAAGAGAGCGGAAATCGTAGAAGCTGCCAAGATTAAACTCCAAAGGGAGCCCACTAACGATGAATTCCGAAAGGTATGTACGAATTCAGATGATATTCGTGTGCATCTAAAGTTGTGCTTTCTGAGAAATGTGTTGTTTTTGGTGTAATCTCCTTGTCAGTTGGCCCAAGATTTTTTTGCTTGTTAATCGACAAGATAAATGTATTTGTGCCTCTTAATTCTTCTCACATGATGTCATCAGTTTTTTTTTACTGACTTTTGATGATGGGTTGCACCTGTGGTGTATCCAGGTGATTAGCGAATTCTGCGTATCTAGTGGTTCAGCATGGGTATTGAAGAGTGTTGACGGACCTTCAACGTGATTTAAAGCCCGTATGTAACTCTAAATAGCACCATTCTTTTCTGACATTATCAGAACGAGTTATTTGATCAGTTTATTTTTTCTCTTTATATCTCATATACACTAATTATCATATAAACTTTTTTACATTTTTTCTAATATTGATACCAGCTCTTAGCTCAGCTTTACAAAAGAACCAGATAGTTTGCATTCAAAGGATGAGTTAGTCAGAATTGAGACAGGCATAGAGCTTAGTTGTATGCTTCGAAGGGGTTACTTGATGTTGATGGAAAGTTAGCACGATTATCATGCCCGACAATGGATATTTGTTCTTTTTTTTTTCTGAAATATTTGCAGCATGAATTGGCATTTGTCAGTCGATGATGTGAATACATTTTTGTCGTCATTAGTGGTTTCCGTTTTTGGCTCCAAGGAGATTAGACAATGAGTCATTCGTCAAAATATAATCTGTCAGCCAACTCTAAGCTAGACCATAGTCATAAGGAGAGGGGGATAGGTGGTGAAAACATTCAACTTTGTAAAATTATAAAATAATAGTAAAATTATAAAATAATAGTAAAATTATTTTATTGTAAATTTTGATACAAAAAAGCACCTTTAATTATATGAAATTTTGTTTATTTCCTCCAATTTCCGGCTCTTATTTTCAGAACTACTAATTTTTTAGTTTATGTTTTTTTGTTTTATACAATTATTATAAAAAATATGTAGTTAGTTTTTCAGAATATAGAGTTACCAACTAGACAATATTATGAAGTTTGTAGTAGTAATTTTTTTTTCTATTTTTGTGTATGCTAGAACCCTTATTTTTTTTACAGTTTTTAAAATATTATTGAATATTTGTTGAATCTATAAAATAATAGTAAAATTATTTTAAGTAAATTTTGATAAAAAAAAGCCTTTAATTATATGAAATTTTGTTTATTTCCTCCAATTTCCAGCTCTTATTTTCACAAGTACTAGTTTTGTAGTTAGTTTTTTAGAATACAGAGTTACCAACTAGACAATATTATGAAGTTTGTAGCGGTAATTTTTTTCTATTTTTGTGTATGCTTGAACCTTTATTTTTTTTACAGTTTTTAAAATATTATTGAATATGCGTTGAATCTATTATGTTGTCATTTCGTGTTGAATATGCGCAGACCCTCAATCTTTCTTTTAGCCGGATTCTATTTTCCACGTTTAAGGTGCCAATTTTTATTCCAGTTTGATTATTTTGCACTATAATATCATTATGAATAGTTTTAATAATAATTTGTATCAAACATAATTAAATTTGGGTTTGAAAATCGAAAGAAAAAACTTGGTTATAACCCTTTATCCGTTTGAAACGAACAATAGAAAAAAAAGAATGCTCCACCATCTGGTCAGTTTTTTACCAAGCGTCCTTTTTTTCTGTCCACATGGGACAAAGCTTCAAGACCATCCATTTTTTTTTATCTATTTGTTATGGACTAACCAAAACGCACGGCCATGAAACCTTGTCTAGTGCAGACGAAAAAAAGGACACTCCAACATCCGTTTCATTTTTTTGGTTCGTTCTGGTCGGGTCCAAAACGGATGACCCGTTGTAGTGTTCACTGGGTCACCCATCAGGGCGGAGCCAGAATAAAAATTGAGGGGCATACATAAAATTACAAATAATTAGGGGGGTTTTTGTAAAAAAATTTTTAAAATTTTGTTTTTTACACTATATTTTTGTGCAATTTAGCAAAGTTGGGGGGTCCTTTGCTCCCTCCTCCCCCTTGGCTCCGCCATTGTCACCCATGATCAATTTTATTTTACTTTTTAACCCAAATTCATTCCATTTTATTTAAATCATTCATAAAACTATTTATAATCATATCATAATCTAAAGCAATTAAGTTGTAATAAAAAAAATCCGTCCTACAATTTTTAGTTTATTTGTAATAACAATTTTTATTAATTAAAAGTATTAAAAAATATTTTTTATAACTGTAAATTTTAAAAAATTAACTACACTTATGATTAGAAATTCCAAAAAACTAATTATATATTTTTTATATTGATTACATGATCTAAAAATCTTACCGCAAAAACCAACCCTCCTCTTACAACGATCCTTAAGATAGTGGATTCACTCTAGTAATAGAAATATTTTCATTATATTTTCTTACAGTAACCTGTGTCGTTTATATATGATTTAATATTTTTATCTTAAATAAGGAGAGGTTTTCTCTTAATTTCTATTATGTTAGGTCAATTTTCCTTGCTAAAATATTGTATTTTTAATACAAGACTTTTTGGAAATATGTTTTTATTTGTTTTGAAGAACCCTATTTCTAATAAATATATTCAGAGGTTCAACGCCTTTTAAGAATAAGATCCAGAATGAATATTTTCCATCTTACAATGTCTTTCTGAGGACTCTTTCCTCCCATTGTTTAGGGTTTGAAATGACCTCTAGTGATGAAACAATCATTTATCTCTCTCATTTGGCTTAAACTAGGAATAAGTAATGAATGTTGCTAGAAAGAGACATCAAACTTGAGTTTCATTGTAGTGGTACGATTGCTCATGGCTATGCTAGAGATCCTATAATCTTAACTATGAGCACATACCCTTAGTCCTCTACAAATCAAACATGTCATCTTAACCTGACCATACCTAACCGGAACACCTACTCATTGATTAAGATCATAACTCCAAAAGAAGCCCCTCATTAATTCGTTACTTTTATTAGTGTGGCCCACCTCATCATCTCTCTTCCCCTCCAGCTCAAAGCCACACTACGGCCAAAATTTCTACAACGCAAACCATCATTCTAACCCCCATACTATCTCCTTTAGTACCTAACCTAACTCACCTACTCATAGGCTAATATTTAATATACATTTTACTGTTGAAATCCCTTACTCATGTTACCACTTTTCCTAGGTTTTGTGCTTAATTAAAGTCCATATTTTACCTGAAGATAAAATGTCTTGTTTTAATGCTTATATGACTTAGGACGTGATCTTTGGGGAACTCGACATTTTGCAGAGGAAGGAGCTCAACATGTACTAGTGTTTGGACCTGTCTCCGGACCACCAGACCCAGACATCTCACGTACGACCATCCTGTCTGGCCCAGTCTCACCCGGACTAACATATTTAAGATCATAAATGAAAATTAGCTATAACTATCTAGCTGGAGTCCCACCCGGACACCTCAAATAGCAGAAATCTCGCATGGACAATGTATAAGTCAAGTTTGGACTTCCCCACCCAGACATAAGTCCGAACACGCCAAAATCATGCACAAATCTCTATATAAAGAGGGAAGGCCGGGGAGAAGAAAAAGAACACATCCACGAACACATCTAAAAACACTCAAGAACCCTAGCGTAGTCGTTAAGGTGTTCTCCACCAACTTCAACCTAGAGGCTGAGCGTTTTGCAAATCTGGATAATAAAGCAACCAGGAGTTTCTTAATCACTATGAACTCTCCTCTATCTTTGTTTGTTCTCTTTTGTAATATGCTCGACTAAGTAGGATCTACTATAGGGATGGTTTATTTGTAGTTATAAATTCTGAAGTGTAGCAATCATTATGTGTTGCGCTTCATGCTAGAGAGACAGTTCCTGAGACTGATCGAAAGGGACACACCGGAGACAATAAGCCTGGTGCTGAGTCAGGAGTGTCAGAAGAAGTGAATAGTTCAAGAATTGGACAGTCTGGCTCTCCGTTCACTGAGACTAACGAGGTGGTGCCCACTCCTCTTGATGATGATTACACACTATAGGATTTGTTTGTCCAGGAGACAGATGCCAATACTGACGTGGGGCGCAGTGCTAGTGACTTAATAGAAAGTAGGCCAGGTAATACTCCATCTCTAATGAGACCAGACGCACAAGGGGAGAAGGCTTCAGAAGGTAAGGAAGGGATAAACCTTGTTGTTGAGTTATTGCACAATACCCCTCCAAAGTATCAGTCCAGTAATTTACTGCCGGTGAGGGATGAAAAGGGTAAAATCATCAACTCAGCTGCAGAAGCAGATGAATGCATCAGCTTATTGAGACAATTAGGTTGCCACGTTCTGAATTCAGCCCAAACCAAAGCTAATATTCTCAGTCAAATCCAAGAGCTGCTAAACCACTAAGTGGTTTCACAGGGTGGTTATAGGTATTCGGCACATAAGAAGACTGGGAACTATTTTGCAGGTCTCGATCAGGAGGGGCTTTAGGAGAGGTTGGTGTTGAGCTGATGATTTTTGGTCAGGTCGGTTGTTCTCAAGGTGGATCGTCTCTATAGGAGTATGTATAGTTTTGTAGGTTGTGTCGGCTGGTGTTTGGTCATGTACTAGCTTATCTAGTTTGTTATGGCAACTTCTTGGCCTGTAACATCTTAGTCTTCTTGTTGTTGGCTGGGTGGAAGTATTTAGATGGAATTATAAGTTGTAATGGATGTGGTGGACACTCTTTTTCCTCCCTAGGTTTTTTCCCATTGGGTTTTACTTAGGGAGGTTTTAATGAGACCGTATCGCAACCCATCCACCTTTTATATTTAATATTATGGCTATATGCCCAAATTATAAAAAAAAGTTATAAATGATTTTGCAACTACCTCTATAAGTTTACTTTGAGATATTTGTGGATTGTTTCATATTAATGTTTAACTTACACTTCTCAATTAATTTCACAAATTACTTGATTAGCTATACAAATCCTGTTATGACCAGACCAGTGGTTAATATGAAGATCAAATTAATCTGGAAGTTTGTGAAAACCTGAATCAGATTGACAAAGTTTTCCCTTAGGTGCAAAATAATTCATCGTGCTTAATCCATATGCATGTGTTTTGTTTGAATTTGGATTAGACCTTGCATGTTTTGGTAGACAAGCTCTTTTGAGGCTACGATTTAGTCTTGCAGAGAAATTAAGGAATTTTGTAATTCACATCTCAAATTAATTTGTAATAGTTGCATAATCTATCTAGCGAAAATAACATGAACACGACATTTTGACTCGACTAACCCATATTATCTACTCGCTTTAATCCTACTTGCTGATTTAATTGTTTTATATCTTGCTCTTTTTAGTTAACTTCCGACAACGAGAACAACCCCCTAAATTTCTAGTTTTATAGGGCTAGACTTGCTGAAATATCCCTAAAAAATTAAAAGTAATTAGATTTAATTTCAATGGAATTATGTAAAGATTTTTATGATGTAAGGATTTATTGAAGCTTAATCATATTTAGATAATTAATTATATGGTTTAGAAAGGGTTTATTATCCCTAAACATATATAAATAATTCTTAAAGAAATGAGGAAAAATAAAATCATAATAGAATGATTGAGGGTGTGTTCACTTCGGGTAATCAACAAATGGAAACGGAATCATTCCCTTTGTGGTTGTTTGTTTTGTATTTTTAGTGATTCCATTTTCCCCATTTCAGGTTTCAAAAACCCTCATATCTCTTTTAGTGATTCCCTTCAAAATCTTAAGGAAAGATATTCCCTTTCTTCCCTCTTACCCATTAATCATCTTTAACATAATAAATATAAATATGGATATGAGTATGAATAAAAAATATATATAAATATATATATATTTATAAATGTTTAATATATATCATTTATAATTTTAAAAAAATATTAATGTATAGTTTATAATCAAGGTAATATATTATTTATATTTAAAAAATGAAAAAAATACGTTACATAATATATATAAATATTATTTATAATTTAATTACAATAAAATTATGAAAATATATATTATTAATAAATTTAAATAAATATTAATATATATAATCATTTATACATATTATTTATGGTTTAAATAAATATGAAATATATTATATTAATAAATATTATTTATACTTTAAATGACATAAAAAACATTTATATATATATATATTGTTTATAAATTTAATTGAATAAATACATATTATATAATATATAAAAATATTTATATACATTATTTACAATTTAATTAAATATTTTTTAAAATATTTTTAAACTTTAAATACTATAAAATTTAAAAATATTAATATACAGTATATATAATTTATGTAAATATTTATTTATATTATTTACAATTTAAATAAATATTATACAATATATATAATAATAATAAATATTCTTTTTAACTTAATACTATAAAATTTAAAAATATTATATATATAGATAAATGTTTGAAAATGTTATATATATATAAATATTAATATATATTGTATATATAATCTACATAAATATTAATATATATATATCATTATAATTTAAAACTATTTATATTTTCTATATAATTTATATAAATATTTGTATATGTTACGTACAAATTAGATAAATATTAATATATATTATTCATAATGTACTAACACTTCTCTGTCTGGAAGTAAACAACAACAAAGACAATCATTGAGAATTCTATTCCGTTTCCGTGTAGAATCAAACAGACTTCTTGATTCAGCATCAACTCAGGTTTGGAAATATTTACATGATTCATTTGAGGCTACCACCAACGCTAAAGTTGGACAACTTCAACTTCAATTAGCTTCTATCCAAAAAATGCACTCAGAAATAGGGGTGAGCATTTGGATAATTCGGTTAACCGAAATCCAAATTGTAAAAAAAAAATTGGATTTCGGTTAATTCGGTTTTTAACCAAATTATCCAAATTTTGATCAAAACCGAATTAACCGAAATCCAAATTATCCAAAATCCGAATTTTTTTTAAGTTGAAAACCGAAAACCGAACTAAAATCCAAAATTTCCTTCAGTTCGGATTTCAATTAACCGAAATTTAAAAAAAAACCGAAAATCGATTTTATAAATTGGATTTCAGTTAACCAATTTTTTTTTTTAAAAAAACTGAACACATTTTTTTTGTTTCATGTTCATCATCAGCAACAGTAATAACCATAAGCTGCTAGAAAATTGTGAATTCCCTAGTTGCCAATTCATCACAATAGAACAGAAAGAACTCACTCAAACATTAGACTAGTTGCATCAAACTAGGGGTGAGCAGCGATGAACGATGTTCCAAAACAACCAGTTATATATAATTAATTTGACAAAAAAAGAATAGTATGACATTATATAATTGAAGGACTAGAGCAATGCGAGATAAGGTTTTGAATTTTAACGTTTTGTTTGTCATGTTTAAAGAGTATTAACTATTAAGGAAAGATTTAGGGATTTTCTTTAAAAAAAAGTTTGGATAATTCGGTTAACGGAATTTTACAGGGTTAAAACCGAAATCCAAACCGAATTATAATTTGGATATTCGAATAACCAAAATTTTGAATTCAGTTTTAAAATTCGGTTAAAAATCAAAAAAAAAATTCGGTTAAATTGGATTTTGGATAAATCCAAATTATCCAATCCAAATGCTCACCCCTACTCAGAAACCATTACCACATATTTCAACCGTGCAATATCACTAGTGGACTCCTTATCTATCACTGGGCACTATGTCACAACAGAGAATTTCAATCCTACGTTCTTAAAGGATTACCAAATGACTATTCCCCTCTGGTTTCAACCATCCTCACTAGATCATCCCTCTGTACCCCTAGCCAGATCTATGGCTTCATGTTATTTACTGAAGCATGGCTATCCTAACACAAATCCGATCAATCAGAAATCACTCTCAATTCCACAAAAACAACCTCAAACACATCAAACAACAAAACAAAACCACCCTACAATAATAGATCTAATGATAACCGAGGAAGAAATCAATCAAACAGAGATAGAGGAAGATCTTCTCCTCAGATGGTCACTCAAACCTCCAGATCCACACCTAATACTACTTTTGGTGGTCATATTGATAATCGTCCCTCTTGCCAGATTTATGGCAAAAGAGGACATGAAGCTTCTATATGCCACTGTTTTAATCAAAGCTATCAACCTAGGCCTCCTCCAAATTTTTCTGCTAATGCTACTACATCTATCACTACCCCTGATTGGCTTGTTGATACTGCTGCATCACACCATTTTTCTAGTGATTTTGTAAAACTAAACCTGAGCAGCTCTGACTACAATGGAACAAACACCATATAGCTCATAGATACGGATCGACTATTCTCATCCAGGCACACATAAATGGTAGCCTCACTGCCACCCCTCACCTTTTCTCTCTCATAAATATTATCTACTCTCCACATCTGAACAAACAGTTGATTTCTGTCAGCAAATTTTGCTCAGATAACAAAGTGTTTTTTTTAATTCTATTCTAATTTCTTTGTTGTGAAGGATCCCACCACTCAGGAGATTGTACTCAGAGGAACGTCTAAGGATGGTGTTTATCTCTTTCCCTCTTCAACAACTCCCTTACCTACCTTGCACTACACCACTGCAGCTCTAGTCCAATTTTGCACCAGAGACGTGGTCGTCCCAGTTTTGCTACTACTAGTTACACTCCAAATAAATTTCAGCTCCCAGTCACTAAGCATGTAAAGCAGGAGCTATGTACTGCCTGCTGTCAAGAAAAAATGCATGCATTACCCCCTATTCTAGTAGCTCTAGATCTAAGGAAAGTTTTGATCTATTATTCCTAGATCTACGGGGCCCCGCTCAATCTTCTCCTATTGGCTATAAATATTTTTTTACTTATTGTTGATGATTTTTCTTGCTATGTATGGCTTTTCCCTCTCAAAAACAAATCAGATGCCCTTACTATTTTCACCCATTTTCACAGTTTCATTCCCAATCAATTCAAAAAAACCATTACAACCATACAAATAATTAAGGGGGGAGAATTCAAAACTTTTAAGCACTTTGCTGACACACAAGGCATAAACCACAGGTTTACATGTCCTCATTCACACCCACAAAATGGATCTGCTGAAACCAGAATAAGACACATTGTTGATAAAGCTCTATCTCTTTTATCCCAAGCTCATATGCCCCTTCATTTCTGGCCCTATGCTGTTTCTACTACTGTCTATCTCCTCAATAGACTTCCCACCAAAACCCTAAACCATGCCACACCCTGTCAACAGTTATATCATCACCCCTCTCTCTCACCTTAGAGTATTTGGTTGCAGTTGCTGGCCAAACCTACGGCCTTACAACACCCACAAATTGTCCCCCATATCTAAGGAGTGTGTATTCCTTGGTTACTCCTCTAATAGCACTGGTTACCTGTGTTATGACCCTCACGCACAAAGACTATATGTCTCAAGAGATGTCTCTTTCCTGGAAACTCACTTTCCTTTTCAGCATATATCCTCTCCCATAAACCCTACACTCACAGATCCTAATATCATCTCCATAAAAGTCCTTATCCCAACCAGTGACCCCTCTCCTTTTCCAAAATCCTTTGATCACTCCCCTACTCATGTCTCCACTCTCATCCTCTCTTATGGCTCTACTCACTCTACAAATACTTCATCCACATCACCCACAATACCTACCTCTACCACAAACATTCCTACCCCTCAGCCCCCCTTTACCTACCCATCACATGGTCACTCGAGCCCAAACAAACAGTTTAAAACCAAAACTATATACTGATTGTACAGTTCCTTGGCTCAACCATACCACCACGACCCCTATACCAGACCCGCCATGTTTTACTACATCTATGAAGTACCTTGAATTGAGGGAGCCATGCAACAGGAGTTCAATGCCCTAAAACAGAACAACACTTGGGAACTTGTCCCTTGCAGGCCAGACATGAACATCTTAGGATGCAAATGGAACTGAAAACAAAGAAACATGCATATGGCAGTTTTGAAAGAAGAAAAGCAATATTAGTTGATTGGTGCTTGCTATTGCTACATCTTTCAACTGGCCTATAAATCAAATTGATGTAGACAATGCCTTCCTCTATGGGAATTTGGAGAATAAGGTATATATGAAATAACCTAGTGGTTTTATTGATAAATCACTACCTCATCTTGTCTGCAAGCTCAAAAGATCACTCTACGGTCTAAAACAATCCTCATGGGCATGGTTTTCTAAACTAAGCACTTATATGATCCATATTGGTTTCACACCCTCACAAGAAGATTCATCCCTTTTTACTTACAGTCATTACAACTCTAGAGTGTATATTCGGGTCTATGTAGATGATATTCTCATCACTGACAGTTCCCAACATCTCATTTCTTCTCTTATCTCTACCCTTGCCTCTAAATTTCCCATCAAAAACCTAGGGCCTCTTCATCATTTTCTCGGCCTAACTGTCACCAAAAACTCCTCATGCCTCAAACTATCCCAAACCCACTACATTAATGACATCCTTTCTAGACACAACATGTTCACCGCAAAACCCTATTTTACCCCCATGACAGATGCATAAACCCTAGATGACACCACAAGCCCTTTATACTCAAACCCTTCACAATTCAGAAGCCTAGTTGGTAGTCTACAATATCTGGCCTTCACTCGGCCAGATTTCAATTTTGTAATCAATCGCATAAGCCAATTCATGCACAAACCCAGAGAACACCATTGGAAAGCGATTAAAAGGTTACTGTGTTACCTTAAACACACCTCGGATCTAGGGTTATTCTTTCCCGCCTTGCCTTTGGGTTCTCTCCATGTGTATAGCGACGCCGACTGGGCCGGTAACCGCCTCGATTGTTGCTCAACCACGGGGTTTACCATTTACCTCGGAGACAAGCTCGTCTCCTGGAGTTCTCAAAAATAGAAGATGATGGCTAGATCCAGCACTGAAGCAGAGTTCAAAGCATTAGCCATCGCCACCTCCAAATCTCTGTGGATACAAAAGTTAATGGTCGAACTCGGAGTAAAACTTACAAAAAGAAACAATCTTGTAGTGTGATAATACCGGTTCTGCTTACCTTGCTCAAAAGCTAGTCTTGCACAACCGAGCAAAGCATGTTGAAGTTGATTTTTTCTTCGTGCGCGAGTGGGTACGTAATGGAAGCCTTCGAATCGCCTTCATCCCCTCCGATTCTCAGCTCGTTGACAACTTTACCAAACCCTTGACCCGCCCCTCATTCGAGAAATTTTGTTCCCAAATGTCCTTGATCAGAGACACGATGGGAATGTGGGAGGGTATTAACCAGACCAGGCCTTCGGCTCAATAGCAGTTATGAAGCCCAATATATTGTAGCAATAGTAAGGATCAGTCCAGTAGCTTCTACAGTACATTCTAGAACTGCTTTCTTATTACTATAAATACATGTAACTCCTGAACTTACAAATCATCAATGAAACAGTACTTTCATTTATCAATACAGTTCGTATTCTCCAAGTTCTATACTCTCTTCATTCCTCCTTGTGTCTGCACCTCTGTAGTGATAAATCATTAGAATTGCGGAATCTTGCTCACCAGATTGAAATAGGGGCTGGAAGCAATTCGTTCTGGAGCCGGTAATAGCTCAAACTTATCTTCGTCACTATAGCTAATATAACGATAGAAGTGTTGACTTCTTTTATCACACTTTGTGAAGCAATCTGCTGCACCTCGCACACCAGATTCAAACGGGGCTGAAAACAGTGTCCTCTCTCCTTGTCGGTGTAGTAGCACTGCTTGTGTAATGCGCTACTAAAAAAAAAAAAAAACACTGGCTGCTACATTCTCGCATGCCAGATTTAAGCTGCAACACGTAACCTATTCATTTTCTTAAGTTTCTCCTTGTGCCTAACTGGTGAACAAGGTACAAACTGTAACCCTCTCCATTTCTTCTGATGTATACGCCTCTGTAGTGCTGAATCACTATAACTTGAGCATCTGGTATAAAGGAACAAAAAGATAAAGGCTGCACTAATTTATTTTCGGAACCGGTAAATATGCTAACACTTGCCTCCTCTTTGGCGATTATTATGTCTCACCTTATGATGCAACTGACAAGAATTATAAGCGTAGGTAGTCCTAGTTGTTTAAAATCCAAAAACCATGCTAGAGTATAATATGATAATAGATAAACAAATTGCAATTTGGGTTGCACGTCAATAACAACATGTTATTATGGAATGCAGATAAGGATTAGCGAAATAATGATTTAGTGTGTGTGTTTATGAGAATTGAAACAAGGAGAATGAAGAATGTGTGGCTACAAAACGTAAAAGAATAAGCTCTCTGTATTTAGTGTTTGTGAGTATTTACATACTTACATTACTATACCCAGATACAACTTATATGGATAGAACAAGCAATAAAATCTAAACAACTCCTTGAATATCTAAGCAATAATATTTAAACAACCCCTTTAACATCTAAACTGACTGAAACAAATATCTAAATTAAGTAAAGATAAAATAAGCTGTTACATATTACGTATTAGTCTAATACGAAAGGAATTAAAAATTTCAAAATGCTAAATTAATAGCTCTAGGGTGCTGGTAGTAACGATAATAAGTGGCGCTGATTGATGTTTTTGGGCAAATTTAGTAATTGCTACCAAAAATGAAATTAATTGAGATCTTTAGGATGGATTAGGAGAGGAAAAATCACTCCTTGAAAACCTATTCAGATTATAGTTTAGATTTGTTTGTGGACAATATTAAGTATAATTTTGCTTCTATTTTTCATCTGAAAATAGTGGATAGTGAAAAGTTTGAGAAGAAAAAGAAAATAAACTGGTTAAGTTTAACTATGAATATGAATCTGGAAAATAGGTTGTTAATTTGGGTTATTATGTAAAAGGTGAGTTTCATTTAGGTTGGATGTGAATATGTTTGGCGCCTGGTTGTTGGGGAATAAGGGGATTAGGAACTCCAAAGTGTTAAAAGAATATTTAAATATTTTTATTGATGACGGTTAATAGTGTTTTGGAAGTGGTGAATAAGAAACACTAGTTTAGCTAAATAAGTTTTATAGGATTTGGTTGTTTTAGTGCCTAAGTGTGATTATTTGTAAATTGGAGTAATAAGTGGATTTAGTGGATTTTAGCATTTTGTTTTAGTAAATCAATATTAACCGGATAAGAATGGACTCTAAATGATTAAGTAGTAATTTGATAAGTTAGTAAAATGAGATTAATTAAATAAGAAAAATATGTTGGGTGTTTTTGACAATATTAATAAAATAGATGTGTGAGTTATATTATGTTGATATGGTTTATTAAAGTGTAGGTTTAGATTTTTAAGATAAGTTTAAGTTATTATGGTAACTAATACTAAGTTGAACTTAATTGATTGAAAATAATAATAACAAATTAGTTAATGTGAATTACGGGGTGTGTGGGAAGGAAGTTCTGTAAATCAATATGGTGGAATAATCAAATAGGAGAAAAATAACTTCAAATGAAAAGATAAAGAAAAGTAATTATCTATCTCTCCTTCCCAATCTATGATTTGGATAATGGGATGCACATGGTTAGATTTGGAGGATTGTATGTACATAGCTAGATCGGATGGTTGGACGCACATGGCTATAGCATTATATATAAGCTGCATATTCCAGGTATGTTATCATGACACCTGAATGCCCAGAGGTTGCCTTGGGTTCGTGTGATTGTTTGTATGAGTGACAAGAAGATATGTATGTTAATTTGACAATATGATTGTACTCACATGTGACGTGTTACAATGTTGGAATACTATGTTATTTTTGTATCTTGAACATTTATGTAAACTTACATAAAACTAATAATACTATATACTATATGGTATGAAGAAAACTTATGAAATGATGATCAAGGAAACAAGTTAAATGTTGAATCTGATATCCACTATATACAATACCTAAGTACATTTACTTAGGCAAAAATATGGAAGACCGTTATTAAACGGCAAATATTAATGAATCAAGTATTCAAGAGTTAAGTAACCTAAGCACAATTCTTAGGTAACCATGATGGTGACAATTATTAAATGGTGGGTTTAGGTATTTTATGTGAGAACTCTAGGTACGACTTGGTCGCATGTTGTGTACACTAGTAGATGTTATAACATGCTCATCTACATGTTGGTAAATCCATATAGTCCTAATCGGACGATGAGCAGGTCACCCCGTCTGGTGCGGGCCGCTGCCCATGGGTGATCCCTATATCCTAACCATGATGACACATTATGTTTATGGGATAATGAATAATGGGATATAAACTACCACTATAGTATGCGTATGTATTCCATATATATTATGAGATAATGAAATGAACTCATAAACTTCACAATTGGTGACACAGGTGCCCTGAGGGCTTAAACACTAACATAAGCTCAAGATTGATTAAATGTTAACCCTTATATGTTTATTATGGTTGGAGCTTATCTATCGATGATGTGAGATGTTTGTATATGCTTATTATTATTTGTGCTTACCTGTGAGTGATGTGTGCAGTTTTTATATGCTTTTTATTATTTGACCTCACCTGTGACTAATGTATGCAATATGATTTCATGATATGATTGGTGATTACTACTTGGTTTTATTATCCATATATACATGCATGCCTTAGATTGGAATCTTGAATGAAATAAATTGGATTGCATGTTAACTTCGACCAAGTAACCTAAGTGTAAACTGAAAGGGTACTAGGGTTGCATAATAACATACTCAACGGTTGGGTTGACCCCTCCAATCAATGTTTTTACAGGTGTAGATCAAGACACCCAGCTGGAGAGCGGGGTTGGGTAAGTTTGGTTGGTAATTACGGGATATGTCCCTATTTTGATTATGTATGTATCCTGGGATACAAATGTATTCTATTGTAGTTGTATATAGGATCAAACATAAATATTGTTGTAATTATATATAATCATGCACAGCGTTTGGTGTAGTTTATGGTAGCCTTGTTGTACATCAGGCGTGCAATGGCGGTGGCATCCCGTAGGTTCAATTTCCGCTGCTAGCTGATATTAAGTTGATTAGTATAAATTATAGGGGCCATACAAGATTTAATGAATTAGTGGCAAGGGATGTTACTCTTACTTTCTTTCCAAGTCCCACAATTTGATTTCTAGTTCTTACTATAGTCTATACTACTGCAACTGAAATTTTTTTGTAACCCTTTGCATTTGATAGGCTATTTTTTAGGTTTATTCCTTACTTTTTACTGTATCAAATGTACCTTTTTGCACCTACTCATCCTTAAAAACAACAACTTTACAATATAACCTCACTCTTCAAAGTTTTTTACAACCCGAAGCCACCATCTTAACGCGACCATACCTAACCTAATCGACTACTCATCGATGAAACCTTAACGCTAATTGAAACTGTTGAAAATATTTTAATAATCCTGAATTTTATTTTTAGTCACGTTTCTTCTCTTACTCATATTTAGTTCCTATTTTATTGCTGTAGAATAGGTCATATAGCCATTTACTTATTTATTTATTTTGGCTTTATTAAGTAGTTGCTTTTATTTAGCTAATTTTTCTCATTGTAACGTTACAAATCAGACTATAAATAGTCTAGCCTCCCAGTCACTCAAGACATCAATTAATTTTATTCATTATCTTCTCTATCTCGTATAGTGTCATTTTATTTCCATTAGTGGCATCAGAGCCTACCTCCGCAGTAACAAAGAGAAAACACTAGCCTGTTGAAATACCCCAAACCTTTAAGTGTTAATTAAATATGTAATTATGGATTTATAAGGCTAATTAAGTCCTTAAGAAACATTGGTAGACAAGTTAAACCAAAGAAAACACCATAAAGTCAATTTAAGCAAATACTTGCTCTAGACTTGGTGTAACCTTGTTTAAGACCTAAAGGTCATTCCAAGACCTTACTAACATACTAATGAACATGTTAAATCAATTCCCAAAGAAAACCAAGCTCAAAAACAAGTTTAAACACAAATTGAGCTTTAAGGAGTCTTAAAGCATGTTTTTGAAAATTTGTCTTGGAAATGGGTTTTGAGTGGCTAAATGCCCATGATTACACCTTAATCAACATTTGTACTAATTAGTATCACATTAATAAGTCTAAATCAATGGGAAATAAAAAATTTCACAAATATGTGCACTAATTATTAATAGTACCCAAATAGTGTCCAAAATGAGTTAAATGACTTCTTTAAGTGGTCAATGGTCAAACTAGGCCATATATATCCTAACTAAAGGAGGGGGGCGGTTTTGAAGGTGATGAGTCACCATAACATGCCAGCCAACTAAAGCAAGAAGAGGAAACTAAAGTAAATTCATTATTTGCTTTATAAGTGAAATATCTCACAATTTCACCCTCTCACCTCACTTTCTTTCATTCCCTTCCTCCTCCACCATTTCTTCTGCCTTCTCCCAGCTCCAAACCGTCCATGCTACATCACCTCTCTTCTCCAACTTCAAACACTTGCCAAATCCAACTCCATGCTCCAAATCAAATTCTAAAGGCATATTTGTGCTAGTTAGACCAAGCTCTTCATTTCCCTCTTTTCAAAACTTCAAGAACTCAAGTTTGATTCCATGGAGAATCTCTATTGAAGGAGGAAAAGCTCAACTTCTAACACCTTGTTGTTCTCCTTTGTCCCAAGGTAATAAAAGTCAAAGAAAAATCAAGTTTCCTCCATTTTTGTACATTACCGAAAATGGCTTCTCATGGGGTTTTGTTTTTCTCCTTGAAATAGTCTTGTTTTAATCTCCAAAGGAGCTAGAAGGAGGTCTTGCCTTGTTTCCATGTCAAAGTCCATTCCAAATTCCAAAGGTAAACATCAATTCTAAGTACAATAAGTACTCCTTGTGACCTAGGGTTTGTTCAAGAGTTTAAGTATAACGCTTAATACGCATTACCCTTAATTGTGTAATTGATTTGAAGATTGTCAAGTTAACAAAAGTTCTTGCCAGTTTTCAATCAAGAAAGACAAGTGAAGAGAGGAAATCGTAAGGAGGAAAAAGGTAAATGATCTATCCTAATGTAGATTAGTACCATAGGAAATTGAGCTTGCATTGTTTATAAACAATCTAAAGAGCCAAAGGAAAATGAGTTAGTAAAATAACCACAAGGTGGATTATAAGTGACAAGGACAAGAATATGACGAGGGCAAGAGGGTCAAAGCGGTCCAGGCCACAGATCCCGATCCGGACCCCGGGCCCCCTTCAGGACCTTGTTCGGGCTCCAGTTTGGGCACCAAACATCATTCCCCCGCATTCTATAATCGGGTCCCATATTCCGGCTCCACACTTTATGACCGGGACCCATGTTCCGGCCCCATACTCCATGACCGGATCCCGCACCCTACACTTTGAGGCCGGAAGGCTTTATAAGGAAAGAAGTGCCAAAACTAGAAGGGTGGCTCCAATGAAGTAATACCACATGTATAAGGATTAAGAGATAGGCCCCACTCTCGAAAGTCTATAAATAGAGATGGGAGGCTCATTTGTAAGGGGACACATTATTAGAAGAGAGGGAAAACACAAGAAAGCTCTCTAAAGTTGTAATACCAAAGAAAGGAATAAAGATAGGTGTTCTGTACGTTTGTGAGATTGGAGGAACCAAATCACGTATTTTCATCTGGCGCCGTCTGTGGGAAACGGACAACTGGAGATCAGTAACCACGATTTAACCACAAAGAAGAATAGTTATTCGATCAGGAGAAAAAGCCGGAAGGATCCATCAAATTCATCCAAAATTCGATTCGCACGATCTGGAGTTCGAGAGGCGATAAGCAAATGGGACTTGAAAGAACGCCAGATCACATGAAAGCGGGCCCACGAAGATTGAATTCTCCATGAAAGGTTACGAAAAGTGCAAATCCGAGGAGATTAATTCGCCTCCGACTTTCGACGAATGGATCGATCTGCGAAGAAGTCAGTCCTTGATCTTCAAGGAGGAGATAGACAGAAAGAATAATTGAGAAGAAGTGCGAAGGAATAACAACATGAAAATTCGAAGCGAATTATGCCGATCCACTTTCACACCACGATAAGAGAATCAACGCGAAAAATCCCGGTTCCAATCGAGTTTACAAAGATGGCAGAACAAAAGTAGGAGCTTCGTAATCTAGATCGCAAGACATAAGGGGGTGATTTATGCGCATTCAACATCTCTAAATCACGAAGAAACACATTGAATAGATCCAGATCACGGAAGAAGAGTGAAAAGAGGTAGATCGACCGAAAGGCATTAACCAAAGACAAATCATCTTCGAACGATCGATAAAGTGCTTCAAGTGGGTGACAAATTCAGAGGCTAAGCTGAGGCTAGTCGCGTCGCTAAGAAAAGAGATTCGCAGAGGGGTGGATGAAGATTTCCGATTGAAACTCCATCAGCCGGAATACAAACGACAAAGGGATAGGAACGATCGTCAAAATCGTTTATGAGCATTCTACGTGTGCGATCGAGGAATTCAAGAATCCCGTCAAATTGTGGATCGGAGAAGAGACAAAGAAGTTTCTAAACAATTGTGCGATTAAACAAAAATGAAAGTACAAAATCATGATCGAAGGCCTAGAAGGATGAAGAAATCGACCTAGTACAGATGCCGGACAAAGATCAAAACTCGACAATCTATGCCGGACTGGCCGCCCATTCTCCTGAACTTTTTATCATCATCTTCTCTATTTACAAAGTTAAGAGGTAGTCCTCCGGTCAATATTTAACACAGTTTCTTGGTGAATAATCAAACAGGAACTCTATGGTTGGAAGTTTGACGGGGTAGAACGAAGAGAAATAAGTACAACCTGTGCGGCATTGACCCGGCACAACTTCAAGCCAGAAGCAAGATTAACAGGGTGCAACTCAATTCTCTTTGGCCGCACCGAATATCCTTGGCCGGACCGGACCTCCTTGGCCGCATCAACTCCCTTGGCCGCATCAACTCCTTGGCCGCATCAACTCTACTTGGCCGCATCAACTTCCCTTGGCCGCATCAAATCCTCTTTGGCCGCACCGAATATCAACTCAATCCTCTTTGGCCGCACCGAATATCCTTTGCCGGACCGAACCTCCTTGGCCGCACCAACTCCCTTGGCCGCATCAACCTCCCTTGGCCCTTGGCCGCATCAGTCCGGGTGTGCATTAAATATAGGCTTTGCCATCAACATCTTCCTTTGCAGCAACAAAGCAAAGGCACCGTCGTGAAGAAGCAAAGAAAGGCGCCGTGAAAAAAGGAGACCTGTGTGTAAGCTTAACTTCAGTAAAGAAACATATCTTCGATTTTCCTTCTTCTCAAAATCAAGGTACAATTCTATAAACTAAACCAAACTTGCTAAGATATACATTTAGAAGCTATATCTGTTTTATCTTTTGGGCACAACTGGATGATGTTTCTCATTCTGACTTCTAGAAGTACGAATGAAAGTAGAGATCGGGATTGTTACTTTTCATGTTTTTGCTATGATAAAAACAACTGCATTACTATTGTAAGCGCTCTTCTGCCTAAATTCTTATTAAAACAAGTAATTTAGTCTTGTTGAAATCCCATTCTGTTTGATTACTTCATCAAGATAGTTGTTATGTTTTGAAGCAATTCGGTACAACCAAAATCTGTTACCACAATGCAAACAACTGAGTATGAAATATATTCTACTATGCATATCTATTTTAAGGCTCCACAAAGCTTACTAATAGATATTCAGGCCATGAATTTTGACTAAATGTCTGCCTGTGCTTCTTCTAAGTTTCATTTTTGGATTATTCCATCTATTTTAAACATTATTTCACTCCCTGATTTTTATTTTGAAAATAAAGACAATTAAGTATGCGTTTATGAACGCTAAAAAATGTTTCCTGATCATTAATTTTGATTTTGGTTTCATTCTTCTTATCCATCCACTCTTGCTGTTGCATAAAACAGTTCATGTATTGTCTTGCCCTATATTGATCATATCGATTGACACAAGGTTTGTTGTGGCAAAAATTGTTGCTGTTTCTATAGCATAGATTTTAGATAAATATTTTGGTCTTATAAATCTTCTGGTAGTTCAGGACATAAGAAATTGCTCCGTTCTTTATTTGTTTGACAACATTGTTTTATGACTCATAAATTAGCTATCATACTGCTGCACTTCAAAGAAATTACCCATTTTAGCCTCTGTTTAGCATGCATGGATCTGTTTGAACTTAGTTTTAATAAATCTGGCTGCAGATGCCGTACTTGAACTTGGTTATGGTCCGATTGAAACCGCTGGACTGTTTCAGTAATTCTTCCGGCCAAAATTAAAGACTACCTTGCTTCAAATCTAACTATGCTTGACTGTAAACCTGTTCTGATGGGATTTGTTTGTGTAATGCCATTGTTAGGTAGTTGATGATCTTTTTTCCTTATGCCGTTGATGATACATCTTTCAAGATATTTATAGGTAATCTAGCTTCTATTTCGTAATACTGGACAATAAAAGCTCTCAATGTGTAAATTTGTAGGCTTTCTAAAAACTGTCGCATATCTATCTTCATAACCACTGTTTTCTGTTCCCTTACTTTCCTTCTGAATTTTACCCTTGAAAATGCTTTTTGTTTCTTAAAAATCCCCAAATCACACTTTCTTATTCGACAGTTTTACTGTTACTAAATACTCCATTCTAAGTGAAACATTTCTCTGCATTTACTTAGTTCACAAGTTCCTATAATCTTAATTTCTGCCAAGATTCCTTGACCAGTCTAGCTGCTGCTTATTTCTCTGCTCAGTAATCTGAAAATGATGTTAAGCGAGTAAGACAGATTAACTTCAGTTTTCTGTTTTTCTTACGCTTTTGTACGAACAGATCAGATTTCTGCACAATTGTGATGTTGTTTGTGTCTCCCATATATAAGCAATACTATGGTTAGTCTTATCAAAAGCATAACATTCACTCTTACCTTTCTCAAGGATTATGATTTAGAAGGGAGCTGGTAGCATGCTTCTTTGCAAAATATTTAAAGTATTTGGTCTCTGGGCTACTCTTTCTTCCTCTGTATATAATGATCTTACTACACTTCAAAGACTTGTAAAATATATTGCTCTACCTCTGCTTTTGGTACTGTTGATAATGCTTTTCTCAACAAGTTTCTCTTTTCATATAATGGCTGCACCATCTTTACTCCAACTTCTACTTCCATTTTGATCTGCATAAATCGTTCGAGCTCCATCCTAAATTGTATCTGACTAGACCTGTTGTAGCAATTTTTCAACTTCTAAGCATGCATTCCTTCTAAAATGAACTATGTAGCCTGCTGTTGTGAGCAATTTCACATTCTTGGATGATTTCTGCTTCAACATTTCACATTCTTGGATGATTTCTGCTTCAACATTTCACATTCTTGGATGATTTCTGCTGCATTATACATCCTCGCTTCAGATTTTGTACATACAACTACTGTTAGCGAGTGCTTTGCTTCAGTTTTCTTCTTCGTTCATGAAAAATTATGGCTGACCGCTACTGATAAAAATTGCGGGTATGATGTCCCTAGTATTTTTGGTCCCAGTTGTTCTACTAACTACCTGTTCCAGCAGTCTTAAGCTTCCTTTTCTATCACATTCAGCTGTTTAAAAGAGCATAATCTAATGAGTTAACCAAATTGAATCGATCTGTTGTTTATGGTCAGTCTTGACCTGAGTTTTATGCTATTGAAGTGTGTTTCCTATAAACTATCATAAGAACGAATTAATATCTGCTATTGCACCTTTTTTCAAGAGAGGTGTTTTCTGCTGAAAGGCAAGAGTTTTCATGTTTATGCAGCTTGGTAAACTGCTCCAAGTTCTTACTTTAAAATTGTCATTTTTTGCTTGCGTATATCTTTATTTTGACAACTTCGGAAAGCCTTGAAGATAGCTGCTACATACATACATCCTGCTCCAGCTGTTTAGCGATACTGTCAGTACTGAATTTTGACCAATCTTTATAAGATATTAGCATTACAAAGTAATATCCATACCTCATTTGTATTCGCTGCTGTTACATTGCTACTTAGACTTATGTCCCATAATGCTCTCAGCAATAATAAGATAGCATGTTATAAGTACACCATCTGATTGCAAGCATCCATCTGTTGGGCAAAACATCAACCCGCTGCTGCATGATACGGTTTTGACAATTTATATACAACACTCCTTCTAGCTGTATTCTAATTTAAATGTGCATATCCTAGCCTCGATTTTGGAATGAATGTTCTGAGGCACCATACTATTGATTGCTTTATTACCTAATTTGCTCTGTTTCTTTTCTGAAATTGGAACTGCTGTAATCTGAAGCTTTGCAAGCTTCATATTCTACCCATGATTGTTGCTGCACCTTTGCTTATACTACAGTACTCTAAAATAGAGCTCATACTGCATCAAACTAGTTTTTTACCTTCTAAAATTATGTTAGCTTCCCTTTGCTTTCGCTGCTATTAATGAAGCTTCTTCCTACAGATCTTCTATTATGAGTTTGGACTGCTTTTAACAGCAGCTTCGATGAAGTTCTATATAAGTAGTTTTATGAGTGGGACTCTACTTAGAAAAGTGATCTCTACTAAATTTCGATAAGCACCATGTCATTCACAACTTCGTTATGATCTGGACCTGAGACAGTATGCAGTTTCAATTAAATCATTGCTGCTGTTACGAAAGACTTTTTCTACAGCTCTTATACCAATGCTTCGTACCTTATTTAAAGCATCAATTCTGGCTTTTATACCTCTGAATATTCCTGTTTTCATGAAATCATGTTATTATGCGTCACTGTATCTGTATGCTTCAGCTTAACGAGTCTATGATGAATGCTTACTTTGGTTTGCCTTGGTCCTTATGGCTATTTTGCAATTGGCATTGTCTAGCAGATTATATTTACTATTAGGTTTATTCATTCGAAATACTTCTTATGTGGGGCCAACCTTTATATTTCTTTTATGTTTCTATCATTCTATTTTGGAGCTTTATATCACTGTTGCATATGCCACACAAGTCAGTTTCGTAGGTAATAAAAAATTGCCCCAGAGTTTTCCTGTTTTTATGCAGACATATGGACATGAGTAGAACCTTCAACCTAAGTTGTTAAACTAACTCTCCATTTCATTTTTGTTTCGTACCAATTAGATAACAAGCCTTCTCAGTAGTTTATAGTCTTCAGTTATGCTGCTTGGCCATTATACATGAAGCTGCTACATGACGAATGTTCACATGGCATCGTGGTTCCGGCCAGGACACAAGCCGTCATGTTCAGTCCCGGGTACTGCCATTACTACTCAAAGCACTGAAATATTCACTACAAACCATACAACCTCATGTTGTTTCGGTAGGTTACATGGTAAGGTATGGGGGCGGTAAGCTCGGTATAAATTGACAACCCATTTCCTGCTTATTTTACAGCACTACTCATATGCTCTTGCGCGGCTCCACTGCAGTTATGTCACTATTGCAGCACTCTGAAGTTACAGCTGTTGCATGAAAATATCTTGAGCATTTTTTAGACAAGCGCTTCTTCTCTGGTTAATATATGCCTAACTTGGTATCGATTTATATAAGACTGAGAGCTGATTTGAAGTTTCATGATGCAGTTTTTCTTCTCTGAGATCATGCGTTGAATGGGCACATTATATATCCTTTAATATTACTTCGCAATCTTCATTATAGTAGATGTCTTATGAACTACTTGCTTTCAGATCCACATAACTTGATCTTGAATAGGTCTTGATTAGAAACTATCTTGATTACTCCAGTCAAGATCTGCCATAGTAATTTTTTCTTGTCAAAATGCATGACCTGCTTCCGCTTTAACTTACTCTCTGTCGATGCAATGTTTTAGTACTGAATCTTAAACATTATTGCGGCTGCGTTGTTAGAATGCAGTCAACAAATCATCATCTTCCTGGATATGTTGCTTTACCTCTACTTTGGCCCTTAAGCTGATTCTTTGTAATAAGCAGATTAAATAAACAGGATAAAGCTAAACCTAGCATCTGTTACTGTTTGAAGTAGCAACCACGACACGTTCGCATTTAACACGTGCTTCCTTTATTTTGTTTTCGCCAAGTAGTATACTAGACAGATATATATATATACTTCGCAACATAAAGCTGGTTATGTTTGGTTTTGATAAGATCTAATCCAGGCTGAGAAAATGATATCATACTGAAGCATAAATTAATTGCTGATGTTCCCCAATTTTTATGGTTAAAACTCCTCTATAACTTGCTTTGGTTATCTTGGTTCAGGCCTCTGTTTGCAGATCTTAGCAGGGACAGTTTGAACCGCTGCCTAAAATACTGCCGAGGTGTTTAGAATATTGATGGTTCTGCAGACTACTCAGGAAACACAGGAGCAAACTATTCGTTCAAATATAGAAGGAGAATCAGTAGCATTAATCTGAAGCTAAACGTCAAAAAGGGAGAGATCTTCCAGGGCTAGTTGAAACCGGCGGCAAACTTGAAACTATGGTCCAACGGTTACGCCAGAATGGTCAGTCAAACTCGGATAGGGCGAGGTAATTCTACCATCCAAAGTATCATCCCCCTCGAAAGGGAGGTAATAACTCTAAAATCCATATTTACAAGCACCTGATTTTCTGAAACATCTGTCAACCATGGTAAAAATCTGAATTGTGAACTACGGTTTCTTGCTTATTAAATTTATGTATTCTGCTCTGAACTTACCTAGTAAAAGAATGGAGTTAGCTTGGTTTGAAATTTCACTTCAAACCCCTTATTCATGTCATCTGGAATAGTTTGTCTCGATTACAGCTGATCTTTTGACAGAAAAATGCACCGCTACAGTTTGAATAAAACTTTTGCATCTGCTTCGGTTCTACACCTTTACTACTGCTACTATGGATGTTTTCAGCAGTTTTTCTGACCACAAGTAATGGTGTATCTGCAATAAGTTAACAGAATGGAAAGATCATACATTTCATTTGCCTCCAATCATTGATTTTTCTGCTGCACAGTGAGCATATACTAAAATAACCTTTAATTAAGCTTTTGACCATTCTGATTAAAATATGTCTGGTTGGGCCTTCACTGAAGCATGATTATAAATTTGTTTGCCACTCTCACTTGTTGCCATTCATCCAAAAAGGCACGCAGATTGCAGTATGCTTCCGATCATTGTTTTGAGACTTATGTTCTGTTGGATCCACTCTCTGATTGTTGAAATTGGTGGATGTGCCGAACCTTTAAATATAAGTTCATATGTGCTATTGAGACTGATGGTTTGGATAGATTTAAAACAAAGGTTCTGTTACCTATTTTGCCACTGGTCTGATTTCTGTTCAAGTAAATTGTTGCACAGCAGTATGAAACCTCCATTTCTGCACCTAATTATGATCTGTTTTGAACAGAAAATTGGTACAGTACATACCTATAATTTAGATCATTGGATTACTTTGTTATACTTTGATCATGTTTATCATATATCTGATCCTAATTTTTGTTAAAACCTTTGTCCCTCTGCCTTTTGTTTTCATTAGAACAGCATATCTCAGCAGATTGCACGAACAGAAAATCCATGCTTCAACTATTTACTTCTGTTTGACCTGAGCAAGTCTGGTTGAGAATTGGTTGATTTATACCGCAGCATAACCATGATCTACATTCTACTTTCGTGCCTATATCATTGCTGTCACATTAGTAAAACATTTGTTCGCACTGTTGAATTTTTCCTATCAAATCATGCTTCTTTCCTACTGCTGAAATTATCAGACTCCTACTGTTGCAGTACAGTTGAGCTTCCAAATCTGATTGACGAGCTATTTCACCCAGTTCATGAGGACAATTAGTCCAAGTATTACAAAAACCATTTAAATTGACAAATTTCCTTTGTATCAATATGTTTACTCATCCATGCCACTGCTATTGCTGCTCTCTGACTAAATCGTTGCTAAGCTGGATATCAACAATGGCAATGTGAGGAAAATCCATACAGGAAGTGATATACATGATCTACTCTTATTATACACGTTCTCATCTCATGCGAATACATGATTATTTATTATCTCTTACGAAAGAAATAGAAACTGAAATCTGAGAACAATTGCGGGTTCTGAGCGTTGTTTTGAGATATATGTTCCATTGGGTCCAATCTCTGTTGTTGATTATCATGCTTATCATAGATTATGATTTTTGAAGGAACTAACACATATTCGAACAGAGTTCAGGTACTTTTTACCAGGGGACTGATCACCCCCTGAAGTATTCAAAGAAAGCACCGGCCAACGAGCCGCAGGCTATATGCCTTGAAAGTAAAAGAAAGCACCGGCCAACGAGCCGCAGGCTATATGCCTTGAAAGTAAAAGAAAGCACCGGCCAACGAGCCGCAGGCTATATGCCTTGAAAGAAAGCACCGGCCAACGAGCCGCAGGCTATATGCCTTGAAAGTAAAGCACCGGCCAACGAGCGCAGGCACTTGTGCCTTGAAAAGTAACACTTTGGGTTGAAATGAAACCCGACCATCGAGCCAACAAAAAAAAACAAAAACCATCTCTGGACCCATCAGGAGCTCTGGTCGCCTGTAATGGGTGCATTGTTAGGTGTGGGACGCCGCACCATACTTGAATCACAAGTACCATCCTTTGGCTAGCATAAGCAAAGTTGGGAAAATATTATCTTTATTCTCCCTTTAAGGAAATTATCATCCTTTGGCTAGTATAAGCAAAGACTTTGTCATCAAAATATTTAGCCCTTTCAAAAGGGAATGTTTCTTATTAAAGGAACCATTGGTCTTCTTTATGAAGACATCAGGAGATTCATCCATCAAGATGTCATGGGATTCATCCATCAAGATATATCATTTCAAACACTTATGTCACAGAATTTCCAATTTGTTAGAAGGAAGATACTTGTGGGACTTTGATTACACTGTACCAACTTTCTTTTTGTAAGTTCATTTTTCTTTGTAAGAGCTAAAAGAAAAAGAACTTGTGGGACTAGAAGATAGGAGAAGGGAAGAAATAGAAAAAATGAAGAAAGAATGTAAATTTCAATTTTTCTTTTTATAAGTTCCACTTTTTTAAGTAGCAAAAAGTAGAACTTGTGGGACTGATGACAAGGACAAGAATATGACGAGGGCAAGAGGGTCAAAGCGGTCCAGGCCACAGATCCCGATCCGGACCCCGGGCCCCCTTCAGGACCTTGTTCGGGCTCCAGTTTGGGCACCAAACATCATTCCGGCCCGCATTCTATAATCGGGTCCCGTATTCCGGCTCCACACTCTATCACCGGGACCCATGTTCCGGCCCCATACTCCATGACCGGATCCCGCACCCTACACTTTGAGGCCGGAAGGCTTTATAAGGAAAGAAGTGCCAAAACTAGAAGGGTGGCTCCAATGAAGTAATACCACATGTATAAGGATTAAGAGATAGGCCCCACTCTCGAAAGTCTATAAATAGAGATGGGAGACTCATTTGTAAGGGGACACATTATTAGAAGAGAGGGAAAACACAAGAAAGCTCTCTAAAGTTGTAATACCAAAGAAAGGAATAAAGATAGGTGTTCTGTACGTTTGTGAGATTGGAGGAACCAAATCACGTATTTTCAATAAGGGCATATGAGATTGTTGTGTGTATTTGTAGGTTGAAAGCATTTAATATGTGGAAATTTAGTGTTTAAGGTTTATGTTATTTAAGGGTCTAAGAGCAATGTCATTTAAGGGCCTAAGTGCCAAACAATTTAAGTTAATGCACTATATTGTGATGTGGTGTAGTTTGGGTGTAGTTTGTGTGTAAAGACCTTCATTGAGGATGTTAATGTCTTTGGCTTGTTTAAGGATGAAAAACTAAGTGCTTGGGTGTAAGAGTATACTAGAGAAGCTATGGTAAAATTTGGTTGAGAAACCAAGAGTTTTAAGTGTTTTGATGAAGTGTTGTGACCTAGATTGTTCTAGGGATTGTTAAGGGTTTAATTGGTGGAGGTAAGTGAGTTAAGGTGTTTTTGAGTGCTAGGATGACCTAGGAGTTGTGTTGGAGGATTTTGAGATCAAATGGGTGAATTAGACACACCAAAGTTATGTAATGAGAAGTGTTAACACTTGTGCAAAAGTTGGTAGTAAATGAGGTGTTAAACCTTGTAAGGACTAAGGGTTGAACTAAGAGGTGGTGATGTTGAGAATTGATGAGTTAAGGAGATGAGGATGATTGATGATGCATTAGGTGTGACCAATAAGTGAGATGGTAATGTTGGTAGAAGGTTGTGAAACACCAAGAGAGGTTGGTGGTTGAAAATGGAAATTGAACATGGATTGGATGATGAGTTTAACTAATGATTTAAGTAGGTTTTAAGAGTGTTTAAGGTGTTTAAACATGTTTAGAAAACATGTGAAAAGGTTAGGGAAGAAACGGGAGGAAGAACGGAGTTGAAACGAGCCCAAACGAGTGTTTTCTGACTTCGACCTACCCAGGGCGTTGGGTCGATCGGTAGGTCGGTCGGGCTGTCGAGTGTTTCTGACTTCAACCTACCCAGGGAGTTGGGTCGGTCGGTCGGACCAATTTTTTTTTAATTTGTGCCACTAGCAGTACACCATTAAGAGATAATAAGGAGTAAGTGATTTACATGATTAAGATTAAACTACCAGGACTTAGTGGTTATTAATCGGAAATCATAATGTTAAGTTAAGAACTACAAGTCTAAGGTTAATGGCAACATTAGAAACTTTTAGATCACAAGTGTTACTTAATAATAAACCTTGAAATAAGGTGAGTAATAAGTGTGAGGTTAATGGAATGACAGAAACGACAAGAGGACGTCGTACGTTATGACAAGTAGTCGAAATTAATACAGAAATTGACCGTTCCGACTGAATTAATTATAGGAATGAAAACTAGTCGATATGGCAGCCGGGACTAAGAGGTCGCCATGCAAGGCTAGCCATCCTCAAGGTGACATGTATGGTTTTCTTGCAACCTGTGTTCTACCGGATTACACCGGCTTGTATGCCAACCTGTTTTTCTGTGTGTTTGCCACCTTGCAAGAATAAGCATGAAATGAGTTTACAGTAATTCATTTATGTGGCGTATATAGTTTCCGATACCGTTTAACCTCGAATATATGTTAAACCTTAGCTAACCGACCCTAGGATCACATAAGAGATCGGTATTCGGATTTAACGACCTAACCTACGGGAATGTTCTAACTACGGCTATCCGTGTGTTAGGTGTGTGTTGTTGTTGTGTGTAAGTGTGCTTACCTCTCTTGTGTATGTCATTGTGTAACGACGGTTGTTTGATCATGTAAGTCGTATGGTGACTTACCTCCCTTGTGAGTCTAACCAAGTGTGTGACACCATATGGTGTCGTGATGTGATAGGTTCCATAAGGGAACCTCTAACTAATATATATTATGGGGGTGAGGAATCCGGGAGTCCCGGTCACGCGTGTATGTACGGGACTTGATATCTTTATTTGATTCAACTCTCTCCCTTGTACGATTGCTTTCCTTCTTGGATTTCAATCTTCCACGAGCCAATAGCTGGCTCTCCTATTTTGATTATTATTCGGGATTAGGGGGATATGTGTATGGTGTGATCGGGTCTATATTAAGACCGACACATCTAAGCAATGTTAATGTGTATGGTGTGATCGGGTCTATATTAAGACCGACACATCTAAGTAAAGTAACTGTGTACGGTGTGTTCGGAACTATATTGTAACTGACGTATCCTATGTAAAGTCTACGTTCTCTAAGAATAACAGTAAGTTATTATGTAACAAGCTCAACATGGGAATGGAATTATTCTCTAGGCTCTAATAAGATGACTAACTCTCATTTCGGTACGAGTCCTCACGTGACTTTTCCCGAGTTATGTTATGTGTATGTTAATGTTCGATGTGTGTTGTTATGTTTGTGTATGTTGATTACCAAAAATTAACCCCATGTTCATAAAAGAAGTAATTAAGTATAACCCGATTAAATGGGTAAGTGTCGTCTAATAGGGAATTAACTCCACTAAGGTAGAAACCCTCAACAGTAAAGGAACACAATAATGTGACCTAACAAGTGTTGATGTGCTAACTAAATTGTTTGCATCCTATTGATTGGATATGTGTTAAATACACGTATGTTATGTGTTTATAGTTTTTCATGTATGATTTAAATATAATCAACTGCATGCTTAGACGACAATTAGTTGTGTGTGACCCGATATTATGCGGGCTGCACGATTACCATACCAGCAAAGGTGCTGAGCCCCTTTGGGGCCACCCTTTTTCCTTTCAGGTACAATGGAGCTGGAAGCCGTTCGAGAGTAGGACGGGGTGGTTGTTTGTGCATGGGTAGTTATTTAATTACTTATGTATTGTAGGTGTAGTAAGGCCAAAACTGTTATCAGCATTAGTTTGTAAATACTCGGTACAGTTGGAATGTAAATGTATATTGATTGTTGGAAATGGAACTCGACAGTATTGTGTAGGTGCTTGGGAATCTGGTCCATCAGACCGATACAATGTATAAGTATTAGCCGTGTTAGCCACGTGGGTGGTTAACGGCGTGTAACACCAATGAATTAAGTAAATGTTGAGTTGTGTTTTCCGCTGCAATTTATTGTTAAGTATGATGTTGTAGTTGGGGTGTTACAAAAAAGTGGTATCAGAGCGAAGTATCGCTCTGATGACTGGGATTACCGAGTTTAGGAAGTACCGAGTTAGGATTAGAGGCTTTGGGTTAAGGGTTGAGTGATAGCGTGAGAGATACGCTAGTTAGGAATTACTAATACTAGATACCTACAATATCCTTCCCGCCCTCCACAACCCCTATTTTATAACTCGGGAAAAAACGCCAGAGAGATTGAAGTCCTCTCTTACTCGGGAAAACCCGATTTTGCTGTTATTAAGTACCTCTGTAAGTACGAAGAACCTATCATACAGTAGATCTCGAAAACTGGGAATCCCGGAGACGGTTTCCGTCTGAACGATGTTAACCGCACTTAATAGCGGAGAATTGAAGAATACTACGCATAGGAGAATGGAATTTCCGGCAACCTGGGTCGACATGCCTAGCAGTCGAGAGCAACCAGCTTGCCCAGCAAGAAGGCACGCACCAACCGTGCAACAATGCGAGAAAGTGAAGTAATAAAACCTGAGACGCGTGTCTACGGGACCATAATTGTTAAATAATACACCAACAATATACCAACTGACTAAGTAACTAGTCAGGAGTGGGTAACTCCAAGCCTACATCGTACAAGAAGTTATAATACCTGATTGACAAAGCCTAGACGGCTGTGGAAATATTCACATAACATATCCCATCAGGACTACCAAACAGTGAAAGATTTAGTCTCAGTAACCATGACAAATGCGTGGGAATGAGCAACAAGGAATGATACAAACTAAGTGGATACGGGTCTCTAAGAGCGGAGAAGTTATGCAGAAGATTGATTATCAAATTAAAGCACCAAAGTAAGAGCCAACAAGGCCACTGAATACGGTGCGGGTAAAAATAATACCGCAACCTGTATGTGTTGAACCGGTAGCAGTCAGCATGGCGCACTTGCAATTGCAAGTGCTGCTATGACGGGGCTGTTCGGGAAAATTTTTAATGAACATGAAGTACTTGGTAAAGTACCATGAAGTTGAATGAGATAGTCATAACCTTGGAAGGGCTTAACAGCCAAACCTTTGTATTTGAGAATATACCAGTCAGCGAGAAGCTAGACTCGGTTAAGGCAAGAAGACATTTCAATACCATGAGAATTTTCTTTCAAACTCAGATTTATTTCAAACCCTCTTCCAAAACCAAATTTTCTTTCGAACCCATATTATTTTGTAACCTTCTTTTAAGCGAAACCAGAGGACCTACACCGGCCTCAGCGCCACACAGTAGGTAAGTTACACCAAGTTCACTTTTGAACAACCGGATGGAAATCGGATAACCCGAGGGTATTAACCCGAAGGAGAAGACCGAACCTATATTAAATATAATAAGGAGGTAGGACATACCTAAGAGCACAGTTTTTGGATTTTCCCTTGATTAAGTTCAGGAAGCACCGAATGCATGTTATCATAGGACGATATAAGGGAGTTGACAACAGAATACTTCACCTAGGCGTGTGGCGGACACTACGAGTGTACAAAAATGAAATGTGGGATGACCGCACTCCGATGGGAGCTTGTGGGCCTGACGGACTCATTCATGAGTTAGTCGGGTAAGTAGCAATGTATCAGTAGGATACCCCACGTATGTATATGAGTAGAGTCAGGAACACAGGAAGTAGTCAACTCCATACTACGGTCAGAAGTAAAAGAATTTAGTTCATTAACGAGACTAAAGGAATTAGTGAATTCGTTTCAAGGAAATGTTTAAGAGTCAGGGAGTGTGAAGTGCACTGACTAGTAAGTAAGGACGTCGCAATATGTCTCAAGAATCCCGAGGGGTAAACATGATAGCTGGAACGAATACCCAGCCTATACATGGTAAAGGCAGATGCCTAAGATGGACACATTATTGTGCAAACGAGATGAAGTTCCTCAAATAATTACCTAGACTACCAGGGAATATCGATCTTCCCTGAAGAGGATATTAAACCCAGCGAAGAACACAAAGCGATGTAGTTAACTAAACGTAACACCCAGGAGCAATCCTTGAAGGGTGTTTGGGTCAACAATTGTTGAACAAAATATCGCGATAGAAACACCGAAGGGATAAGTCGTCAGGAGGCAACCTGACACTCCTAAGGGACCTCCCATGAGAGGAAGCGTGATACAACGACCTTGTCATGGAGCCAATACTACCTCCAAGCCATGTGATGGTGTATGGAGAAGTAAAACTAGTGTGAACAGCCCATAATGAGCAGAGCTCTAGGCAATGAGGCTTATAAGCCACAAACCAAATGTGTTATGTAAATTCAATTGATTACGAAAGTTTATGTTGTACAAGTGAATAGATCGGAGAACGAACCACTGCTTTAAGAGTGGGGATACCTCTCGATATTGTGAGACCGCGGGAGCGGTAGTTATGTGAACCAAGTTCAAGAAATATGTTAAGGATTGACCATGTTGTTATTACCTAAGAATGATTTGAATAAGAATATTACGAAAATAAGCTTTTGTACCAATTGTGGAGACTAGAAGAGTAATCAGTTTAATAGCAACCACCATAGGTGTGTGATGCTAAGTGTAGAGTGAACAACACTCAATGAGCATAAAGACTCGAAGAATAGTGTATTCAGTAGTCATCCAAATGAATGACGAACCATAATATGAATGGCAGAAATACATGAGCAGAGCTAACATAATAGTGGATGTCGTGTAAGTCGATGTTGCATAATGAGCAAGAGTTATGAGTTAAACTCAGTAGAGATTCAAGGTAAGTGATAGTAAATAGACTGGGCAGTAAGCTAGTAGCCGGTATTATATGATAAGGATCTCATTGGAACACGGTGTGAATTCCTATCACAGTTGCATAAGGAATGGAAGTGTAATCCTAGTAAATTTACACGATAAGAGAAGTAATAAGCCTCGGGATAAGAACACCCGATTGCTAAGTAATCAACCCGTACTGGATATGGAAGTTGTGCAAACGCACCAGTAAATACCAACCGTCACAGTGGTTGAACCTCACCGCAATAAAGGCGGAAAGAGATTGATAACGCTATAAGGACCAATGCATAGAAAATGCAAGGTATTACAATGAAAGAATACGTGTACAAAACCAAATGTGGAGGCATGATTAGGAGTAAGTGACTACAGTAGCACTGAATACCAAATACCGGTAAGGAATATACCTCAAGTGTTGGAAATAACCAAGGGAGCACTACATATTAGGTAGTAGCTTGACCTCAACCGATAGTAAGCCGGAAGAAACCAAGTGAATATCACGAACATACACAGCTGTGTATGCAGTAGATTATCTGAAAACTGGATAGAAAGTTTAATAACTCACCGAATTCGCACATGGTAAGAGATACCACGCATCGGTTAAGAAACCATTCTTCACAAGATAAAGATGATGAATGAGAGATGTACAATACATTACGAATGACTAATGGGGCAAACTAAGCTCTAAAGTTATCAGGGTCGCGCAGCAGAAGCTAGTGAGCCCATGTTTCAGATGTTGAATATGCATAGTGAATACGAGTAAATGGCTAATTTCTGATAGGCCAGAACGAAAACCGGTTATGAGTTAAACAAACTCCGATGAGAATTCTTGGTTCAGGGACTAAACCGCTAATATGGTTAAGATCCTCTAACAAGAACGCATTGTATGATAGACCGCGTGGAAGTTAAAATACTTCACGATGGCAGAACATTTTAAACCAATGTTCAGTGATTGATTACGTGGGCGTAATCCCTTTTTAAGGGGGGTAGAGCGCAAAAATCACTTAGTGTATGTTTACGTACAAGTGTACGTGAACTATGGTGTGTATAGCACAAAATAATTTGTTTTGACGATTGGTGCGTATGTTACATGAACATACGCATTCATTTATGGTTAAATTGTGGTAATTGCGCACAGAAGATGCGAATACCATTGTGATAAGTGTACCTAACCTACCTTGTAAACCTATGTGTGAGAGTTAAAGTGTAAGGAAGTAGAGAAACTCCTGGGGAACTAAAACCCCGACAGTAAATGTTCATATAATACTAAATATAATATTGTGTATTGTATTTTGATAAAAAAAATATACAATATTGTGATGTATGAAGTGGTAGGAAACCGATATAGAACCTAGTGAGAATTAAATTCCTTAAGTAACTTAGTTGAAGGTGAATTGGAAAATGGTTGATGGACAGAGTTCCACCCTTGGAGATGTGTTGCTTTGTGATTATGACTAGAAGGATTAAAAGATAGAAAATGGTAAATGTTTGAATTAGTTGTTGTTTGAAATTGAAGTGGGAGGTGGAACTTGGTTTGCATGCGATCAAGGGAAGCCGAACACAAATTGGGGTGAAAGGATAGTTCAACACTGATGCTGATCACATCAGGGTTAGGTGACTCTTGAAACTCCCTATAAGTGGTCACAAATAATCACGTTAAGAAAGGATGCAATGAGCATAAATTGTACTTGGAGTTGTACTGAGTTTTCAAAAAGGATTTTTTAATTGGTATTTCCAAACTTTCAATAGATACTTTTAAATAAAAGATCTTCTTCTACTTAACCTCGCAAAGAATATTTTTGTATTACTTGCTCACGAGCTGAGGACGTATGAGCTTTTGTCTTCGGACCGGTGACATGAGAAGTATATGTTAAAAAGTAAGTGATTGTTTTGATCTCCCAAAGGAACGGAGACCAGAAGGTGTCCATCGCAACTAGGATCTGCGGGATCACAGTGTATATGTACTCGACATGGGACTCGAGGACTGTGATGTCCTGTAGCCTTAGGACCGAGCCCATGAAGAGATGGAAAAGGTATTTACGATTGCTATACATGCTAAGACATGTTGTGTGGTATGTGTAATAAATGTTGTCCAGACCTATGAGTCTAAATGTTGTTATGTTACTCGGACCGTTGAGTTCGAGGTTGTGATGTAAAGTATGTTTTGTTATGGAGGTTTTATCTTACAAGTAATCTCCGTGTTCTAATTAAAAGATGCATGGGAAACTGTGAACTTTGAGGACAAAGTTCTTTTAAGGGGGGTAGATTGAAATACCCCAAACCCTTAAGTGTTAATTAAATATGTAATTATGGATTTCTAAGGCTAATTAAGTCCTTAAGAAACATTGGTAGACAAGTTAAACCAAAGAAAACACAAGAAAACACCATAAAGTCAATTTAAGCAAATACTTGCTCTAGACTTGGTGTAACCTATTTTAAGATCTAAAGGTCATTCCAAGACCTTACTAACATACTAATGAACATGTTAAATTAATTCCCAAAGAAAACCAAGCTCAAAAACAAGTTTAAACACAAATTGTGCTTTAAGGAGTCTTAAAGCACGTTTTTGAAAATTTGTCTTGGAAATGGGTTTTGAGTGGCTAAATGCCCATAATTACACCTTAATCAACATGTGTACTAATTAGTATCTCATTAATAAGTCTAAATCAATGGGAAATCAAAAATTTCACAAATATGTGCACTAATTATGAATAGTACCCAAATAGTGCCCAAAATGAGTCAAATGACTTCTTTAAGTGGTCAATGGTCAAACTAGGCCATATATATCCTAACTAAAGGATGGGGCCGGTTTTGAAGGTGATGAGTCACCTTAACTGCCAGCCAACTAAAGTAAGGGGAGGAAACTAAAGTAAATTCACTATTTGCTTTATAAGTGAAATATCTCACAATTTCACCCTCTCACCTCACGTTCTTTCATTCCCTTCCTCCTCCACCGTTTTCTTCTGCCTTCTCCCAGCTCCAAACCGTCCATGCTACAGCACCTCTCTTCTCCAACTTCAAACTCTTGCCAAATCCAACTCCATGCTCCAAATCAAATTCTAAAGGCATATTTGTGCTAGTTAGACCAAGCTCTTCATTTCCCTCTTTTCAAAACTTCAAGAACTCAAGTTTGATTCCATGGAGAATCTCTATTGAAGGAGGAAAAGCTCAACTTCTAACACTGTAACACCCCAACTTAATCCAATCGTGGTTATCGCAAACTTAACAACACATATATAAACATCACAGCGGAATTTACAAACACCAGGACCTTGCCACGGTCTGACTAATAGGATATACCGAACTTAAATACTTAACACCTTAATTCCAAAATACACACCAACCTAGTTTGCTAGTATCTCAAGTATCAACATAATCTCCACAAGTCCAACTATTAACAGACGGGTGCACATGCGCATCCTATTCTCAAAATATAAAACCCATCCTAAGTCTAACCACCCCTACTCTCGTGACGAGTCTTCATAGGGCGCTTTCCTGCAAAATGTAAACAACAGCCCCCGAGGGGGTCAGCACCTTTGCTGGTACGATTCTCTTATGGCCCCCAAGCTAACGGGGCTACGACGACTAATTGTCGATAGCATGGAGTTGATTAGATACACAATCATAATAAGAAGTGTAATAAAACAACAATCCATAAATGAACAAGCATAGTTCACGAACAATGAACGACTTAAAAGTATTTCCTTAGTAGTTGAGTTAATCAGTTAACTCCTCAAGTTCCAATTCCATTTAACCTCAATCCATCTTAACTTTCCTCAATCTTAATCCTTATCTTAATCTCAATGTACAACCGTTCTTTAAATAGAAATGGTTGTATCATATCTCAATGTTTATTTTTGTCGGGTCAAAAGTAACCCTAGCCAATGAGCTATTAACTCCATTGGTTGAATAAACAACTTATCTTAATTTTAGGATTTAGGTGATCCTACCGCACCATCTTAATCTGCCCCCTACCTTGGACTGAAATCCAAGGTAGCTGAGTCGACTTTCGACCCTAGGCAACAAGTCCGAAGACAAGTCCTTAAGCGAAAGTCGGATCTGATTCAGATACCGACCCCCTTTCCTTAACATGCATGATCGGAGTCAGTCCCGGATTCCTCACTCCCCTTAAGTTCCAGTTAGTGAAAATCTTATAAACCAAGTGTTAGTTAAACCTTCACGGGTATTAACCAACCGTTACAAAAGTGTAATTCCTCATTTCATTCCAATGTGTACTAAACTTAGTTAGTAGCTAATCTCAAGTCACGTGTGTTAGTGTAACGAAAACACACACACAATAACTGCAATAAAACCGGTTGCATGCTTTATCTTTTTTAGTCGGCACACACATAAACAAATAGCACACAAGCCGAGGGACACCTCGTTAGCAAGCAGGTCACAAGAAAACCATACCGTACACTGTCGGTTGTTCGGTTGCTTACTCTCCTCTAGAGTCCAAATACTCAAACCCTAAAACATTCATCCAATTAAGGTTGTTAATTACTTCCAATTTTCTTAACTTACTTAGCCACTAATGATCCCCATCTAAAACCACTTAAGTTCTTATAAACTTAACCTTAAACACTTAAATCCTTTACTTAACTTAATCTCTCAAATCCTTATATACTTACCTTTCTAATCATCATCACCCTTCTAATGGTGGACTACTAATACCACCCTTTCTTTTCTATTTTTTTTTTCGACCGACCCACCGACCGACCCAGCCCTTGGGTAGGTCGAAGTCAAAAACTCGATTTTGCAGATTTTAGCCCGACCGACCCAACGCCCTGGGTAGGTCGAAGTCAGAAACGCTCTATTTGACTCGTTTCAACTCCGTTCTTCTTCCCGTTTCTTCCCTAATCTTTTCACATGTTTAACCACCTTAAACACTCTTAAAACCTACTTAAATCATTGGTTAAACTCATCATCCAAATCCTTGTTAAATTCCACCAATTTCAATTTCCATTTTCAACACTTATGCATACTAGTGCATCTTCAACCTCTATTCTTATCCAATATTTTCCTAACCATTCCACATGTTTCCCCACATGTTTTAACATCATTTAAACACCTTAATACCTTATTAAACCATCCAACAATCTCCTTAAACATTTACTCAAATTCTTACACTTAACACTTGATTCCTTACACTTCCAACTTGTAATTTTGCCTAATACCTCAACTAATCTTAATGTTTCTTCACAACCATCTTAACTACTCCTCAAGCATCATTATGCATACCCATTTCCTTTACTCAAACTTCTCAAAGTTCTCAAAGTCATATTGCATCTCCATGCATAATTTCCTCTCCTTTACACTTACTTCTCATCACTCCTAAACTTGTACCTACCTATACATTTCTTGCCATCCTTTTTACTCCCTATCATTGTTCTTCATTTACCTTGACCATGCTACACCCTCTTTAGACATTTCCATCTCCTTTACCCAACTTACTCACCATTCTCATTATCTTACACTCTTATACATTCCTAGTCATCCCCTTGACAACTTACTACATTATCTTATAGTTTTTCACCTCCATCACCCAAGTCCACTCATTACCATCCAAACTATAACCTTATTAATCCACTACTAGCATCTTCACCACTTACACAAGCTACCAAAAAATTCTCATTGTTTTATTCTCTAGTTCATACCTAAATCATCTTAAAACATTATACATCATTTCCTCCAGATTTTGCACAAGTCTTGACATTCCTCATACCATGATTTTGGTGTGTTTAATACACCCACCTATCCTTTAATTCCTCCTATACAACTCTAGGTCATTCTAATCCTCAAGATTACCTTTGTTAACTCATTTTCACTCAAATTTCCTTTAATGACTCCTTGGTAAATCCTAGGTCACATTAATTCACAACAACGACTTAAACACTATGTTTTCTACTTAAATTTTGCCATAGCTCCTCTAGTATATTATCATACCCATATGCATAGTTTTTCTCATTCAATCATCTCACACACATCAATTCTTTTTCTCATCATATTTCTCACCCAAATCAACCCATCCATAACAAACTCAATATAGTGCAATAATCTTAAATTGCATAGCACTAAGGCTATTAAATGACATGGCTCTTAGGCCCTTAAATGACTTAAACTTAAACATTGAATTTCCCACATATAAAAGCTTTCAACCTGCAAATACACACAACAATGCTCCCATAGCAATATAAGTGTTCTCATAATTCACCTCATACTTATCTTACTAAATCATTTCCCATTGGCTCCTTAATCACAAGTTCACAAGTTTTTTCATATTATTTTCCTAGGTTATACAACCCATTACATAATGTAAGCTTTAAGCTACATTTAGTACTTATCTAAATACCACCCCTTAAACAACAAGACACCTTAAGGTAAGTTATTTACCTTGTTTTTCAAACTTTTCTCTCAACTTCCTCCTTTTGTTTTCTTGGATGATTCTCAGCCAAGGACTTCAATTCCCTTGCCAATGTTCTAATCCACATTCAAATAATCTAATGAGTGATAAGCATCATGCCTAAACTCATGGAACTCATTCTTAGGTCAAAATATGTGTTTTAAAGCTTAAAAGTGGATGATTACCTTTGAATTTTGGAATGGCTTTGGTAATGAAGCAAGGAAAGACCTCCCCAAGTATTTTGAACAATGAATCAAGGCTAGAACATGAAGTAAACAAGCCATCTTAAGAGGCAAATTTTCGGCACTAATGGAAAAGGATGGAAAAGATCATTTTTCTTTCACTTTCCTTACCTTGAATGAACGAAGAACCAAATGAGCTCTTCAAACTTGATTTTCCCCCTTCAATGGAGTTTCTCCATGGCACCAAACTTGAGCTTTTGAAGATTTGAAAAGATAGAATGAAAGAGCTTGCTCTAACTAAGAGTAATCTATGCTCACTTTTTGATTTGGAGCTAAAATGAGTATTTGGTGAGCAAATGAAGGTGGAGGTGCCACGGCTGGAGAAAGAAAGGTATTGGAGCAGAGAGGGGAAGGAGAAAACGGTGGGGAAGGTGTGAAATGAAGAAGAGAGGAGAGAGAGAAGGTATAAAAAGATATTTTGCTTTTAAAAGGTAAATAGTCTTTTTCACTTACTTTCTCTTCTTTTCTTATTTTGATGAAGCCTATGGTGACTCATCACCTTAAAAACCGTCCCCCCTCTCATCCACTTAGATATTTAGGTGTTGTTTGACCATTGACCACTCAAGAAAGTCATTTGACTTATTTTGGGCACTATTTGGGTACTATTCATAATTAGTGCACAAATTTGTGAAATTTTTTATTTCTCATTGATTTAGACTTCCTAATGTGATACTAATTAGTAAAAATGTTGATTAAGGTGTAATCGTGGGCATTTAGCCACTCAAAACCCATTTCTAAGACAATTTTTCAAAAATGTGCTTTAAGAGTCCTTAAAGCACAATTTGTGTTTAAGCTTGTTTTTGAGCTTGATTTTCTTTGGTAATTGATTTAACATGTACATTAGCATGTTAATAAGGAATTAGAATGATATTTGGGTGCTAATCAAAGTTACTCCAAGCTTAGAGCACATTTTTGCTTAAATTGCCCTTATGACGTTTTCTTGTTTTTTATTTGGTTTAGATTGTCTAACAATCTTCCTAAGGCATGTTTTAGCCTTATTACATCATAATTTGATGTTTACTTATCATACTTAAGTTTGGGGTATTTCAAAAACCTTGTTGATCTCCTTTGTTCCAAGGTAATAAAAGTCAAAGAAAAATCAAGTTTCCTCCATTTTTGTACATTACCAAAAATGGCTTCTCATGGGGTTTTGTTTTGCTCCATGAATTAGTCTTGTTTTAATCTCCAAAGGAGCTAGAAGGAGGTCTTGCCTTGTTTCCATGTCAAAGTCCATTCCAAATTCCAAAGGTAAACGTCAATTCTAAGTACAATAAGTACTCCTTATGACCTAGGGTTTGTTCAAGAGTTTAAGTATAACGCTTAATACTCATTTCCCTAAATTGTGTAATTAATTTGAAGATTGTCAAGTAAACAAAAGTTCTTGCCGGTTTTTAATCAAGAAAGACAAGTGAAGAGAGGAAGTCTTAAGGAGGAAAAAGGTAAATGATCTATCCTAATGTAGATTAGTACCTTAGGAAATTGAGCTTGCATTGTTTATAAACAATCTAAAGAGCCAAAGGAAAATGAGTTAGTAAAATAACCACAAGGAGGATTATAAGGGCATATGAGATTGTTGTGTGTATTTGCAAGTTGAAAGCATTTAATATGTGGAAATTCAGTGTTTAAGGTTTATGTTATTTAAGGGCCTAAGAGCCATGTCATTTAAGGGCCTAAGTGCCAAGCAATTTAAGTTAATGCACTATATTGTGATGTGGTGTAGTTTGTGTGTAAAGACCTTCATTGAGGATGTTAATGTCTTTGGCTTGTTTAAGGATGAAAAACTAAGTGTTTGGGTGTAAGAGTATACTAGAGAAGCTATGGTAAAATTTGGTTGAGAAACCAAGAGTCTTAAGTGTTTTGATGAAGTGTTGTGACCTATATTTTCCTAGGGATTGTTAAGGGTTTAATTGGTGGAGGTAAGTGAGTTAAGGTGTTTTTGAGTGCTAGGATGACCTAGGAGTTGTGTTGGAAGACTTTGAGATCAAATGGGTGAATTAGACACACCAAAGTTAGGTAATGAGAAGTGTTAACACTTGTGCAAAAGTTGGTAGTAAATGAGGTGTTAAACCTTGTAAGGACTAAGGGTTGAACTAAGAGGTGGTGATGTTGAGGATTGATGAGTTAAGGAGATGAGGATGATTGATGATGCATTAGGTGTGACCAATAAGTGAGTTGGTAATATTGGTAGAAGGTTGTGAAACACCAAGAGAGGTTGGTGGAATTGAACAAGGATTGGATGATGAGTTTAACTAATGATTTAAGTAGGTTTTAAGAGTGTTTAAGGTGTTTAAACATGTTTAGAAAACATGTGAAAAGGTTAGGGAAGAAACGGGAGGAAGAACGGAGTTGAAACGAGCCCAAACGAGTGTTTTCTGACTTCGACCTACCCAGGGAGTTGGGCCGGTCGGTGGGTCGGTTGGGCTATCGAGTGTTTCTGACTTTGACCTACCCAGGGGGCTAGGTCGGTCGGGGGGTCGGTCGGACCAAAAAAAAAATTAATTTAAATTTGTGCCATTAGCAGTACACCTTTAAGAGATAATGAGGAGTAAGTGATTTACATGATTAAGATTAAACTACAAGGACTTAGTGGTTATTAATCGGAAATCATAATGTGAAGTTAAGAACTAAAAGTCTAAGGTTAATGGCAACATTAGAAACTTTTAGATCACAAGTGTTACTTAATAAGAAACCTTGAAATAAGGTGAGTAATAAGTGTGAGGTTAATGGAATGTAAGAAACGACAAGAGGACGTCGTACGTTATGACAAGTAGTCGAAATTAATATAGAAATTGACCGTTCCGACTGAATTAATTATAGGAACGAAAACTAGTCGAGATGGCAGTCGGGACTAAGAGGTCGCCATGTAAGGCTAGCCATCCTCAAGGTGACATGTATGGTTTTCTTGCAACCTGTGTTCTACCGGATTACACCGGCTTGTATGCCAACCTATTTTTCTGTGTGTTCGCCACCTTGCAAGAATAAGCATGAAATGAGTTTACAGTAATTCATTAATGTGGCGTATTTAGTTTCCGATACCGTTTAACCTCGAATATGTGTTAAACCTTAGCTAACCAACTCTAGGATCACATAAGAGATCGGTATTCGGATTTAACGACCCAACCTACGGGAACATTCTAACTACGGCTATCCGTGTGTTAGATTTGTGTTGTTGTTGTTGTGTGTAAGTGTGCTTACCTCTCTTGTGTATGTCGTTGTGTAACGACGGTTGTTTGATCATGTAAGTCCTATGGTGACTTACCTCCCTTGTGAGTCTAACCAAGTGTGTGACACCATATGGTGTCGTGATGTGATAGGTTCCATAAGGGAACCTCTAACTAATATATATTATGGGGGTGAGGAATCCGGGAGTCCTGGTGGCGCGTGTATGTACGAGAGTTGATATCTATATTTGATTCAACTCTCTCCCTTGTATGATTGTTTTCCTTCTTGGATTTCAATCTCCCACGAGCCAATAGCTGGCTCTCCTATCTTGATTATTATTCGGGATTAGAGGGATATGTGTATGGTGTGATCGGGTCTATATTAAGACCGACACATCTAAGTAATGTTAATGTGTATGGTGTGATTGGGTCTATATTAAGACCGACACATCTAAGTAAAGTAACTGTGTACGGTGTGTTCGGAACTATATTGTAACCGACACATCCTATGTAAAGTCTACGTTCTCTAAGAAGAACAGTAAGTTATTATGTAACGAGATAAACATGGGAATGGAATTATTCTCTAGGCTCTAATAAGATGACTAACTCTCATTTCGGTAAGAGTCCTCACGTGACTCTTCCCGAGTTATGTTATGTGTATGTTAATGTGCGATGTGAGTTGTTATGTTTGTGTATATTGATTACCGAAAATCAATCCCATGTTCATAAAAGAAGTAATTAAGTATAACTCGATTAAATAGGTAAGTGTCGTCTAATAGGGAATTAACTCCACTAAGGTAGAAACCCTCAACGGTGAAGGAACACAATAATGTGACTTAACAAGTGTTGATGTGCTAACTAAATTGTTTGCATCCTATTGATTGGATGTGTGTTAAATACATGTATTTTATTTGTTTATAGTTTTTCATGCATGATTTAAATATTCAATCGCATGCTTAGACGACAATTAGTTGTGTGTGGCACGGTAGTATGCGGGTTGCACGATTACCATACCCGCAAAGGTGTTGAGCCCCTTTGGGGCCACCCTTTTTCCTTTCAGGTACAATGGAGCCGGAAGCCGTTCGAGAGTAGGACGGGGTGGTTGTTTGTTCATGGGTAGTTATTTAATTACTTATATATTGTAGGTGTAGTAAGACCGAAACTGTTATCGGCATTAGTTTGTAAATACTCGGTACAGTTGGAATGTAAATGTATATTGATTGTTGGAAATGGAACGGGATAGTATTGTGTAGGTGCTCGGGAATCTAGTCCATCAGACCGATACAATGTATAAGTATTAGCCTTGTTAGCCATGTGGGTGGTTAACGGTGTGTAACACCAATGAATTAAGTAAATGTTGAGTTGTGTTTTCTGCTGCAATTTGTTGTTAAGTATGATGCTGTAGTTGGGGTGTTACACCTGTCACTCCTTTCTAGCATCTCTTTTTCCCTCTGCCTTCTTGCCGGTCTGTTCAGCCTATTTTGTCCTCTCTAGACAAAATCAATCGTGAGAAAGAGAGCTCCTATATAGTACTGTGTCATCCCGTTGTGAGAGAACCCATTGTTCCACCGGTGGAAAGGACACACTTCCTCTCTGACATTTAACCAAAAGCACATCAACATCTTTTACCATCATCATCTCTATACTGCTGCTGAGAGCCTACTTACATCACATCTGGAACAAAATTTTCTTCTTATGTGAGGGGTGAGACCTTTGTGTGTGAGCATTAAAGAAATAATTCGTTTCCGATAACAAAAGAAAAAGTCTTCTTTTTATATCCACATATAAAAATGAACGGCTCATCCAGCTCAAATTCTAATATATCTATTCCGGTGTTAGATGGAAAAAATTATAGTCGGTGGTCAATCCAGATGTGGGTCATATTTGACTATCATGAATTATTTATGGTGGTGCCGAATGGAGTTCCAGAGCTTGCAGTCAACACAAATGATGCAACAAAAGGCTATCCACAAGGAGAATACAAAGAAGGATAAGAAGGCTCTTTATTTAATTCATCAAGAAATAAATGATGAAGTGTTCGAGAAGATCGATGCAGAAACTACATCAAAGGAAGCTTGGGATACCTTGACAACCACTTTCAAAGGTGCAGAGAAAGTCAAGAAGGTGAGGTTACAAACCTTACGCGTCAGTACGAGTTGCTGTAGATGGAGACTTCAGAGACGGTGTCAAAAGACATCATTTGACTTTTGGCTTTGACGAACTAGATGAAGATCATTGGAGAGGCACTGACAGAACAATCCAAGGTGGAGAAAATCCTGCGGTCACTAACCCCCCCCCCCCCCCCATTCAACAATGTCGTGATAGCGATTGTTGAGGCCCATGATACAGCCAAGATGACCGTGGATGAAGTGACGGGAACGTTGTAAGTACACGAGCAACGTATGAATGAGAGAAATACTAAGAAGTCAATCGAGCAAGCATTGCAAGCTCAAGTTTCTCTCACCAATGATCCAGATGATGAGCCAAAGAAGAAACAAGGTGGTTCAGGCCGGAGAGGAAGAGGACGTGGATCATATAAAGGTCGTGGTGGCTACAAAAGTGATGGAGGCCAAAGAAATCAAAATGATGGTGAAGATAAATCAAGATCCAACCCTCAACAAAATTACAATGGAGGTCATGGACGTGGCAAAGGTGGAGAACGAGGAAGGTATGAAAGATCCAATGTTCAATGTTATGCTTGTCAGAAGTATGGTCATTATGCCTCATAATGCAGAAGTAGAGGCAAAAACCAAAGGGAAAACTATGTGCAAAATAGTGATGCCAGTGATGATAATAACCATACACTCCTAATGGTCCCAAACGATGGGGATAGACCAGATAGCCAGACTTGGTTCCTTGACACCTCCTGCACCAATCATATGTGTGGAAAGAAGGAGTTGTTTGCTCATCTTGACGAGTTGATTCATACCACGGTAAAATTTGGAGATGAAAGTAAGATCCCAGTTGCCGGCAAAGGGAAAATTCTTATCACTTTGAAGAATGGTGACCACAGGTATATTTCTGATGTTTTCTATGTGCCCAAGTTGAGAACAAATCTATTAAGTATCGGCCAACTGCATGAAAAGGGGTATAACATGAAGCTTAATGGTGGCAAGCTTTCTGTTTCTGATGAAAATGGTACATTAATTCTCACTGCTGCTATGACTAGAAATCGTATGTTTCTGGTTGATATATCTAGTGGTGTTTATCATTGTTTGTCCACTATAATCTCTAATGATTCATGGTTATGGCACTTACGATTTGGTCATATGAGCTTTCATGGCCTGAAGAAATTATCTCGAGAAAATATGGTGAAGGGTTTACCAAAGATAAATCATCCTGAGCAGTTGTGTGAAGCTTGCACCGTCGGAAAGCATCACCGATCACCATTTTCAGGAGATGGAAAAATAGCCATTCATCCTCTTCAGTTGGTGCACTCTGATGTATGCGGTCCAATGAGTACCATGTCAAATGGTAACAATCGGTACTTTCTGACCTTTATTGATGATTTTTCTCGAAAACTATGGGTCTATATGCTGCAGAAGAAATCCGAGGTGTTTGAATACTTCAAAAAATTCAAGGCTTGTGTAGAACGACAAAGTGGTTACTTCTTGAAGATGTTGCACATTGACAGCGGTGGTGAATATGTCTCCAACGAATTCAAGGAGTATTGCGAAGAACAAGGGATAAAGCATGACGTGACATGTCTCTACACCCCTCAGCATAATGGTGTTGCTGAATGGAAGAACAGAACCATCATGGATATGGTAAGGAGCATGTTAAAGACCAAAGGGATGCTAAATTCTTTTTTAGCGGAGGCCGTATCTTGTTCAGCTTATATACTGAACCGCTCTCCGACCAAAGGTGTCTCAGGTCTTACCCCTGAAGAAGCTTGGACTGGAGTCAAACCAAGCGTAAAACATTTGAAGGTATTTGGAGCTATTGCATATGCCCATGTTCCAGCGGAGACAAGAAAGAAACTAGATGATCGAGCCGAGAAAACCGTCTTCATTGGATATGAACGGGGAGGATACAAGCTATTTAATCCAATGACGAAAAAGGTAATATTCCACCGTGATGTTACTTATGTAGAAAATGAGTCTTGGGATTGGAATAGAAGTGACATCATAGATCCCAAAAGTCGTAATATCTCCCTTGCTGAAGAGTCAGAAGAGTTGAATCCAGAGGGAGGAGACTCAACACCTAACCAGGTTCAGATAGATGTTGGTAGACCACAGCGTCATCACCGACAGCCAGTACATCTTCAAGATTATGAGGTAAACCTTGATGATGAAGATACCGATGATGAAGAGATTGTGCATTTTGCTCTTTTCGCAGATCTTGAGCCAGTGACAGTGAAGGAAGCACTTCAAGATCCAAAATGGATGACGGCCATGCATGAGGAAATTGACGCTACTGAAAAGAATGGTACATGGGTCCTTACTAATCTTCCATCAGGACAGCAAGCCATTGATGTGAAATGGGTTTTCAAGACAAAAATGAAGCCCAATGGTGAGGTGGAAAGATACAAAGCAAGATTATGGTGAAAGGGTTCAAGCAGCGACCCAGTCTTGATTACCAAGAAGTCTTCTCTCCTGTTGCTCGAATGGAGACCATAAGGCTGATTATTGTCATGGCTGCTCAAAATCGAAGGAAGATTCACCAAATGGATGTGAAGTCATCTTTTCTAAATGGCCCACTTGAAGAAGAGGTGTTTGTCAAGCAGCCTCCCAGTTTCGGCAAATCTGGAAGTAAAGGGAAAGTATAGCAGCTGAAGAAGGCTTTGTAAGGCTTAAAACAAGCACCCAGAGCCTGGAATAAGCGTGTAGACACCTTCTTTAGCACGAGTGGTTTTACCAGATGCCCTTCCGAGCATGTGTTGTATGTGAAGATGGATAAGCCTGGTGGTATACTAATCATATGTCTGTATGTTGATGACTTGATTATTACAGGCAATCGTCCCACTATGATTGAATCTTTCAAGAAGTCCATAATGAAGGAGTTCGAGATGTCTGACCTTGGGCTGATGTCATACTTTCTTGGCATTGAGGTTATTCAAGGAAATGATGGCATTTTCATCTCTCAGAAGAAGTATGCTGCTGATCTCTTGCACAAGTTTTTGATGTCGGACTGCAACCCAGTAAGAACACTTGTGGAGGTTGGAACCAAATTATCAAAGAATGAAGAATGAGCCTATGTTGATCCAACCTACTACAAGCAGATTGTCGGCAGTCTCAGATATCTTACTTGTACGAGACCGGATATTACTTTCGGTGTTGGCTTGATCAGCAGATTCATGGAGACTTCCCGATCACCACATTTACAAATACCTAAAAGAATCCTACGATATGTGAAGGGAACATACGATCATGGATTATTTTATGGGTCTACTAATGATATTTCTGTTGTAGGATACTCTGAAAGTGATTAGGGTGAAGATGTAGATGATCGAAAGAGCACTTCAGGATATTAACTTTGGAACAACCGCATGCTCATGGTCATCCAAGAAGCAGTCCATTATTGTCCTATCAACCTGCAAAGCAGAGTATGTGGTTGTAGCAACAAGTGCTTGCCAGGCTATGTGGTTGTGATACCTAATGGATCACATCAATATGCCGCAACAGAAGCCCGTGAAAATTTATGTTGATAATATGTTTGCACTTAACTTAGCAAAGAATCCGGTCATACATGGTAGAAGCTAGCATATTGAGACCCGATATCACTATCTGAGAAATCAAGTTGCAAAGACCAAGATAGAAGTGAAGTACTACAGATCGGAAGATCAAGTTGCTGACATTCTCACCAAACCTTCAAAGTATGATGCATTCGTCAAGCTGAAAGAAAGGTTGGGGATGACTTCAATAAAAATTCAGGATTAAGGAAGGATGTTAAAAATATATTAATAATCTTGAATTTTGTTTTTAATCACGTTTCTTCTCTTACTCATATTTAGTTCCTATTTTATTGTTGTAGAATAGGTTATATAGCCGTTTACTTATTTATTTATTTTGGTTTTATTAAGCAGTTGCTTATATTTAGCTAATTTTTCTCATTGTGACATTAGGCCCTTACTTTTTGTTTGTCTACCCCTCTCTATTGTTTCTCTTTCTCTTTTTAGCTCACATCCTAGTATTTAAACTAACTCTATATAACTCAAAGTATTATCCTAAACTGTCCCTAGCTACCTTCCCTAGTAACCTAACTCGCCTACTCATTTCCAAAAAACCTTACTCTAACAGTGTTCTCTCACTCTTCATAAAAATATCAGAATAAAATATGGAAAATGCTAATGTTTTTTAATCTTACATATAAACAAACAAGTTGAATAATTACAATTATCTAAAATATAAACAAAAGTCGGATCATAATATATCTTAAACTATATCATACCACATCAATTATGAAAGCTCATAATTATCTTATGTAATGATTCAAATCTTGTGGTCATTTGGTTTTAACAAACCAAGACATCCCTTTCATGTTGCCAAAAGTGTGACGAGACAAAATTTGTTCTTTTACCAATTATAACATTTCACATTTGATTTTTTTAATAATTTTTCCTTTATATGTTGAATATTTGATTTAATTCCTACATGCCATATTAATTTTTTATATTAAATATTTGAGAGAGATAAATTTTATAAGTCTAGAACATATTGTCCATCTAAGAATATGGAATAAAGAAGTGTATAAAAAGAAGGCATTCATCTGTGATAGACTATTTGACAATTAGATAAATTGTTAATTTGAAGAAGCTTATGGGAGGTCTGTAATACTCCGAGTAATTGTGCTCGGTGGAATAAAACCTCATTTCTCATAGACCAAAGTTTGAAACCTTCTTTTGAACTATGATCTTAAACAAAGGAAAACAATTGCTAAAAAAGTAAGTTTTATTTTAAGAGACGGTTTATCAGAAATTAAGATTAATAACCTATTTTTCACAATTAAAATTTTGAATCCCTAAAGTTGAAATTATAAAAATAAGAAGTTACTTAACTATTGATATTTTTTGTTCAAACATTTTTTGTAGTTAACAATGAGTAGATTTATGTATTAGTATTCCTTTTTAACACATTATTAGTAATTTTGATTGAATTTCATTTAATATTTATACTTCACTTATTTATATACGTTATAAAATTTTAAACTATTTTCACGACGTTATGTATAAAACTTATTATATCTTAAAATCAATTCTTTTACATTTTCAAATATTATTTATCTAGTGTTTTTTTATATATATTCCTTTTATTCAGTAATGATGTAATCCATATTACGTTCATATTTAAAAAATGTGTTCCTTGGGTTGGGGATTAGAGAATTAAAACCAATGATAAAGCTTGCTTAGCTAAAATATTTTGGAGATTTATTTATGAGCAGGAGGGGTTATGGCAAAGGATATTGAAGAGTAAGTATAAAAATCTGAATACTAGAATTGCCTCTAGCACTTGGAATAACATTCTGGAATCTAAAGATCTAATTGATAGAGGAGTTAGATGAAAATTAGGTAACGGGGAGACTATCAATTTGTGGATGGATAGTTGGCTGACAAGCAACCCACTAACTAATTTTGCTAGACGTCCTGAGAGAGTGGATAAGGATAGGACAGTGAACAATTTTTGGTGTAGGAGGGATGGAAGTGGAACCTCCTAAACAAGTTCCTTCCTGATAATATACTTGACATGCTTGCAAGCAAAGGAATTTTTGACACTAATATTAAAGACTCAATTGTTTGGCCAGCAGATAAAACTGGAGCTCTTACTGTTTCTTCAGCTTATGAGATGTTAAGAACTCATGGTATACAGGATCCCGCCATCTAGAAATATATTTGGAATCTGCAAGTGGTTGAGAAAGTTAAAACCTTTATTTGGATGACTGCACATTAGGGTCTCAAAACTAAAAGTTTCTTAGCAAGCCTTAATCTGTTACTGTCTAACACGTGTGATTATTGTGATGGCTTGGAAAATACTTGTCATATGTTAAGGGACTGCAAGGTTAGTAAATAGGTGTGGAAATATCTTCTGAATGGGGTATTCGACCATAGTTATTTCTTTAGTCAAAATTGGTATGATTGGTTATATGGGAACCTCAATTGTTCTGTTTTATTGGATATGTTTAAAGCGAGGTGGGCTGATATCTTTGATGTAACTTGTTATTCTCTATGGAAGTGGAGAAATTTGAAGTTCCATAATAATCTATCTGAAATAGACATGCCACTGATGTTTTTTCATGGAAATTTTCAGAGGTATCTCATTGATAAAGCTCGTGGAGTCCGGCTTGAAGGGCTGAGAGTGCAAGATCAACAACTTTAATGGGAGTGTAACACCCCTACCGCTAATCTCGTTATTACCGTCTAATCTCCTCGTACTTCCATACTTACGCAGCGGATAATCCATACACATCGGCGGGTGATACAATGCCGTTAGCCACCCACGTGACTAACAAGGCCTACTTCTACTACAACATTGGTCTGATGGACCGGAATACCCGAGTACAAACAATACAATTCACACTTCAAATTCCAAACCGAGTACAAACGATTCTCCATTCTATACAATACTCAATACTCACTATACAATATACCGAGTTTTCTAAAGTACAATTCCAAAATACAATATTTCTCACAAGTTTATACATACTTATCAAGAGTCTAACCTCCTACCCATGTCTCACAAGTCTTCTTACTTCCCAAAATACATAAGGGTGTACCACTTGGTACACTGGTAGTTCAAAGGGCTACAAGCCCGTATACCATACACCATCCATGATATTTCCTAGACAACTAAGCATAACAGCCGGTCTCTCACATCGACCATCAAACTTCTTGAGTACCTGGAAAATAAAAACGGTGCCCCAAGAGGCTCAGGAAAAGCTGCATATGAAATTCGCATACCCCGCGTGCTAATGGGGGTACGCCGACTACTTGGTCGCATACATGGAGTTCATTTATTTTATACATACCTACATGCTATAATGAACAACAGTACATTCATACCATTGTGCATACATACATACAATCCGATACATACAAAGGAAGACAATCACAAGTCAACCATACATACTTACCAAGGTACTAAGATACAATTCTCAAGTCTATACATGATACTTGTTAGTTACTTACTCATCCGGGATAATCGGATGTACTTTACTCTTTTACTCGAGATCAATGACTTACACCAACCATGATCTTACAATACCAAATACTTTTCTTACTTTAATACTCAAGTCAAGTCGGTGTGACCTCCGGGAAGGGACTACGATATCCCACCACCGGGCTTTAGGTTGGCTCACTAATCCAGGTTGCTACCCATTTAAGGGATTTGGACCGTGGAAAAGATTAAGGCCAGGAATCAGATCCAACCTCTTGTGTCTCCTCATCCTCACGCGTGGCTGAAACTATATCGGGCTTCTTACATACTCCAATTTACTCAAAGTTAGAAGGGTTACATAGTTAGTGAGTTAGTGAGAATCATTTCACAATCACTAAGTCAAGGGTTAGCACAATTGCACAACCACAAACAAGCCCTTCATCATCATCCATACTTTTCATGGATTATACAAACTACAAGTTTAAATACAATCCAACAAGGGACAATGCATTACAAGCACAAAAAAGTGCAATAAACTCGATTCGTGCATTTTATCTTATTTAGGTGATCACACATAACACACAAACACACAAATCAGGGTAGCCAAGGTAGCATACACAGGGCATAAGAAAATCATACCTTTCACCACAGGTTACTTTACCACGTCACCTCACGTTCCTCGGTTCACACTTGATCCATTGATAACATTCTAAGGGAATCTATTAATAATAAGGTACTAACAACTAATACTCCCGTAGTTTAACCCCATTGCCCCATTAATCTCAGTTTTGCTCAAGTTTCCTAAGTTCACAACTTCTCGTTCATTTCTCCCACTTGTCTACTTAGGTTCTTAGGTGCATATTTTTCTTACCATAATTGCACTCCCAATGGATTACTACAAATGCCATTTTTTTACCCGACCTACCTTGCAAGGTCGGTCAGAGTCGGTAAGTTACGAGTTTACAAAATTTCAGTCCGACCGACCCTACCAAGGTCGTCCGAAGGTCGGTCAAAGTCAGAAGACTTCCAGATTGAAAATTTTAGCCCGACCAACCTTACCAAGGTCGGTCCTAAGGTCGGTCAAAGTCAGTACACTCCAGATTTGCAAAATTTCAGGCCGACCGACCCTATCAAGGTCGGTCCAGCCTAGTACCCATTTTAACTACTCACTTTGAACTTCAAATTCACCTCAATTCTCACCCAATCTTTTCTTAATCATTCCACATGTTTCCTAACATGTTTTAACACCCTACAACACTCCTTAAACCTTCCCAAATCATTGGTCATACTCATACTCCATTCTTGCTCAATCCTACAACTTAAACTCTCATTTTTGCACTTATGCACTCTAGTGCATTTCCACCCCTTCCTCTAGGTAGTTTACCATACCCTTAGCTCATTTGATCATTTAAAACCCTCCCAAGACATTCACATTTCTAATTCCAAAGCTCAACCAGTTCCCTCAAGGTTATTCAACCTAGTTTGAATCTAGCATTTCAAGGCACCATTAATAGCCTCTTTGCTACAGATTTTGCTCTCCTCTTTAACCTCTCCATGGTTTGCACTTAGTGCTCTCCTAGCTCACATGCTTACATAATTCCTCATTCTCAAATTCATCCATGTACATCATTCTCTTCTAATCCAAAAATCAAGGCATCTAACTACTCAAGTTTACCTCCACAAACATCTAGTTGAGCTATGTTCTTTTTTTTTTCTCAACAAGGGACTTAAGTCATCGAGTTCCTACAAAAATTTGGGCAGAGGTTCCCCACAATTCTAACATTTCCCACATGTATAATTCAGCTCATCAAATCAGTATCAATATCCACATTACTCCAAGCACTAGTAACACATTAAAATCCTGCACATTATATAACTTCCACACCTTAAACAACTTGGTTTTTAAAGTCCTTTTACTCATCATATACACCACACTATCATAACCAAAATTTTGACTACATTTTCCATAACCTTACCACTATCAAAACAATGTAATTCCTTTACTACAAGACATTCAAACTTTATTCAAAGGTAAGCTCATTACCGTGAGTTTTTCTTGGTTTCTTTTCCTTTCTTTCTTCTTTCTCCTTTCTTCTTTCCTTTCCCTTCTTGTTCTTGTTTTACCAATTAGTCAAGCTACAGCCCATTGTTCAATGGGATACACATATACACAAGTAAATACACAACTCTAGAATAAACCTTAGAATTCAAGAGGAGTTTGAAGCTCAAAAATGAGTGATTACCTTTCAATCACTAGATGGAATTTTTTGCTAGCTCAACAACAAGATTCCAACTCCTTTCAAATGCCAAAATTGGCTAGAATAAGAAGCACAAGAGGGCTCAAAATCTAGGAATTTCGGTAGTCAAAGAAAGCTAGAAAGTGAGGGTTTTTGAACTACTTTCTTACCTTAAACAACAAGGAGTTGAAGGAGCTCACAATGGTGTTCTTCAAGCCTTCAATGAGCTTGACCCATGGAGATGAAAGTGGTGATTTTCGAATTTTGAGGAAAGGGAATTAATCTCCAAGAAGAGAGGAGTTCAGTGGTGCAGTTTTTGTAATTTTTGGAGCTTGTTTAAGCCTTCAAAAATGAGGAAGATAAGATAGCTAAATGGGGGGAAGTAAAATCGCCATTGTTGGCTTTGTGGAGGAAGAGAGAGTTCATAGAAGAGGAGGGAGTACGATGGAAATGAGAGAAATGGGGAGGAGAGAGAGTCCCCATTTACTTTTCTACTTTTGTTACTTTTTCCTTTCTTTATTTGTTTTTGTCTTCTAGTGTGTGAGAGAGTAAAGGAAGGGTGTGAGAGGGCTGGGCAATTAGTGACTATACACACACATATAAGGAGTCAGATTTTTATTTGTAAATGGGGAGAGTATTTTGCTCTTATTACAATTAGCACCCCACAAGTTCTAGTTTTTACACTATTCACTCACCAGAACCCGTTTTCCAGAATTTTCTCGTTTAATTAATTTTAATGGTCCTAGACCTTTGCAAATGTCTAATTATAGACATATGATTGACTAAAATTATTACGGGTCTATTTAACCCGCTTAAAGTCACGTTTTCCCGGTTTCCTCGAAAAACGCGCTTTAAGGTTCGTTTGTGTTTTTAATCTGTTTTATGGATCCGTTTTCTTCAAGAATTGTTTCTTCATATTATTTAGGCATAACTAAGCCTTAGGAGCCCACCTAGGATCCTATTCAAAGTCACATAACTCCTATGGTTATGTAACACTTATTTTTACATTTTTCACTTTTCAAGTGTTTTCTCTTTTCTTTTGGTTTTATTTTCTTCACCAATATTCTTTAGGCACTATTAGGCCCTTAAATACCATATTAGAATGATTTAATCACATTATTTAAGTTCGGGGTATTTCAATCTACCCCCTTAAAGAACTTTGCCCTCAAAGTTGGTGAATTACTATCTCCACTCATTCAGACATATCTAATGCCAAAGATCATACATTCAGCATCCTTACGTATTCTCAAATCCGTTACACAAGGTCTTTACATACAATACCATACGATTACATCCAATGCAAGCACAATACAATCACTGCGATCAGCATTACAACCAACCATCTGGTTTCACAATACAAGGTTTATATGCATACATACAATGCAAAGCTATCCCCAAGCAATGCAAGAATACTCTTCTGTATGATCCCGCAGACACTCAGGTCATCTAGACACAGGACTTCTCTATGTCCCACTGCCCTTGGAATAATACAACACAATACACTACCATCGTTCTCCCAATCATCAGACAAAGGACCGCAGCCCTCGGTTAAGTGGTAGAGAGTTCAAACTAATCCTCATTCGCAGGTTTGAAGGAAAACTTCTTACAAATATTAGTTAAGAATCCTTTTTGAGACACAATCAACTCCCAAATCCAATTATGCTCATTACATCTATCCTATGCGTGATTACTTGTAACCACTTGAAGAGAGCTTCAAGAATCACTCGACCCTGATGTGATCAACATCAGTGTTGAACTATCTTTCCACCCCAATTTGTGTTCAGTTTCCCTTGGTCTGATCAGGATTTAGTTCGACTTCCCACATCATTTTCACACAATCAAATAATTCAATTATTTCCATTTACTATCTTTTTTACTTTTCCTAGACATAATCACAAACCATACATCTCCAAAAGATGGAATTCATTCCATCAATCATCCTCAATTTTACTCTTCAATCCTAGAACTTAGATTATCAATCGCTCTTAATTCACTTCCAAATAACTTACTCAAGGAATACAATACTTGTGGAGCTCCATCCACCAATCATTCTCAATTCTCCTCAAAGCAATTACCTAGGGAACTCAATTCCCTCTAGGTTCTACATCAGTTTTGTACCAACTCATGCATCACAATGCCATGTCTAATGTCAGCTAGACACATACTATAGGGATTCTCATTCCCTAGGAGTTTCTCTACTCCTTTCTCCCTGTATACTCACACACGAGTTAACAAGATAGGTATATTTATATCTATGGTATTCGCATCTCTTGTGTGTAACTACCACAATTACATTGTGAATGAATACTTATGTTTAGGTAACATAAGTACCAATCATCAAACCAATTCTCATTTGCGCTATGCACACTATAGTTTACGTAGTTAATACGTGTAACATACACTACACGGTTTTCGCTCTACCCCCCTTAAAAGGGATTACGCCCACGTAATCTACCATGTGTTAACATTGAACATTGGTTCACTCAATTCGGGCATCCTGAAGCGTTTTAGCATCCATACATTTTATCATACAATGTATTCTGGTCGAAGAGTCTCAACCATACTGACAGTTTAGTCCCTGCACCAAGAATTCTCATTGGAGGTTATTTAACTCATAACTAGTTCGGTTCTAGCCTATCAGGCTTCAAGGCATTGATAATTAGTCATTCTCTCATACTTACTGGATATATTCAACCTCTGAGCTAGGCCCCACTAGCTTCTGCTGTGTGACCCTGATAACTTTAGAGCTTAATTTGCCCTTCTCGTTATTCTAAATGTGTTACACATCTACTTCTTATCGTTTTTATCTTGGGATATACGGTTTCTCAACCGGCACGTGGTATCTCTTACCGTGCGTGAACTCATTATGTTATAGATTTTCTATCCAGTTTTCTTGAACCTATTGTGTATACTGCTGTATACCTTTGTGACTACTCACTTAGTTCTTCTGACTTGTTGTCGGTTGAGGTCGAGCTACAACCTTCTGTGTAGTGCTTTCTCTGGTCATTGATTCCTGGTCATTCACTCATGTGGTGCTATACCAATATTCTTTTATTGTACGATCTTGCATTTCGTATGCATCGATCCTCCTAACGTTCGTAATTTTGTTTCCGCTTTTGTTCCAATTGTAACACCCCTACATCGTACTTCACAACTAATTGAAATCGCAGCGGAAATAAACAACTAAACATTAACTAAACGCTTCGGTGCTACAACGCCGTCAACCACCCACGTGGTTAACAAGGCAGAATAAATACAAGTGTACCGGTCTGATGATCAGACTCCCGAGCATAGAACTAAAACCATAAATACATCATATATAATACCGAGTATTTAATTACCTTCCTTCACTGTAAACTGCCAATATACCGCCACAGTAGTATCAACGGAATCAAAATATAATGCCATGGGAGCATAGGCGCATCCCGGGCTCAACATCCAAAATAACCCAAAAGTACATCTGCAGCCTAGAACCTACAGCCACTCTGCTTCCTCGATCCTCATCCTGCAGTAAAAGTATGGAGCCCCCGAGGGGGTCAGCAACCCTTGGCTGGTATGGTTAACGCGCAGCCCATCGGCTACCGGGATACGTGCAACTAATTGTCATGATGACATGGTATTTATTTTAAACATAACATAACATATGGCATAGCAACATTATTGCATAGCACAACATCACATACACAGTGGATACTCTTTCCACAATCACAAACCAAGAAGGTTAAACAACATAAGAAGCCTAGAGAATGGTTCACTCTCATATTAAGCTTGTTACACACACTCATTACCGTTCTGTTATTCGAACGAGTAACTTAAGTCACAGATGGTTTGGATATAGTGACCTGAACACACCACACAAACACATGTTCCCACTAAACCGATCATAAGTCAGAATAGGTAAGCTTTGGAGGAAGCTAGCGGGAGATCGAACGCCAAATTAAGGAGAACAGTCTTAACAACATAAGAGTCGAATCTGATTCAGATATCTACTCTTAAACTTACATGCATGACCGGACAATCGGATTCCTCACTTCCCAGTTAGTACTTGTTAGAAGTTCAACAGTGGAACTTAACAAACAATTCACAACAAGTGGTAAGTCATGTTAGACACACACAAGGGAAATGAGTCACATCATAACATCACAATAATATGAACAACTGTAAACTCATTACATGATTAAGTCTTATAACGTCATAAACACACAGAAAAACAAACAACACACAAGCCGGTGTAAACCGGTAGGCAACAGACTGCAAGAAAACCATACCTTGGTCCTTGCTTCGACTGGTTTCCACCTTTGAAGAATCCTATACACATTTAGTAACGTCGGTTAATTAACGTACTAGCCCGTTGTTAATTTATTACTTCACTTAACTAGTTATCTTGTGTTCACGCTTTTTTATAGCTTTTCACCTTTTAAATTGTCATTGTTACACTCCTAACATGCCTTATATAACTCTATAACATCATTACTAATTAATCACCATTTTAGACAACTTTTCCTAACCTTAAACAACATTTTTTTGGCCAAAACAGTGGCATGTCCGAACTTGTGTCCGGACTTCCCATGTTCGGACGCAAGTCGTGACTTAAAACTGAAAACAGACGCATGTCCGAACATGTGTCCGGACTTCGGAAGTTCGGACATGGGTCGAGGAAAAGTAAAATCTCATGTGTCCGAACCTGTGTCCGGACTTCCGAAGTTCGGACACAGTTCGAGATGAAATTGAGGGAAAGAAACAGGTACGTCCGGAGAACTTGTGTCCGGACTTCCGAAGGTCGGACACAAGTCGAGACTCTGAGAATTTTTACGCAACAGGGCCTGTCCGAACGTCCATGTCCGGACGGATGTTTTTTTTTTGGAATAAAGTGATGTGTATATATATATAAATTAATGTAACAATAGATACATAGGGGCTCTATGCATCTGATAACTAAAACGAGCTAGTGCTAAGGGAGGTAATGAAATACAAGATCTCCCTAGCAGTGAACAAAAAAACCTAATGGTTTAGGAAGAGGGGATACAAAGCGCCCTGTCAGCGCACAAAAATAACCTAGAGCTCGCATCAGCTCATAGTCCTAGAAATATCATAGTAATTCAATTACAAAAGATTGGTACTCCTAGGAGCAGAGTACCCTATCAAGCCAGTCAAAGTCAGCGCTGGAGCTTTCCATCCTTGTCGAAATGATGGCCTTGATAGTATATTTGATGTCGGAAACGATGTGGCCGGGGTCTCTGGCTTGGTTGGCCATTGCTCGCTTGCATCGTTCGATCCAGAGGTGATATACAACGTTGGCGATAGCTGCTCGTTTAACTAGGTCGATCGGCCGATGTCTCTTACAGTAGCGGATGATCCAGGTTGAGCAGCTGCGCAGACTTTTCCGGTTGGTCGGGATTCCAAGCCAGTCACAGATAGTCCACCAAACCCTGCAAGAGTAACTGCAATGGAAGAAAAGGTGGTTGCTTGTCTCTTGAGCACGCTCACAGAGCCAGCAGCGGTTAGCCAGACAAATGCCCCAAGATTGGAGCCTATCACATGTTTTAAGTCTACCTTTAAGTGTAATCCATAAAATAAATTTAGCTTTGGGAATAGCCCAAGATTTCCAACAAACATTAAACCAATTGAAACCCTGGGGAGGGGGGGAGACATCATTATAGAATGTGCTAACCCTGGGACGGGTGGGATAGGAGTTGAAAAGAGACATGGCATCATTGAGAGACCCACATTGCTCTATCCACCAATCCTTAGCATGAAGGATAGCCTTCCAGGTCCATGGGTCATTACCTTTCGCAGTGGTCATCCAAATGGTGCTGGAGTTAGAGATGAAGAGCTTATGGAGCCACTGGATCCAAAGGCGCTCAGCGTCGTGAGTGATGGCAGAGATGGTCTTGAGCATAAAGCATCTGTTCCATTGTTGGATATCTTTAAGGCCCAGACCTCCATTTTTCTTGGTGTTGATGATAGCACTCCAGGCCACAGAAGGAGTGGCATTACTATCAGCATCGCCAGACCAGAGGAACGAGCGGAGGCACTTGGTGACTCTTTTGATGACATTTTTTGGTATAGTGATGCTTGAGGCCCAGAAGCCCACTATGCCAAAAAGAGTACTCTGGATGAGGGAGAGTCGACCAGCAAAGGAGAGAGATTTACTTCCCCAAGCAGTGATGGTTTTACGGATACTGTCAAGGAGGGGGTTGAAATCTGCGGCTCTAGGCTTCCTAGCTGTGATCGGAATGCCCAGGTAGCGAAATAGAAACGACCCCTTGCTAAATCCTGTGAGTAAGACAAGCGATTCAGCGAGGGAAGTGTCAACCCCTCCTAGGAATAGGTCAGATTTAGAGGGGTTAAGCATTAGGCCAGAAGCATCGGAGAAGAGGTTGATTTTATTAAGCAAGAGAGTGATGGAGCTCTGGTCACCCCTACAGAATAAGAGGGCATCATCAGCGAAGAAAAGGTGAGTGATACGGAGGGATTTGCATGACGGGTGGTAGCGAAAGCCTGGGGTGGTGTAAAGCTGGTCGAGAAGACGGGAGAGCATATCCATTACGAGGGCAAACAAATAGGGGGAGAGGGGATCGCCTTGGCGCAACCCTCGCTTCCCTCTGAACGAAGTCGAGGGAGAGCCGTTAACGTTGATAGAGAAGGAGGTGGTGGTGACGCACTGAAGGATCCAATTACTGAACTCATTAGGGAAGTTTAGCAACGAGAGAGTGTCTTGGAGGAAACCCCAGTCAACGGAATCAAAAGCCTTCCTAATATCCACTTTCATAGTGCAACGAGGGGAGACGTGAGCTCTCTGGTAATTTTTCATAAGGCACGAACATAGCTGGATGTTATCAGATATAAGGCGCCCTTTGATGAAAGCTCCTTGGCTGGGGTTGACCAGAACGGGGAGGACATTTTTAAGCCTGTCAGCCAAAATCTTACTAATGATCTTGTACAGAGTATTACAGCAAGAGATAGGCCTGTAGTCGCCCGGGGCCGAGGCGTTGTCAGATTTGGGGATAAGGGTGATGAGAGTGGCATTAATTTCTTTGAGCATCTGACCACTATGGAAAAAACTTTTGATAGCTCTACAGACGTCCCCTCCAATAATGTCCCAGGCAGCTTTAAAAAATTTAGCTGTGTAACCATCCGGGCCTGGGGCTTTTTCGTCTCGATGGAGAGGAGAGCGGATTTAATATCATTGTTATCAACCGGACGGGTGAGATTGGCCCAAGAAGATTGGTCAAGAGTTCTAATGGGTCTAAATTGAGGTCCGAAAGAGTGTACTGGGGGAAGCTCTTGTCCCTAATGCTTGATGGAAGTGGGCCACTAAACAGTTCTCTATTTCCGTAGGGTCCTTAAGGGTTTCTCAAGACTCGTTAACAACAGCCGCAATAGAGTTTTTATTTCTTCTAGCCTTGATGGATCTATGAAAGAAGGAGGTGTTCGAGTCAGCCAGTTTAAGCCACCTGGCCTTCGAGAGCTGGCGTAGGAAAAGTAGCTCGTGGGCGTCCCTATATAGGAGCCTGTGCCTTAGGGTTTTCTCCAGGGAGATAAGGGTCGAGTTCCAAGGGTCCTCATCCAACCGCCTCTGAACATTACTGAGCTCATTTCTGATGGCTTGGCCTTTCTCCCCAATGGAACCAAATTCAGTCTTATGGAGCTTTATGAGACCAGTTCTTAGGAACCGAAGCCTTTGAACGATAGAGAAAAGGCGGCTTCCAGATGGGGGAGGCTCCCACGCTTCACGAACCAAAGGAAGGAAGGAGGGGTCTTTGGTCCACAGGTTGAGGAACTTGAACCTTCTTTTACGATGGGCGGCCGCAGGGAGGGAGATGATCATGGGGCTGTGATCAGACGCCAAGGGCGGGAGGAAGGAAGCAAAGCTGGTGGGGTAAGCTAGGATCCATTCCTCGTTAACTAATACCCTGTCAATCTTCCCGAGGATGCGTCCGTGGTTGTATTGATTATTCCACCAGGTGAAGAAGCGCCCATAGTAGCGAAGGTCCTGCAACTCTGCCCTAGAGACACACTCCGCAAAGTCACGGTAATCTCTAGGGTGAGGGGTGCGACTGCTTAGCCTATCTTGGGCGAAAAGGATATTATTAAAATCCCCAGCCACCACCCAGGGGCCTGAGATGCTTTGGTTGAGATTGGAGATGTCCTCCCAAAGCTGAGCTCTTATAGCAGGGTTGTTTCTCCCATAGACTACGGAGAGGGTAAAGTCCATTGTACCCATAATAGACGCCTTACAGGAGAGGATTTGGTCGGTGCATTGGATGGGGGAGAGAGTGATGATTGAGGGGTTGTAGAGAATCCAAATGCGGCCATAATTATCAGCCTCGTAGTTATGATGAAAACTCCAGGTGGGAAAGAAACGGCCAAGGATGGGAAGGTGGTTGTCAAGCGAGACATGGGTTTCGAGGAGGCCAAACGCACACAGATTGTTGCTGGCCACAAATTTTTGGATTTCAAGGAGTTTGGGGTGATCGTTACAGCCCCTAATATTCCATATTGCAAGGTTCATATGGAGGGGGTATGGTGTGAAGAAGGGATAGCGGGGGTAAAGCCCGTCTCCAGAGCGTCAAAGGAGTTAATTAGCTGGAGCGAGTGCTCCTCTGGGCCAGGTAAAGGGGTCTTACCAACAGTTTTCTTACCATTCGGGGGTACCACCTGCCAGGTTGCCTCAGGGTTGGGAGAGAGCACAAGCTGCAGAGATGGGGAAGATATCACACCAGGGGGGTAAGAGGAGGATGAGGAATGTGGGTCAAAGGGGCGGGGAGTGGACTGGGAGACAGAGGTCAATTGGATTGAATGGGAAGCCTGATCAATTAAGGGAGGGGGTTCAGAAGCTGATTCGCTGAAGGAGCAGGGCCATGCTGAGCGGTCAAGTACGGGGAGGTCCCAGGGGGGATGGCCAAGGCCTGCTTAAGAGGGGCAGTCTGAGCTAGAGCGGAGGTCTTCAGAATTTGGTTTGGGGGTTCCAACAAGGGTTTAATGGTTTGTCCGGCGAGGGGGGGTCGGGGCTGGATAGAGGGACAACGGGCAGAAGAATGCCCGAGGAGGCTACAAGAGGAGCAGGAAATAGGCTTCCATTCATAGATTACTTTTTGGAACAGAGAGCCGCTGGGGGCGCGAATTTCTATTTCTCTAACTAGCTCAAGATTGAAATCGACCTCGACAAGGATTCTAGCATAAGAAATTCTAGTCTTAGAGGCCGTAGATTGGTCGGTATGAAGGGGAGAGCCAATTTTGGAGCAGATTTTCCTAAGGCTTGATTGGGACCAAAGACTAGTATGGAGGCCTGGGAGCTGAATCCATACAGGGATGCGATTGAGGTCTTTCGGGTTGAAGGTGACATCGGGAGACCATTTCTTAAGAACCAAAGGGGAAGAATAGAGGAGCCAAGGGCCTTTGTTTAATACTTCTTGCAGGTCCTCCTCTTTATCGAAACGAAATAAGAACCAACCCTCTTCATGGAGAAGAATTTGGGGGGTAGCCACAAAGCTCCAGGCTCTTTTCACGAATTCTCTAACAATATTGAAGCTAAATTTTTTACCCCAGATATGTCCGACTAATGCATTCCTCCAATGATCAATTACCGGCAATAAATCATTCTCTTCAATGGTGACATAGGGACTATCCGTGTCTATAGTATCATTGTTATCTAAACGCAATGACATTCCGCAGTTTGATTTCTGTTTAGCCAGAAGCATATCTAGAAACGAGGGGTTTGAGTTCTTACCTGAAGAGGTTTTGCCCGACGGGGCAGGGCGGGGAGTTCTTTTGGCCCAAGCAGTTTTCTTGCCGACGGGAGGGGGGCGTCCGGGCCTTTGTGCAGGGGCGGGTAATCCTTGTCCATGGCTCCAGGAGGGCCCGAGAAGTCAACAACAAGGTCGATGGCGGGGGCGTCATGGGGGAGCCCCTGAGAGACGGAATGAGTCTCCCCTTTGTTCTGAAATATAACATTTGATTCCGGGTTTGCTGAAGGTCCACTTGCGTCAACCACTGGATTGTTCATGTTACTGGTCAAAGTGGTGTTGACCTTGGGGGACAAATTTCCTGGTGGCACCATCGACGAGGGGTCCAGAAGAGGCATATCCGGTGCCAGAATCGCACCATTCACTGGAGCGCAACCAAAACCATCTGAGGCAGAGTTTGTGTTCTGCGCTAAACCAGAGAGGACAGCTTTGGAATTTTGCTCAACCCCACGGTCAACATTGTGGAGCTCTGTTCAACTCCAGATTTAACAAGTGCTCAGCGTTTGGACTGGAGGAGTAGTAACTCCAGATTTTACAAGCGCTCAGCGTTTGGACATGAGGGAGTAGTACCATCTACGATGATACCTCCAGCTTCTTGACATGTCGACGCAGAGCACCCGACGGGAGACACCAGATCTGAGCAGGTGGACGAGGCATCTCCAGGAGCTGCGACTGTAGTGACTCCACACAGACCACCAGGGGTCTCGCGGTTGAGGGTGGACGCTGGGGCAGCAACCGGCAAGGAAGATGGAGCAGGGATGGCGAGGCGAGGCAGAGGAGGGCTCGACGCCGGTGTGGACCTAGTACCTGGTCTGCGTTTGGGCATCTCAGGCAGCAGGGGTGGGGCGGCGCAGGCGGGAGTCTTCGGGCGGCTCTATAGGCGAAGAGCAGCCATGACTCGGCGGCGAGTATCTGCAAGGTTGGAGTCGGAGGAAAGCGGGAGGAGGAAGATGAGGGCGCGCGTAGGCGCGTACCACTGAGCTAACGGGAATATTTTGGATGTAATCGCAGTTGAGACTTTATTCCGGACGGATGTTCGGACAAGCCAAAACACTCATTTTCTAAGCCTTTAAACACTTAACCAACTTTCACCAAAACCTCTAACACTTATAGTATTTTCTCCTTAGGTTTCTAAGTGGTGTTTTATGCCTATTGTAACCATTATACCATAATATTTCTTCTCCATTTAAACATCCACTCTTGAGCATCTTTTCTTACAACTAAATTCCTTATGTCATCCTTGTAGTCCTTTTACAAGTTTATTCCTTCTCCTTGTTTACCAAAGTTTGCCTAAGTCCTAGAACAACTCCGAAATGACTTTGGTGTGTCCCAAAACACTCATTTGCATTCTAAAAACACCTTAACATATATCTTCTTCCCTAATAAGATACCTAGCCATTCTAAGACTTCCTAGTTCACCAAAACTCCTTTAAACACTTATAACTTCCTATACATTACCTAATTTTGACATGGGTTCTACTAACATCTTGTTACACCAAAAACACATTGTTTTCACCATTAACATCCATGAACACTAAAATCCATCAAGAATATTCTTATACACAAACTTCACCAAATTTACACTACATCACAATATAGTGCATAATTTAAATTGCATGGCACTTAGGCCCTTAAATGCATGGCTCTTAGGCCCTTAAAATGCTTAAACCTTAAACACTGAATTTACACAATATATATGTCTTTGACCTGCAAGTACACTCAACATAACAATATGCCCTTAATAATCTCCTTGAGAGCATTTAACTAAGTCATTTACCATTGGCTCTTTAAGTAGTTTTAACAAGCAATATAAGTTCATTTCTCCTAAGACATTAAACTACATTAAGTTAGCATATTTACCTCTTTTCCTCACAACTTCTTTCTTGTTTCCTTATAAAACCGGTAAGGATGTTTGGTTGTTTGTCCACTTCTAAACAATGTACAAGTAATGAAATGAGTATACAAGCTTTGTGCTTCATCTCATTTTAAACCCTAAATACACATATTGTCTTAAAACATTTAGATGATTATTTTACCTTGGAATGGAAAGAGAGTTTGGATATGTAGCAAGAGAGGACTCCACCAAGCCCTTGGAAGATTCAAATGAAGCTAAAACAAGCAAGGTAAGGACACCATCAATGGTGATTTTCGGACAACACACAAACATGAAGGAAATGTTATTTTTCTTTGAGTTTCCTTACCTAGAAGCAAAGGAGAACAACAATATGTGAAAAGATGAGCTCAAGATCCTCCCATGGTGATTCCTCTTGGCACCGAAATGGAGCTCTTGGGATTTTGAGAAGATAGGAATGAAGAGCTTGATGAGACTAAGAGAATGGTGGTCTTTGTTCTTGATTTGGCAAAGTGAGCTATGAATTATAGATGGTCAAAGATGGAGTTTGATGGTGGTGGTGTAGCATTACCGTGAAAGATAGCAAGAAGGGAGAAGGTGAAGTGTTGGAGACGGTGGGAGCATGAGGAAATGAAGAGAATGAAGATAAGTTCTACTTTTTGGAAGATATTTATATGTAAAGTAAATAGTAACCTAAAAGTCATCTTTTAATTACTTAACAAACTAACAAGAGTGGTGACTCACCACTAAGAAAACCGGCCCCCTTAATATTCTTAGGGGTATGTTAGTCTTTGTTGACTAATTAAATTACTTACATTGACATATGTTACAAACTAGCTTATTTTAGTTACTATTCACTAAAACAAGGCACATAGATGTGAAATTTTTGATTTCCCATTGATATAGACTTCCAAATTTGATACTATATAGTACACATGTTAATTAAAGAGTAATGATGGACATTTAGCCATTCAAAACTCATTTACAAGACAATTTTTCAAAAATGTGCTTTAAGGCTCCTTAAAGCACATTTTGTGTTTTAACTCATTTTCAAGCTTGGTTTTCTTTGGTAATTGGTTTAATATGTTCATTAGTATATAAATAAGGTCTTGGTAAGCTCATTAGGTCTTACCCAATCTTATCCCAAGCTTAGAACACATTTTAGCCCTAATTGACTTTAAGGCACTTATTTGTGTTTTCTATGGTTTAAATTGTTTACTAATGTTTTTAAGACTCTTTTTAGTCTTAATATACCATATTTAAATGTTTAAACAACATACCAAGGTTTGGGGTATTTCACCAATAGAATTCACTGGTTGTGATTGTTGGCATGTCCAACGTTCTTCGTGCATCTTGGCCGAAGGCCACACGGTTTGTTACTAGGTTTACGCTTACACTGGCTTGCGCCATGTTCACTGTTGCGTTTACAAATCCTCCGTATTTAGTACGGTCAGTTGTTCAGCAATCGGGTACTCTTGCCCCAAGTTATTGTTCCTCTTGTCAAGTTAATTCATTAGGAATACGCTTTCAGTTCCTAATAGGAATGAACAATGCGTTTCCTGTAAGATCCTTGTCATATGGTTCAGACTATAGGCTTCCATGCTCAGCCTGTCTACCACTTCTTACTTTTCATCTATACTGAGTCTTGCTCATGGGTCATTTGTCTTCCATATCATTATCCAATTATATCCACATAATGGTCGCTTGATGCGCACCATGTTCTTATTTATTATACAGGTATTGATTTCATGGCATATGCCACTGTGGTAGCTTGCCTTCATTCTTTGCTCATTGTCGGTACAACTCCTCGACCGTTCACTCCAATGTCTCGTTCTATATTCCATCCCTTCATGGTGTAAACACACTGGGAGTTCTCTAGGTTCTTGTGTATGGCTATTTCCGTATCAAACCGTAAGATCATTATCTTTTAAATGTGGAGATGTTCTACTCTAGATTTGGGTTCATGTGTGGGCTAGTCCGCCTCACCTTCTTTCATCACTTATGATATCATTATCAGGTAGCTTGGCTGTCTAAGGATGAAGTAATTTGTGGGATCACCATCTCCTTTGAGCGTTGGTCATTTGATTTGTCAAAATATGCACTCACATTGTTTGTTTTTGACGTTCACTGCCTTCTAAACCCTGGCATTAGATATAAGGTTTGGTTGTGCATTCTTGCTTCCCCATGCACATCTTTGAGACATCCCAAGGAAACTCCAAGGGTTTACGAGTCCCATTCTCTAATAGAAGAGTATACCATCACTGACAAGTGAGAGTTTTTATTGAGGGGTTTATTGCCACTCACAAGCATCATGACAGGGTCTTATTGTGTTAGCCTCTACTTAAGTACTTCCACCATTCATACAATGGTTCATCGTTTGCTTGGTTGACTACAGAGTATACTACTCTTTTAAGTCTCTATGCTCTTTGAGCATTTTTATTCTGCATTCACTTGTGCACATTGTTAGCAGAAATATGTGACTACTTCTACCTAGGCAATGTACCTATCGTTTTGCGGGTATAGTGAATGAGTGGGTTGTCGATCTCAAGGACCTCGTTCAATTAATTGACAGATTAAATTAACTTAATTGAGAAAACTAACCTAAATTAATAAAACAGAAAATTGTCACTTTTTAAATGGGTTTTACTAGTCTAAACAAAATTTAAATAAATAAAGGAATTAAAAGAACAAATAAACCAAATAAGCAAATTCAAACAAATAACGAGTTTAAAATCTAATAATTAAAAGGCGCTCCCCGAGTTGTTCTGTTCACCTAATTCTTGAGATCTTATTATTAAATTCTTCCCCTAACTTTTTATAATTCACTCAGAAACTTTAAATAATTCATCAACGGCTAAGTCTAACGAATCTTAACTAGTTGCTAGAACTAGCAGCAAGCTAATGCTCTAATTCGGACACAACTAATCGCATAAAGAACAGTTTCTATACGAGTCCGATTAACCTATAAGTGGGATCACGCTTCTAGTCATCAATCAGGTTCGACTTCCTATGCCTAGTTTACTATCTCAGCTCTCGCGTGTTGATTAGAAAACTAGAAGAATTATCTCAATTATTGGCCAGATAATTAAAACACATTAAGAACAGGAATCGAACTAACTATAATAACAAAGTTGTACAGAAAAATTAATATAACATAATCGTCAAATATTAGACTCGCTTCCCAACTCGGAAAACTAAAAATAAACTACCCACTCATAATCTTAGAGAACAAAACAACAATTAAAATAACGAAAGACAGTTTCAAGAATTTCACTGCGGATCTCTGACGCCCTCGGTCTGATTCGGTTCGCCTCGTTTCTGCTCGCGAAGGTGGCGTGGCTGAATGTTGGTATCGGGCGTGGGATGGATTATGAACGAACAGAGTAGTGGTGGTGATGGCTCGATGATGGTATGGATGGTGGTGAATTAATGGTGTCGTCGAGATATGCTGAATGGTGTGGAGGTGATGTATCGATGATGATCAGGGGGGAGGCGCGAGGCCATCCCTTCGTGGCGTTCCCCAAATTCTACAACCCTAGCTCATATTATATAGCCGCTGACTCATCAAAATAATTCTCTCTTAAAACGCTGCATCGCACCTCAGTTGAATATATGTATTCATGCATAAATCAATCCTGAAAGTCTTGTGCTGCAGCAATCGTGAGCATGTGGGGACAATAATGACAAGGTGATAATTCAATCATCATTATGTTCCATGTGTGCATGGTAAATTGCCATGAGAAGTATTCATCCACGTAACTATTCTTCCTCTGTAGTGAATGATTAATCATGACCCAATCATCAGCCGTAGGCAATATGAGATCATTCAGCAGCATGAGTTGATTAGGTGTGCTGAAACCACATAAAATGCATCAGTACATATCAAAACATAAATATAAGTAAAAACATATGATAAGTGAGAAATATGACATGAATAGTTAAGAAAATAGGAAGAATTAAAGCTGTAAAAATAGATGTATTTCACACTTATCAAACTTCCTCACACTTAGTTCTTGTTTGTCCTCAAGCAAATATAGAATATGACTAATCTTAAGGGTTGTAGTATTGTAACTCAAGATCAAACAATTGCCGATGGAAAACAAGCAAAATGACAATCAAAAGAATGGTTCTGCTATCTGCTGTAGGTTTTCGCAAACAATGAAAAAGAGTAGAGCTAAAAGCATGGAGAAGTTAGATTATAGAAACTGAAACAGAATAGTTTAGGATCTTCCACCATTTCTTTCCTCTAACCTTTGGATGACAAGGGGTGTGAAGTAACGCCTTATTCCGCGATACCTTTCAACACCACATATGTAACACCCCTACCATTAATGCAATGCTTACCGTCCAATCTCCATACATATCAGATACACGCAGCGGATACATACTTACATACAGTGGGTGATACAATGCCGTTAGTCACCCACGTGACTAACAAGGCTACTACTTCTACATACAGCATCGGTCTGATGGACCGGAATCCCGAGTACTACACATCTACAGTACATACTCCATTCTCCGGTTCAATACTACTATATTCCATTCAACACGTTACTCCTTTACAATACCATACCACACAATATACATAACCGAGTTTACTAGGTTCCCAATACAAATACAATGTTTTCTCCAAGTTCATAGGTACTCATTATGAGTCTATGTTTACCCATTTTCTCACAACTACCTACTTTCTAAGTACAAGGCATGCCGCCGGTCTCCTACCTTGATCACATCCGCTTCAGGTACCTGCACACTAAAAAATGTCCCCCGAAGGGGTCAGCTTTCGCCGAGCATGATAACCGCATACCCCGCGTACTAGTGAGGGTACGCCGACCACTTGGTCGAATACATGCGGTTCGTTTTCATCACCAACATACATGCATGCATGCTCTTATACACGATACAATAATACTCACACAGCGTACATACATACAATTCATTTAATGCAAGGAATACGATATAAACCACCGGTACATACTTACCTCTTTCCGAATTTCACATACACATCTCATGCACAATATACAATATTGTTAGCTTCATTGGTCCACCCGGGTTAATCGGGTGGAGATTACTCTTTTACTCGTTACTTCATACATACGCATACATACTCATACATACTTACGGATCCATACTTACTTACTTACTCTTACTCTTACTCAAGTTAAGTCGTCGGGACCTCCGGCCCTGGGGACTACACACCGTCCCCTCCGGGATTTACTTGACTCACTAATCCGGGATGCTACCCATTTAAGGGATTTGGGCCGCGGACCAGTTTAAGAGTCAGGAATTGCAGCCAACCTCTTGTGACTCCGCATCCTCACGCGTGGCCGAAGCTATATCGGACTTGTACTCATTCCAATTTACTCACTTAAGTTAGGAGTTAGATAGTTAGGAATTAGCACAAGTCAACGTCCAAGCCACAAAATACAATACATATACACATACATACGAGGTACAATACATTACACAAGTACAATACGAGGTTCGAATACCATTCATCATCATTCACATATTTCATGAATTATACAAACTAGAGCTCAAGACAATAAATATCAAGCACAACATAAGTCAAGCACAGGTAAGTGCAATATAGTCCGATTCATGCATTTATCTTATTTAGGTGGTCAAATAAGCACACAAATCGGGGTAACCAGATTAGGATACAGGGCATGAAGAAATCATACCTTTCACCGTTGTACTTGTATCCCAACGTTCCTCCGGTGTTCACAAATCAAATCCTATGATTTACATGCAATCGAATAATTAATCTAACTATCATTAATTTAATTCGATTACCCTTACGTTTCCTAACTCATACTTACTAAGTCTTTACATCCTTATACTTATATTTTATTTACTTACTTTTCATTGTTTAACAATGGTATACTTACATATATGCTCATATGTATAAGTGGGTATACATATACATATATATATATATATATATATATAATATATATATATATATATATATATATATATATATATATATATATATATATACTAATCATAATCTTTTAGTTTTTTTTTTTTTGTAAGTTTGACCCGACCGACCCACCCTGGGTCGGACCCATGGGTCGGTCGGCTGCAGAGACTCTAATTACAGAAAATTCCAACCCGACCGACCCAACCAGGGTCGGTCCTTGGGTCGGTCCGTTACAGAAACATTTCCCGTCTAAAATTTCTACTCGACCGACCCAGTCAGGGTCGGTCCCCTGGGTCGGTCGGATGCAGAAGTTTCCGAGATTACAATTTTTCGGGTCGACCGACCCTGCTAGGGTCGGTCCAGCCCAGTACCCATTTTAATTACTTATTTTAAATCCCAACTCTACTCAATTCACACCCAATCTTTTCCTACTCATTTCCACATGTTTCCTACATGTTTAAACAACATTTAAATCCTCTAATTCACCTTAGTTCATCCATCAAATTTATTGCTAAATCCCTCAAACAACTTACACAATTCCCTCACTCCCTTTCAACACTTACAACAGTTTTCCATTCTCTAATGCTACAGATTTTCCTACAACTCCTACCATTCAATATTTCATCTACCAATGTCACTCCTAGCATCCCAAATACATTTCCAAGCCATTACATTACCCATACCCAAGTCCTACTCTCCTCTTACCAAATCTTGCGCACTACTTCTTTTTAGTTTTACAATGCTACTTAATACCTCTTTGCTACAGATTTTGGTTCCTACCTCCTCCATACATAATTTCCTCTCCTAATGCCATTTTCAAGGCCTAAAATGCATTGCCTCTCCTTCAAGTCCAACACTCACTCCCAAGGTCTTGTACATAAGTCCTCCTAGTTTCTCCAATGCCATCCAACAATTTTTGCTACAGATTTTATATCCTTTCATTCTCTTACCACAACTACTACTCCGTAGTCATTAAACGCCTCTACCAACTCCAATACACACCTTGGTTTTCCCATTCACCAAGTCATCCATACATATACGTATTCCTACCAAAATTTCGCCATAGTTCCTCTACTTTTCTTACTTGGCCACACATACCAATTCTCCCCCAATTCATTCCTAATCTAGCCACACCCTTACAAGGGTCCTACCAGCAATCAATACGAATATAAATCCATCCCAATACACCAATACTCCATCAAGCATCAATACTAATACACATACACAACCATTTGGCTCCAAGGCCTACAATTCACATACTATTGCACAATTACTCACACTTCCACAATTACATTACTAATACATTATTTTGGGTTCTTTAGATTGGTTTACCCATTCCCATTACTCTAATGCACTAAAATTTAACATTAGTAAAGAGCTCTTACCTTGAGCTTTTAATTCCTTCTTTCTTTCTCATCTCTCCTCCTTCTTCCTTTCTTGCCCAAATCGGCCATGTGGGGAATGGAGTTGCCAAACTCCATTCCCATCACCCAATGAACACAAAACACTACAATTAATATACTAACCTTAAATTAATGTCAATTCATTGAAGTGTTTGAAATGAAATTTCTAGGGTTTACCTTTGGAGAGTTTTAGAAGGGGTTTTAGCCCTTGGTCCAAGAAGGTGAATCTACCACCATGGCTAGGTTGGTATTATGCTCAAAAGAGAGAGAGAAAATGGAGTGTTACAAAGAGGCAAAAATCGGTTACCAAAGGAGATGAAGAAAACTTAAGGTTTTCATGGAGATTTTTACCTTGTTGGAAAGAGGAGACTCCAAGCTCCATAATGGTGTGCTTTCTCTTCAAATGGGGAAAACCCATGGAGATGAAACTCATCCTTTTCAAATTTTGAAAAGAGAGAATGATAGAGGAGGATGAGGGGATTACAAATATGTAATTATTTTGTGATTGGAGCTCAAATGGAGGTAGAGCATGGGAGAGAAGATGAAGTGCCATTGTTGTTGTTAGGGAAGCTTGGAAATCGCCCAAAACCAGAGGAGAGAGGGGGAGAAATCGATGGTGAGGAAGGAAGAGGGTGAGAGAGTAGAGAAATGAGTGAGTGGGGAGAGAGAGAAGGGATAAAGTACTTTCTACTTTATTGCTTTTGGCTCTCTTATTTAATTAGCTAGTTACATGTGTGTGTGAGGGAGTTATTTGACTATTAAAAATCGGTCCCCCTACAGTTATATTAGCTGGAGCGTTTTTCTTCTTTTACAGAAAACGCTCGTTATTTTACCCGGTTTAGGTATTGTTCACTAACCGGGCCCGTTTTCCGGAATTTTCTCGTTTCTTTATTTTTATTGACTACTAAGCTTTCATAAATGTTTAATTACTATTATTTATTGATTTATAATTTTTACGGGTCCGTTTGACTACTTAAAGTCACGTTTCCGGGTTACCTCGAAAAACGCGCTTTAATGTTCGTTAGTGTTTTTAATCTATTTTAAGGATCTGTTTCCTTCGGGATTTGTTCCCTCATATTTATTTAGACTTATTTAAGCCTTTAGAATCCTTATAATACGCTAACCGAGGTCTCATACCTCCTATGGTTATTTAACGCTTATTTAGCGTTTTTCACTTTTTAAGCGTTTCTTTATTTCTTTTGGATTTATTTTCCCTTACCAATACTTCTTAATCATTATTAGGCTCTTAAATACCTATTAGGATAATTTAATCGCCATATTTAAGGTCGGAGTATTTCAACATACTCATGATAAGAATAAGCAAAATTGAATTACACGTTTAACTTTTAAAAGTTCCTTTTTTCATAACATTCTATTCTGCCATTTGCATATTTAATTCATCGCCTCAGACTTTTCTCTTCACCCATGTAGCGGCGTTGGGCCTTCTATCCCAAATCACAAGACCTTAGGTAGATGGGTGATGAAGCACCCCAAGGACTTAATAACCGAATGAAGAGGCCTGTTTTGGTTCAGAAACAACTTTCAATTCAGATCAGCGGAGTACCTTGCCTTATCCTTTCATACCAAACATTCTTATCATTCCCAAAATCCCAAACTAGACTAATTCAGTTTTCATAATCAGCCAATCCACCAAATTTCAGTGAAAATAGATTTAGTTTGGATAAAACTATATAAACAAACAGCCAAAATCAGAAAGATTCTTGAGGTGGCCATCAGGCTTGTTTTCAAAACCTCAGCAAAAATTTTCACCTGAATATTCAATATTTATTGGCACTTAAAAGAAGCAATTCTTTCAAAATAAGAGGACAAACAAAAACAAATGTGGCATTAAGTGCAATTGTCAATATTTAGAAAGTACCCCTACTTCCTCACACTTGAGAGGAGCAATGTCCTCATTGTTCACAAATTAAAACCAAGAAAAGGACTTTCTAAATATTGCAAACTCATCAAGGATTTCATTCTGGAAAACAATAGACTGATATAAAAATAACCATTAAGCATTATAAATCATCGTAGGCTGAACACACACATTAAAAATAAAGGAAACTAAAACTCCCCTGATATCGTAGATTGAGAAAGGTTTCCTTCCTCACACTTAAGCTCGAACAAGGGGGGTAGTGTCGTTCCTCACATTTGCGTTCCAGCAAGTGTCCAGCCTTGGGGTACATCAAACACCATGATAAAAAAATTCACCTGCATCCACTCACAACTACCAAAAAACGCTAAAAAGCGTTGCATTAAAATCACAGGCACCACTGCCATCTCTGAATGAAAGAAAAACAAAAATAAAACCAGAAAATAAAAATAAAAACAAAAATAAAACATAAATTTAACCACTGGGTTGCCTCCAGTAAGCTGCCCATCTTTATAGTCTTTGGCTAGACTCCTGCTTTGTTATCCTGGATCAAAAATAAAAGTAGACCACAACTTTGCCAGGAAAACGAAGTAGGCAGTAAATAAAAGCAAACCACCTGGATCAAAACAAAACGTTACGTTGGCAAATAAAATAGGAAAATGAATACTCCACAAAATCTGATGTTTGAGGAGATACTGCCGGTAATGCTGCTCAGTCAGAAGACCAGGTGTGAATGGCTCTTCTTCCTCAAATTGGAGGATGTAAACATCCTCCTTCTGTTGTTGAGGCTTCTGGAGGCAAAGTGGAAGTTGTTGATGACTTGGTGGTAGCGGTGTTCCCTCCTCAGATTCGAGGATATAAATATCCTCTTCTGGTTGGTGAGACTCCATGGGAAAATCCTCTTCTAGCTCACAGACAACTGCGGTAGATGCATCAATTCCTTTATTCTCTATGAAATTTGAAATACCCCAAACCTTAATATGTTAATTAACTATGTAATTATAATTTTCTAAGGCTAATTAAGTCCTTGAGATTATTGGTGAAGAAATAAAAACCAAAAAGAATAAGAAAATGCGTAAAAGTCACAAAACGTGAAATCGCGTATTTAATTATTTTAGGAGGTACATAACCTTCGTTAGAGTGATAAATGTATTTTTATACCTTAATTACACACTAAGAACCTGTGGGAAAAATTCCGGAAGAAAACGGATTCAAATAATGCGTTAAAACGCTAACGGAGTCTTAAAGCGCGTTTTTCGAGAAAACCCGAAAACGTGAATTTAAACAGTCAAATGACCCCGAAAAAAAAATTATAGTTAATCACATAACTATAAATAAACATTAATGGGAGTGTAATAACCATTAAAATTAAATAAACGAGAAAATTCCGGAAAACGGGCCCGGTTAGTGAATAGTGCTAAACCGGGTAAATTAACGAGCGTTTCTGTAAACGATGAAAAACGCTCCAGCCTGTAACAGTTATGTGGGCCGGTTTTATTAATGTAGATAACCCCTCATGCATGAATAGTTAACTAATTAAATAAGTCAAAAACAAAAGCAAAAAATAAAGGTGCCCCCACCCTCTCCTCCTCCCTCACTTCTCTTTTCTTTTTCTTTCCTCTCTTTCTCCTTCCTCCATCGTGCTTCTTCCTCCCCGCTGGTGCGCGATTTCTTCTCCCCCCCCCCTCTCTGGCTACTTCATCTTCTAGCTCATGCCCAAGCCTTATTAAACTCCAATCACAAAATAATTACATATTCTTCATCCCCTCATCAAGCTCTACACTTCTCTCTTTCCAAACTCGAAAAGGATGAGTTTCATTTTTATGGGTTTTCCCCATTTGAAGAGAAATAGCACCATGGGTAGCTTGGGCCTCCTCTTTCAAACGGTAAAATTTCATTGAAAAACTCATTTTGTTCTTTCCTCCTTTGGTAGCCGATTTTGCTCTCTCTCTTACTTGTTTTTTTCCTTCTTGTTCTTGAGCTCCAAATTGACCCTTCAATGTGGAGTAGTTTCCCTCTTGATTCAAGGGTGAGAATCCCTCTTAAACTTCAAGGAGGTAAACCCTAACTTTTGTGTTGTAGCCTTTGATTGAATTAAGATACTCCAAGGTGTAGATAATTAATTGGGTATGTTTATGTGTTCTTGGATGTTGGGATGGAGTTTTGGAAACTCCATACCCTCTAACCAATTTTGGAGAGATGAGGACAAGAGGAGAATTAAAGACTTGTGAATTTAAGGTAAGAAAACTACCTTAATAACTATCTTGGTTGTTTTAAGAATTGGGGATGGGTTAATTGAATAATGAACCCAAATGTATTGGGATGTGACTTGTTGATATGAGGAGAGTTTGATAATAATGTGCTTGTGTAGGAATAATGCAGTGAGGAACATTGTGAAATAGTGTTTGATTTATGGACTATGGCACTTTATGGATGAGTATTGTGTTTGTATGTGTGCTGGTAGAACCCTTGTGGGTTTGGCTAGATTAGGAAAAAAAATGGTGACAAGATGAGTTTGGACATGCTAGGTTTATGGGGAGGTTATGGCGAAATTTTGAAAGGAAATAGTGTTTTAAGATGACTTAACAATTGAGGAATCTAGGTTTTGAAGTGTTGTGTGGAGATGTTTAGTGACCTTGAAATGGTGAATGGAGGATGGATTTGGAAAGAGGTAAAATCTGTAGCACTAGTGTGCATAAGTGTAACAGAGAAAGGAAATTCCTGAATTTGAGCAAGAATTTGAGTAGGGATTAACCCTATGTTTTGAAGAGCCTTAGAGCATGATTTAGTGTGTTTAAACATGTAGGAAACCATGTGGAAACATTAGGAAGGTAGGCTTTGTTTTGGAGGTTGAAAAGTGGCAAGAAAAGTATGTTCTGGACTAATACTGGAGTGTTCCGGTTTGCAACCAGAACCTAAACCCGGAACACCCCCAAAAATAGACCCGAGAGGCAAGTCTGTATGTGGTCCGGTTTGTAACCCGGATACAAACCCGGACCAGGTGAAAAATTGGGCAGAAGGTTTACGACGGTGTGTTCCGGGTTGTAAACTCGGACACAAACCCGGACCACCCAGAAATGCCCAGAGAGTTATTAATGTGTTTTAGATGGGGAAATGAATGATAATGGTTTTAGATGTTATTAGGCCTTGTTTGGTGAGTTTTAAAGGCCTTAGATGGTGTAAACAAGTGTTTGTTGGATGTAAGGAAATTGTGAGTTTAAGTACACAAAGTTAAAAACCGAAACAACGGATAACGGGTTAGTACGGGAGTATAGTGTTACATACCGTAATGCTTCGATGTTAATGAAAACATTTGAATGTTATCAGTTAACAAGTGTGAACCAAGGAACGGGAGATCACCCGGTAAAGATAAACCCATGGTGTAAGGTATGGTTTTCTTGCAACCTGTGTCCTACCGGGTTACACCGGCTTGTATGCCAATGTGTTTTTCTGTGTGGTTGCCACCTTGCAAGATAAGCATGAATGAGTTTACAGTAATTCATTATTGTGGCGTAATTAATTCCGATACCACTTAACCTTAGTTTATGTGTTAAATAATAGTTAACCGACCTTAGGCTCACATAAGTGATCGGTATTCGGAATAAACGTCCCAACCCATGGGAACGTTCTAACTGCGGCTATCCGTGCGTTAGTGTATGTTATGATTATGTGTGATGTATGTGACCTGTTATCCGTGTTGTTGAAATGGGATATGATTTCCCTTAGTGTCTAACCGAGTTAGTAACACTATGTGAAGTGTGTAATGTGATAGTTCCATAAGGGAACCTCTAACTAATAAGTATATGTTATGTATGGAGAGGAATCCGGTTGTTCCGGTCGCGCGTGTTGTTTGGGAGTTAATACATATATGAGAATTAACTCCCATCCTGTTATGTTAGGGTTGTTTTCCTTCATTGGATTTCGACCTCCCACTAGCTTAGCCAAAGCTACCTACCCGACCTCCACATCGGGCTAGGAGGGAAATCATGTATAATGTTGGTAGGGTGTCGATGCCTAAGTTTGCTTCGACTCCCTCTTTGTTATGTTACGGTTTTCTTCCTCCTGGAATTACAACCACCCACACTTAACCAAGGCTTACCTACCTCATCACTATTGGAGTTAGGGGGAAACTATGTATGTTGTGATCGGTCCTATATGAGGCCGCCACTCAAGTAAAGGAAATGTATGTATGTTGTGCTCGGGCTTATATCACCCCGGCATTCCCTAAGTTAAGTTATATCCTCTCAGAGGAGAGAAATTAAGTTGAGTATGTTATAAAGTGAAGTGTACTGTTATTGAGTGTGTGTGTTAATTTGTGTTTGTGCCCTATTAATGATTGTTTGCTTATAAGCATGATATGTATGTGAATTTGTGCATGGTTGAAATAAATAAACCGCATGCTAAGACGACAAATAGTTGTGCGTGGCCCGGTAGCATGCGGGCTGCGGGATTACCATACCAGCAAGGTGCTGACCCCCTTTGGGGGCTCCCATACTTTTCAGGTACAAGATCTGGAAGCCGTTCGAGAGTAGGACGGGGTAGTTGTTGTATGTGGGCGTTCATGCAAATTGTGCAAGGGTTGTAGGTGTAGTAAGACCGAAATTGTATCGGCGTTAGTTAGTAAATACTCGGTACAGTTGTAATGTAAGTGTATAATGGATGTTGAACACGGAACGGAATTTATGTGTAGTTGCTCGGGAATTTAGTCCATCAGACCGGTACAATGTATGTATGTTAGCCTTGTTAGCCACGTGGGTGGCTAACGGCGTGTAACACCAAAGAGTTAAGTGTTGTTGTGAGTTATGAATTCCGCTGCGATATGTTGTTAAGTGTGTTGTTAGTAGTTGGGGTGTTACAAAAAGTGGTATCAGAGCGAAGTATCGCTCTGATGACTGAAATACCGAGCTTAGGAAGTACCGAGTTAAGAGTTTAGTACTTTGGTTAAGGTTTAGTAGTGATAGCGTGAGAGTACGCTAGTTAGGGAAATACCATGTGTACTGGATACCTGCAGTATCCATCCCGCCCTCCACAAACCCTATTTTATAACTTGGGAAAGAACGCCAGAGAGATGAGAGTCATCTCTTACTCGGGAAAACCCGATCTGGCTGTTACTAAGTATCCTTATAAGTACGGAGAACCTGTCACACGGTAGATCCCGAAAGGCGTGAATTCCGAAGACAATCTCCATTTTAACAATGTCTGCCGCATGAGTTGGCGAAAAGTGAAGAATTTTATGCAAAGAATGGAATTTCCGCACCCTGGGTCGACATGCGAAGCAGTCGAGGATAACCAGCGTGCAAGCACTACTGCAACAGTGGAGAAGTGAAGTAAGTAGAACCCGAGACGAGTGTCTACGGGACTACAATGTTGACTAACACACCAACGTACCCAACCGATCAAAGAACTACGACGTAGTACTAGGAGGATACATACTAAGTAAAAAGGGGTCTCCTAGAATGGGAACCACCCTAGTTAATGGTTATCATATGAAGATAGTGGAATACCCTCGAAGATTGTTGTTAAGGCTGTAAGATCAGTAAGGGCCAGGAGGCCATTGACGTTGGTGCGATGAAACAATACCGCAATCAGTGTGTATTGAACCGAAAACCATAGCATGGCGCACTTGCCATGGCAGTGCTGCTACAACAAAGTGGTGTGGGAGATTTTTAACAACTACCAGTATTTAGTAAGTACCATGAAGTTAAGTGAGATCATCATAACTGAGGAAGGGCTTAGCAGCCTGACCTCTGTAATTGGAAATACACCAGTCAGCAAGAAGCAAGACATGGATAAGGCTTGAAACGTGGTGAAACCAGGAGAAATTTTTCTTCAACTTAATTCATTTTCAAAACCGTTTTCAAAACCAAATTTTCTTTCAAACCCAATCTATTTTAAATTCTTCTTCTTTAAAACCAGACCAGAAGACCTACACCCGGCCTCAGTGCCATATGGTAGGTAAGTGATACCCAGTTACTCTAACATAACCGGATGGAGACCGGTAAACCCAAGGTAACAACCCGAGGGAATGGAGTGAGTTCATAATAATACAACAGTGGATACACTTCCCTTGATTAAGTTCGGGAAGCATGGAATGCATATTCATAGGATAATATAAGAGGAGTTGACAACAGAATACTTCACCTAGGCGTGTGACGGACACTACGAGTGTACCAACTGAAATGTGGGACGACCGCACTCCGATAGGAGCTTGTGGGCCTGACAAACCTTCTTATGGGTTAGTCGGTAAGTAGCAATGTATCAGTAGGATACCCCACGTATGTATACGAGTGGAGTCTGAACACGGGAAGTAGTCGACTCCATACTACGGACCGAAGTAAAAGTCAAGCAAGAGAATGAGTTACCAAAATGGTGGAAGTAAAGGAACCCAGTTAAGTCAACGAGACTAAGAGAATCAGTAAATTCATTTTAAGGAAATGTTTAAAGGTGAACAAGTGCGAAGTGCACTGATTAGTAAGTAAGACATAGCATACGTCTCAAGGATCTGGAAGGATGAACAAATACTGAAGTAAGTACCCAGCCTACATATGGTGGGGCAGATGCCTACTATGGATACGTTAATGTGCAATGATCGGGATGAGACTCCCGGAAGGATCACTTAAACTATCAGGAGATATCAATCTCACTGGAGAGATATTTAACCCAACAAGGAACGTAGAGCGAGGTAGTAAATTAAACATGCCAAGAAGTGCAAGCCAGATGTAATGGCATAACCTAATAACACCCCAGGAGTTATCCTTAAAAGGGTGTTTGGGTCAACAATGATTGAACAAGATACGTGATGGAAACGCAAAGGCTGAAATTAACACCAAGTTTAAACACCAGTCGTCAGAGGGAAGTCTGACATCCTTGAAGGGGCATACCATGAAAGGAACAACGACCTGGTCATGGAGCTCAATGCAACCCATAAGCCATGTAATATTGTACGGAGAAGTAAATGTGTGTGAACAGCCTACAACGAGCAGAGCTCGAGGCAATAAGGCTTATGAGCCATAAATGGAATATGTTAAGTAGAATGTTATTTATTATGAAGTTTATGTTATACAAGTGAGTAAAGTGGATAACGAACCACTGCTTTAAGAGTGGGGATACCTCTTGATATGTGAGACCGCAACAGCGGCAGTTATGTGAACTAAGTTTAAGAATTATGTTAAGAGTGAACCGTGTTGTCACTACGAAAAGAGTTGCACCAGTTGTGGAGACTGAAAGAGTGATAAGTCAATAGCAACCACCATAGGTGTGGGATGCCTAATGTGTAATGAACAACGCTCAAGGAGCATAAGGACTCGAAGAATAAGAGTATCCAGCAATAAGCCCAATAAGTGGCAAAACACAGTGTAATGGCAGAAGCTAATATAATAGCGGATGCAGTGTAAGTTGATGTTATACAATGGGTAAGAGCACGGTGCGCAGTAAGCGACCGTTGCATAAGTATTGTTAAATAATAATGTGGCAAATAAGACAGATTATGAGTGAAACTCAATGGGCATACAAGGTAAGTGATAACAAACCGACTGGGCAATAAGCCAAACACAGTATGAATTCCTATTGCAATCGCATAAGAGATTTACTAGCAAGAGTTTACGCCTCTGCACTCTGTATGACTGAGTGTTTTGGTATTGCTCTTGTGCAGTAATGATCGAGTGAGATAGCTAGGAATCCAGGAGATGTCAATTATGGTAGGAGTGTAAAGAGTATTATAACGCGATAAGGACCGATGCATAGGAAAGCACGGTCGTACCAATCAAAGGATACTTGGTTGGCATAAGTGACTACAGTAACACGATTATTAAATATCGTATGGAATATACCTCAAGTGTTGGAAATAACCGACAGAGTGCTACACAATAGGTAGTAGCTCAAACGTAACCGACAGTAAGTCGGAAGAAAATTAAGTAAATCATTGTAGAATACAATAGATTATCGTGGAAATGAATAGAAAGTTTGTAACTCACCGAATTCGCTCATGGTAAGAAATACCACGCGTCGGTTGAGAAACCGTTATTACCAAGATAAAGGTGATAATCGGGGATGCATAATACAGTAAGGATAATGTATGGAGCAAACTAAGCTCTAAGTTACCAAGAGTTGCGCAGCAGAAACCAGTGAGCCAAACGATGAATGTGAATAGTGAACATGAGTGAATGGCAAACTAATGATGCCTAAAGCCTCACAGGCCAGGATCGAAACCAGTTAAGAGTTAAAATAAACTCTAATGAGAATTCTTGGTTAGGGACTAAACCGCCAATATGGCTAAGATCCTCAAACCAGAACACATTGTGTAATAGACCGCGTGGAGATAAACACTTCACGACGGTAGAATGTTCAAAACCAATGATTAAGTGATTGATTACGTGGGCGTAATCCCTTTTAAGGGGGGTAGAGCGCAAAACCGTTCAGTATGTTTTACCGTACAAGTGTACGGGAACCATGGTGTGCATAGCACAAAATGATTTGTTTTGGATGATTGGTGCGTGTGTTACATAAACATACGCGCCCATTCATGGTTTAATTATGGTAATTGCGCACTGAAGATGCGAATACCATTGTGATAAGTGTGTTATTTTGTTAAGAGATGTACGAAAGTATAAGTATAAGGGGGTAAAGAAACTCCCGGGGAACTAAAACCCCGACTATATATGTTCATATAATACTAAATGTAAAACCGTGTATCGTATTTTGATAAAAGTATATATATATACAGTGTTGTGAATTATGAAGAGGTATGAAACCGACATAGAACCTAGTGAGAATAAGATTCCCTAGGTGACGGGATTAAGTTGAATTTGGATGATGATCGATAGACGGAGTTCTATCCCTTGGAGATGTATGATTATGACTAGAAGGATTAAAAGATAGAAAATTGGAAATGAACGTGTTATCTGTTGTTTGAAAATGAAGTGAGAGGTGAAACTTGATTATCATGAGATCAAGGGAAGCCGAACACAAATTGGGGTGGAAAGATAGTTCAACTCTGATGCTGATCACATTAGGGTTGGATGATTCTTGAAACTCCCTATAAGTGAGCATAAATAATCACATCAAGATAAGATGCAATTAACAATAACTGGACTTGGAGTTGTATGGAGCTTTCAAAGAATTTTAAATTGGGTTTCAAATTTACAATTGGTATTTTCTAGACTTCAACAAATATTTTAAGATTCTTAAGTGGTATTTTCAAAGGAAGGACTACCTTTATGTGACCTCGTAGAGGATTTTCAACTTGTATCCTTCCAAAAAGGATTTCATTATACTCAACCTCATAGAGGGTATTTTCCTACTACTTGCTCACGAGCTGAGGACGTACGAGCCTTTGTCTTAGGACCGGTGACATGAGAAGTATATTTTAAAGATGTATGCAATTGTTTTGATCTCCCAAAGGAACGGGGACCAGAGTGTCCATCGCGACCGGTTCTGCGGGATCACAGTGTATATGTACTCAACATGGGTCTCGAACCCATGAAGAGATGGAAAAGGAAATTTCTGGTTGATATACATGCTATGACATGTTGTGTGGTATGTGTAATAATTATTATTTTGGACCTTGAGTCCTAATGTGATTGGATTCCGAAAGCGTTATGTTACTAGACCATGTGTCTAAAGGTTGTTTGTTATCAAGACCAAGAGTCTAAATGTTGCTATGTTACCCAGACCTAAGAGTCAAAGGGTTGTTATGCAGTGTACAATGTTGTTAAGGTACCGGACCATCAAGTCCGAGGCTACTAGTAAGTATGTTATATTATGTATGGATGTGTATATGTACCCGGACCGTCAAGTCCGAGGTGTGATGTAAAGTATGTTTGTTATGGAAGTTGTATGTTGCAAGTAATCCCGTATTCTAACCAATGATGTGTGGAAGTGTGAACTTCGAGGACGAAGTTCTTTTAAGGGGGTAGATTGAAATACCCCAAACCTTAATATGTTAATTAACTATGTAATTATAATTTTCTAAGGCTAATTAAGTCCTTGAGATTATTGGTGAAGAAATAAAAACCAAAAAGAATAAGAAAATGCGTAAAAGTCACAAAACGTGAAATCGCGTATTTAATTATTTTAGGAGGTACATAACCTTCGTTAGAGTGATAAATGTATTTTTATACCTTAATTACACACTAAGAACATGTGGGAAAAATTCCGGAAGAAAACGGATTCAATAATGCGTTAAAACGCTAACGGAGTCTTAAAGCGCGTTTTTCGAGAAAACCCGAAAACGTGAATTTAAACAGTCAAATGACCCCGAAAAAAATTATAGTTATCACATAACTATAAATAAACATTAATGGGAGTGTAATAACCATTAAAATTAAATAAACGAGAAATTCCGGAAAACGGGCCCGGTTAGTGAATAGTGCTAAACCGGGTAAATTAACGAGCGTTTCTGTAAACGACGAAAAACGCTCCAGCCTGTAACAGTTATGTGGGCCGGTTTTATTAATGTAGATAGCCCCTCACGCATGACTAGTTAACTAATTAAATAAGTCAAAAACAAAAGCAAAAAATAAAAGGTGCCCCCACCCTCTCTCTCCTCCCTCACTTTCTCTTTTCCTTTTTCTTTCCTCTCTTTCTCCTTCCTCCATCGTGCTTCTCCTCCCCTCTGGTGCAGCGATTTCTTCTCCCCCCCCCTCTCATGGCTACTTCATCTTCTAGCTCATGCCCAAGCCTTATTAAAACTCCAATCACAAAAATAATTACATATTCTTCATCCCCTCATCAAGCTCTACACTTCTCTCTTTCCAAAACTCGAAAAGGATGAGTTTCATTTTTATGGGTTTTCCCCATTTGAAGAGAAAATAGCACCAATGGGTAGCTTGGAGCCTCCTCTTTCAAACAAGGTAAAAATTTCATTGAAAAACTCATTTTGTTCTTCCTCCTTTGGTAGCCGATTTTGCTCTCTCTCTTACCTTGTTTTTCTTCTTGTTCTTGAGCTCCAAATTGACCCTTCAATGGTGGAGTAGTTTCCCTCTTGATTCAAGGGTGAGAATCCCTCTTAAAAGCTTCAAGGAGGTAAACCCTAACTTTTGTGTTGTAGCCTTTGATTGAATTAAGATACTCCAAGGGTGTAGATAATTAATTGGGTATGTTTATGTGTTCTTGGATGTTGGGATGGAGTTTGGAAACTCCATACCCTCTTAACCAATTTTGGAGAAGATGAGGAGCAAGAGGAGAATTAAAGAGACTTGTGAATTTAAGGTAAGAAAACTACCTTAATAACTATCTTGGTTGTTTAAGAATTTGGGGATGGGTTAAATCGAATAATGAACCCAAATATGTATTGGGATGTGACTTGTTGAGATGAGGAGAGTTGTGATAATAATGTGCTTGTGTAGGAATAATGCAAGTGAGGAAACATTGTGAAATAAGTGTTTGATTTATGGACTATGCACTTTATGGATGAGTATTGTGTTTGTATGTGTGCTGGTAGAACCCTTGTGGGTTTGGCTAGATTAGGAAAAAAAATGGACAAGATGAGTTTGGACATGCTAGGTTTATGGGGAGGTTATGGCGAAATTTTGAAAGGAAATAAGTGTTTTAAGATGACTTAACAAATTGAGGAATCTAGGTGTTTGAAGTGTTGTGTGGAGATGTTTAGTGACCTTGAAATGGTGAATGGAGGATGGATTTGAAAGAGGTAAAAATCTGTAGCACTAGTGTGCATAAGTGTAACAGAGAAAGGAAAATTCATGAATTTGAGCAAGAATTTGAGTAGGGATTAAACCTATGTTTTGAAAGCCTTAGAGCATGATTTAGTGTGTTTAAACATGTAGGAAACATGTGGAAACATTAGGAGAAGGTTAGGCTTTGTTTGGAGGTTGAAAAGTGGCAAGAAAAATAATGTTCTGGACTAATACTGGAGTGTTCCGGGTTTGCAACCAGAACCTAAACCCGGAACACCCCAAAAATAGACCCGAGAGGCAAGTCTGTATGTGGTCCGGGTTTGTAAACCCGGATACAAACCCGGACCAGGTGAAAAATTGGGCAGAAAGGTTTACGACGGTGTGTTCCGGGTTTGTAAACTCGGACACAAACCCGGACCACCCTAGAAATGCACCAGAGAGTGTTATTAAATGTGTTTAGATGGGGAAATGAATGATAATGGTTTTAGATGTTGATTAGGCCTTGTTTGGTGAGTTTTAAAGGCCTTAGATGTGTAACAAGTGTTAGGTTGGATTGAGAAATTGTGAGTTTAAGTACACAAAGTTAAAAACCGAAACAACGGGATAACGGGTTAAGTACGGGAGTATAGTGTTACATACCGTAATGCTTCGATGTTAATGAAAACATTTGAATGTTATCAGTTGAACAAGTGTGAACCAAGGAACGGGAGATCACCCGGTAAAGATAAACCCATGGTGTAAGGTATGGTTTTCTTGCAACCTGTGTCCTACCGGGTTACACCGGCTTGTATGCCAATGTGTTTTTTCTGTGTGGTTTGCCACCTTGCAAGATAAAGCATGAAATGAGTTTACAGTAATTCATTATTGTGGCGTAATTAATTCCGATACCGCTTAACCTTAGTTATGTGTTAAATAATAGTTAACCGCCTTAGGCTCACATAAGGATCGGTATTCGGAATAAACGTCCCAACCCATGGGAACGTTCTAACTGCGGCTATCCGTGCGTTAGTGTATGTTATATTATGTGTGATGTATGTGACCTGTTATCCGTGTTGTTGAAATGGGTATGATTTCCCTTATGTGTCTAACCGAGTTAGTAACACTATGTGAAGTGTGTATGTGATAAGTTCCATAAGGGAACCTCTAACTAATAAGTATTGTTGTATGGAGGAGGATCCGGTTGTTCCGGTCGCGCGTGTTGTTGGGAGTTAATACATATATGAGAATTAACTCCCATCCTGTTATGTTAGGGTTGTTTTTCCTTCATTGGATTTCGACCTCCCACTAGCTTAGCCAAAGCTTACCTACCCGACCTCCACATCGGGCTAGGAGGGAAATCATGTATAATGTTGGTAGGGGTGTCATGCCTAAGTTTGCTTCGACTCCCTCTTTGTTATGTTACGGTTGTTCTTCCTCCTGGAATTACAACCACCCACAAGCTTAACAAGGCTTACCTACCTCATCACTATTGGAGTTAGGGGGAAACTATGTATGTTGTGATCGGTCCTATATGAGGCCGCCACTCAAGTAAAGGAAATGTATGTATGTGCCTCGGGCTTATATATCACCCCGGCATTCCCTAAGTTAAGTTTATATCCTCTCAGAGGAGAGAAATTAAGTTGAGTATGTTAAAGTGAAGTGTATGTTATTGAGTGTGTGTGTTAATTTGTGTTTGTGCCCTATTAATGATTGTTTTGCTTATAAGCATGATATGTATGTGAATTTGTGCATGGTTGAAATAAATAAACCGCATGCTAAGACGACAAATAGTTGTGCGTGGCCCGGTAGCATGCGGGCTGGCGGGATTACCATACCAGCAAAGGTGCTGACCCCCTTTGGGGGCTCCCATACTTTTCAGGTACAGATCTGGAAGCCGTTCGAGAGTAGGACGGGGTATGTTGTATGTGGGCGTTCATGCAAATTGTGCAAGGGTTGTAGGTGTAGTAGACCGAAATTGTATCGGCGTTAGTTAGTAAATACTCGGTACAGTTGTAATGTAAGTGTATAATGGATGTTGAACACGGAACGGATTTATGTGTAGTTGCTCGGGAATTTAGCCATCAGACCGGTACAATGTATGTATGTTAGCCTTGTTAGCCACGTGGGTGGCTAACGGCGTGTAACACCAAGAGTTAAGTGTTGTTGTGAGTTGAATTCCGCTGCGATATGTTGTTAAGTGTGTTTGTTGTAGTTGGGGTGTTACAAAATATCCACTATTGGTGCTTCTACCGGCTCGGAGTTAGGCTCAGGCAAAATATGCTCAATCATTGGATAGTCGAGTTGAGTCGGGATTGGGGAGGGAGGGCAATATAACTCTTCAGCATGTCGCTCAACCTCTTCATCAAACTCCTCTTCGGCTTCAGAAATTATAGGCTTGGAATGGTCTTCACCCATCAAAGTCTTTGCTTGAGATTGGTGCACTAGGTCCGAATAACTTTGATTATGGGAGAATTCCACTTGCTCCTGTGCTAGTTGCTCTGCAAGCTGGTTCATCTGTCTCTCCAAATTCTGATTAATGGAGGCCTGATCAACATTTATGGCTGCCTGCTCTGCAAACTTAGCATCATACCTAGATTCAATTTCAGCCAATTTAGCATTAGTGGCTTTTCTTTGCTCCAGAAGCTCCTCCAACATACTCTCTATCCTGCTCGTATCCTCCTAAGGGGCTCCTGATAAGTGTAGAATTGTTGTTCCTCCATCTGCATTCTAGTTTGCTCACCTTCCCACCAATAAGGCTGTCGGTAGGACGATTGTTGTCGCTGGTAATAATCTTGTCGCCTGAACAGGTTGTAACTTTGAGTACCCGGTTGATTATACCTGTTCAAATTCTGCTCAATGTTCATTATTGTAATCATCGTTTCCAACTGTGTCAGCACTCTCCTCAATTCATCCATGTTATCCTCCATCTTTACCTAACAAAAACAAAAATAAAAAGTAAAATAGAACTAAAAATAGAAAAGTAACACAAAAATAAAAAGACTAAAACTAAGATGTAATAAATAGTCAAATTAAATTATGAATTACAAACTAAACACCTCCTATTTAGCTAAAAACAAAAATGAAAAGTAAATAAAGCACAGACAAGTAGAAAGATGGATGAATCAGTAACTACTCAAATTCAAAATTGATGTAAACGTAATCGAAAGGATTAAAACTAATTCAAGTAATGATAAAAGTAAAATAATAATAATGAAAAAAAAAGAAGATCAAAAACGAAAAAAAACAAAGTAATGAAAAGAAAAGCAAAACAAAAGTTACGTACTACGAAACTTACGAGATCGAATTTGGAAGCAAATAAAAGTTAAAATCAAAACAAAATAGAATAGATCCTAAACAAATCAAATTCGACGTATAACTAAACGAAGCAAAAATCAGAATAAAAATAATATGAGAATAAAAAAAACGGAAAACAAAAACAAAATCTCAATCAAATAAATAAAAATGTTAGTTAATCGTGTCAGAGGTCTTCGACAACGGCGCCAAAAACTTGTTAGCAGAAATATGTGACTACTTTTACCTAGGCAATGTACCTATCGTTTTGCGGGTATAGTGAATCAGTGGGTTGTCGATCTCAGGGACCTCGTTCAATTAATTGACAGATTAAATTAAAACCTAAATTAATAAAACAGGTAATTGTCACTTTTTGAATGGGTTTTACTAGTCTAAACAAAATTTAAATAATTAAAGGAATTAAAAGAACAAATAAACCAAATAAGCAAATTCAAACAAATAACGAGTTTAAAATCTAATAATTAAAAGGCGCTCCCCGAGTTGTTCTGCTCACCTAATTCTTGAGATCTTATTATTAAATTCTTCCCCTAAATGTTTATAATTCACTCAAAAACTTTAAATAATTCGTCAACGGCTAAATCTAACGAATCCTAACTAGTTGCTAGAACTAGCAGCAGGCTAATGCTCTAATCCGGACACAACTAATCACATAAAGAACAGTTTCTATACGAGTCCGATTAACCTATAGGCGGGATCACGCTTCTAGTCATCCATCAGGTTCAACTTCCTATGTCTAGTTTACTATCGTAGCTCTCGCGTGTTGATTAGAAAACTAGAAGAATTATCTTAATTATTGGCCAGATAATTAAAACACATTAACAACAGGAATCGAACTAACTGTAATAACAAAGTTGTACGGAAAAATTAATATAACATAATCGTCAAATATTAGACTCACTTCCCAACTCGGAAAACAAAAAATAAACTACCCACTCATAATCTCAGAGAACAAAACAACAATTAAAATAACTTATAACGAAGAGATAGTTTCAAGAATTTCACTGCGGATCTCTGACGCCCTCGGTCTGATTCGGTTCGCCTCGTTTCTGCTCGCGAAGGTGGCGTGGCTGAATGTTGGTATCGGGCGTAGGATGGATTATGAACGAACAGAGTAGTGGTGGTGATGGCTCGATGATGGTATGGATGGTGGTGAATTAATGGTGTCGTCGAGATATGCTGAATGGTGTGGAGGTGATGTATCGATGATGATCATGGGGGAGGCGCGAGGCCATCCCTTCGTGGCGTTCCCCAAATTCTGCAACCCTAGCTCATATTATATAGCCGCTGACTCATCAAAATAATTCTCTCTTAAAACGCTGCGTCGCACCTCGGTTGAATATATGTATTCATGCATAAATCAATCCTGAAAGTCTTGTGCTGCAGCAATCGTGAGCATGTGGGGACAATAATGACAAGGTGATAATTCAATCATCATTATGTTCCATGTGTGCATGGTAAATTGCCATGAGAAGTATTCATCCACGTAACTATTCTTCCTCTGTAGTGAATGATTAATCATGACCCAATCATCAGCCGTAGGCAATGATGAGATCATTCAGCAGCATGAGTTGATTAGGTGTGCTGAAACCACATAAAATGCATCAGTACATATCAAAACATAAATATAAGTAAAAACATATGATAAATGAGAAATATGACATGAATAGTTAAGAAAATAGGAAGAATTAAAGCCATTAAAATAGATGTATTTCGCACTTATCACACATTCGGTGCTTTCTTCTAACCCGACTACTCTGTCGGTTTTCAACCACTGTTATCAAAGTCTCTCTCTAGTCATACTAGTTTGGAAATCTCACTTCCCTATTCAAATTGTTTCTGGTGTTAATCACATGCGCAAGTTTTGATGTAGTAGTAGGTGAAAGCTTTTCCTGAGGGTTCACATAATCTCCGCATTGGCAGACTCATGATAACGAGATCTTTATGTCTCGGTACTACTGTGACTATAGGGAGTAGAAAAAGGCAACTAAAAGCTTCGTCAACTGTATACGAGGTTGATGCTCTGCTCATTACATTGAATTCAAATCTAGTGGTTCGATTGGCTCTTTTTTCATTGTATGAGATAATATCTCTTCACTTACTGGTGCCATTCTTGACAATTCTACTATTATATAAGGAGGGTTTTGTAACCGTTTGAATCTACATGATGTAGTTGGTTCATGGCTTCTAAGCCACATTGCTGCGAGCTATGCTCCTTGCAGGCTGTTTATACTCATTTCTGCTTGTTCGTATACCTTCATACTGTTGGAGGTATTACTAGGCTCCATGGCACGATCATTGCATCACGCTTCCATTCATGGGAGGCCCCTTAGGCAATCTGGTATTAATCAGTGCCACTTAAGGATTTAGGGTATTTCCCATTAGGTGGAATCCCTTCGGTATTCTAACCGAGTGTTCGTTTTAGCTTCCGTGTTCTTATCACAACATTCGTTCAGCTGTTGTTGACTTGTACACCCTTCAGGGATTGCCCCTAGGTGTTGTTAGACTATGCCATTACATCTGGCTAATATTTGTGAGTATGTTCGGTCGGCTATACTGCATTGTAGTGCCATATTCCGGACTATCCTGTGTAGGGTTATAACGTCTCTCGTTCTTGGGTAGTCTGTTGGTACTTCCTTCTTGCGTTTTTGACCGGGTTAAACGTCCTCTTGGTGAAGATTAATATTCCCGGTAGTCATGGTGATCGTTCTGGGAATTCTATCCCATTTATCGAACATTAACGTGTTCGTGTAGGCATCCGCTCTACTATTTGAGGCTAGGTATTCATTCCAACTTTCATGCATTCGCTTTGAAATTCTTGAGACATATCCAATGTCTGTATTAAATAATCTGTGCTTTTTACACCTTCTAATTTTTGTTCATGATCCTTAGATGAATTCACTAAATTCTTTGATACTCGTTAGCTTAACTAAGTTCCTTCTCTTTGATCATCCGTGGTGTACAACTGTTCTGGCTTGAACTACTTACGGTCTGTAGAACGGAGTTGGCTACTTCCCGTGTTCCACTCTACTTGTGTACATATGTGGGGTACCTTACTAATACATTGCTACTTACCCAACCCTACAAGTAGGTCAGTCAAGCCCGCAAGCTCCTATCGGAGTGCGGTCGTTCCACACCTCATTTTGTACACTCGTAGTGTTCGTCACACACCTAGGTGAAGTATTCTGTCCTCAACTCCTCTTATATCGTCCTATGATATCTTATTGTGAATCTTCTGGTTTGGTTTTAAAATCTGGGGGTTTAAAAGAAATGTTTGAGTTTTGAAAGAAAATTTGGGTTTGAAAGAAAAAAAATTCATGGCATTTCAATGCCGGGTGGTTTTGACCAAGTCTAGCTTCTCGCTGACTGATGTATCCTTTAATGCAATGGCCAGGGCGTTAGGCCCTTCCAAGGTTTCATTCTTCAAATCCTTAGGATTTGTGATCCTGTAGTTGCTTCATCACGGTCACAGTACTTTACTAAGTACTTGATGTTGCTAAAAGTCTTTCTGAATAATCCTGTTGTTACTGCACTTGCCGTGACAAGTGCGTGGTACTGGTGGTTTTTGGGTTAACCTATACCGATCACGGTATTGTTTCCTTGCGTATTCGGTAGCCTTGTCGGCTCTTCCATTGATCCGCTGATCTTTTACTTGGGTTAACCGATCTTGTGAGTAACTTCTCAGTGATCTTGACATGGCTGTCATTAATCAGGGTGCTTCTTCAATCCTTGGACATCCCTATTTATTTGTTCTGTGTTTTCCTTGTCGCTCGTTCCCACCCGTTTACCGTGGTTACCGAGCCTTAGTTTGTTGAGGCACTACTTCTGTAGTCCTATCAGATTATATCCCATGAATGTTCTTGTAGTTGTCTAAGCTATGTCGGTCAGGTATTGTAACCTCTTTGGCATTGTAGTCTTGGAGTTATCCACTCCGGACTATTTCCTAGTCGGTTTGCATACCATTGGTGGTGTTATCTAACCGTTGCGGTCCCGTAGACTCATGTCTTGGGTTTTGTTACTGCTCCTTTATCCGTTCCATTGCACGCTTAGTGCTTCTCTTCCCGCTGCTGTTTGACCAGCTATGTTCTCGCGACTGCTAAGCATGTCGCCTCATGCTGTTGCAAGTTCCGGTTTCCCTTTGGTTAGGATCCTCATTCTACCGCTATTAAATGTGGATATTATTATGCGACCAGGAACCATCCCCGGGATTTCCAATTGTTGAAATCTACTACATGACGGATTCTTGTTTCCCGTAAGATTATTTCGCAACTACCAGATTGGGTTTTCCCGAGTATAAGAGGAATTTCCTTCTCTCTGACGTTCTTTCCCAAGTTATACGACAGGGAATGTGGAGGGTGGGTTTGATATTATAGGTATCCGATATACACCGGTGGTTCCTAACTAGCGTACCTCTCACGCTATCACGCTATCACTCAGCTCTTAGCCCTAAGCTCCTAATTCCTAACTCGGTATTCCCTAAACTCGGTACTTCCAGTCATTAAAGTGATACTTCGCTCTAATACCACTTTTTGTAACACCCCTACCGCTAATCTCGCCATTATCGTCTAATCTCTTCGTACTTCCATACTTACGCAGCGGATAATCCATACACATCGGCGGGTGATACAATGCTGTTAGCCACCCACGTGACTAACAAGGCCTACTTCTACTACAGCATCGGTCTGATGGACCGGAATACCCGAGTACAAACAATACAATTCACACTTCAATTTTCAAAACCGAGTACAAACGAATCTCCATTCTATACAATACTCAATACTAACAATACAATATACCGAGTTTTCTAAAGTACAATTCCAAAATACAACATTTCTCACAAGTCTATACATACTTATCAAGAGTCTAACCTCCTACCCATGTCTCACAAGTCTTCTTACTTCCCAAAATACATAAGGGTGTACCACTTGGTACACCGGCAGTTCAGAGAGCTACAAGCCCGTATACCATACACCATCCAAGATATTTCCTTGCTAACTAAGCATAACAGCCGGTCTCTCACATCGACCATCAAACTTCTTGAGTACCAGGAAAATAAAAACGGTGCCCCAAGGGGCTCAGTAAAAGCTGCATATGAAATTCGCATACTCCGCGTGCTAACTGGGGTACGCCGACTACTTGGTCGCATATATGGAGTTCATTTATTTTATACATATCTACATGCTATAATGAACAACAGTACATTCATACCATTGTGCATACATACATACAATTTGATACATACAAAGGAAGACAATCACAAGTCAACCATACATACTTATCAAGGTACTAAGATACAATTCTCAAGTCCATACACGATACTTGTTAGTTACTTACTCATCCGGGTTAATCGGATGTACTTTACTCTTTTACTCGAGATCAATGACTTACACCAGCCATGATCTTACAATACCAAATACTTTTCTTACATTAATACTCAAGTCAAGTCGGTGTGACCTCCGGGCAGGGACTATGATATCCCACCACCGGGCTTTAGGTTGGCTCACTAATCCAGGTTGCTACCCATTTAAGGGATTTGGACCGTGGAAAAGATTAAGGCTAGGAATCGGATCCAACCTCTTGTGTCTCCTCATCCTCACGCGTGGCAGAAACTATATCGGGCTTCTTACATACTCCAATTTACCAATTTACTCAAAGTTAGAAGGGTTACATAGTTAGTGAGTTAGTGAGAACCATTTCACAATCACTAAGTCAAGGGTTAGCACAATTGCACAACCACAAACAAGCCCTTCATCATCATCCATACTTTTCATGGATTATACAAACTACAAGTTCAAATACAATCCAACAAGGGACAATGCATTACAACCAAAAGAAATTGCAATAAACCCAATTCGTGCATTTTATCTTATTTAGGTGATCACACGTAACACACAAACACACAAATCAGGGTAGCCAAGGTAGCATACAGGACATGAGAAAATCATACCTTTCACCACGGGTTACTTTACCACGTCACCTCATGTTCCTCAGTTCACACTTGATCCACTGATAACATTCCAAGGGTTTCTATTAATAATAAGGTACTACGGTATGTAACAACTAATACTCCCGTATTTTAACCCCATTGCCTCGTTAATCTCAATTTTGCTCAAGTTTCCTAAGTTCACAACTTCCCGTTCATTTCTCCCGCTTGTCTACTTAGGTTCTTAGGTGCATATTTTTCTTACCATAATTACACTCCTAATGGCTTACTACAAATGCCATTTTTTTTACCCGACCTACCTTGCAAGGTCGGTCGGAGTCAGTAAGTTACAGGTTTACAAAATTTCAGTCCGACCGACCCTACCAAGGTCGATCCTAAGTTCGGTCGAAGTTAGAAGACTTCCAGATTTGAAAATTTTAGCCTGACCAACCTTACCAAGGTCGGTCCTAAGGTCGGTCGAAGTCATAACACTCAGGATTTGCAAAATTTCAGGCCGACCGACCCTACCAAGGTCGGTCCTAAGGTCGGTCCATCCTAGTACCCATTTTAACTACTTACTTTGAACTCCAAATTCACCTCAATTCTCACCCAATCTTTCCCTAATCATTCCACATGTTTCCTAACATGTTTTAGCACCCTAAAACACTCCTTAAACCTTCCCAAATCATTGGTCATACTCATACTCCATTTTTGCTCAATCCTACAACTTAAACTCTCATTTTTGCACTTATGCACTCTAGTGCATTTCCACCCTTTCCTCTAGGTAGTTTACCATACCCTTAGCTCATTTGATCATTTCAAACCCTTCTTAGACATTCACATTTCTAATTCCAAAGCTCAACCATTTCCCTCAAGGTTATTCAACCTAGTTTGATTCTAGCATTCCAAGGCACCATTGATAGCCTCTTTGCTACAGATTTTGCTCTCTTCTTTAACCTCTTCATGGTTTGCACTTAGTGCTCTCCTAGCTCACATGCTTACATCATTACTCATTATCAAATTCACCCAAGTACATCATTCTCTTCTAATCCAAAAACCAAGGCATCTAACTACTCAAGTTTACCTCCACAAACACCTAGTTGAGCTATGTTCTTTTTTTTATCAACAAGGGACTTAAGTCATCGAGTTCCTACAGAAATTTGGGCAGAGGTTCCCCACAATTCTAACATTGCCCACATGTATAATTCAGCTCATCAAATCAGTTTCAATATCCACATTACTCCAAGCACTAGTAACACATTAAAATCCTACACATTATATAACTTCCACACCTTAAACAACTTGGTTTTTAAAGTCCTTTACTCATCATATACACCACACTATCATAACCAAATTCTTGACTTCATTTTTCCATAACCTTATCACTATCAAAACAATGTAATTCCTTTACTACAAGACATTCAAACTTTATTCAAAGGTAAGCTCATTACCTTGAGTTTTTCTTGGTTTCTTTTCCTTTCTTTCTTCTTTCTCCCTTCTTCTTTCCTTTCCCTTCTTGTTCTTGTTTTACCAATTAGTCAAGCTACATCCCATTTTCCAATGGGATACACATATACACAAGTAAATACGCAACTCTAGAATGAACCTTAGAATTCAAGAGGAGTTTGAAGCTTAAAAATGAGTGATTACCTTTCAATCACTAGATGGAATGTTTGGCTAGCTCAACAACAAAATTCCAGCTCCTTTCAAATGCCAAAATTGGCTAGAACAAGAAGCACAAGAGGGCTCAAAATCTCGGAATTTTGGTAGTCAAAGAAAGCTAGAAAGTGAGGGTTTTTGAACTACTTTCTTACCTTAAACAACAAAGGAGTTGAAGGAGCTCATAATGGTGTTCTTCAAGCCTTCAATGAGCTTAACCCATGGAGATGAAAGTGGTGATTTTCGAATTTTGAGAAAAAGGAATTAATCTCCAAGAAGAGAGGAGTTCAATGGTGCAGTTTTTGTAATTTTTGGAGCTTGTTTGAGCCTTCAAAAATGAGGAAGAAGAGAGAGCTAAATGGGGGGAAGTAAAATTCAAATGCCAAAATTGGCTAGAACAAGAAGCACAAGAGGGCTCAAAATCTAGGAATTTTGGTAGTCAAAGAAAGCTAGAAAGTGAGGGTTTTTGAACTACTTTCTTACCTTAAACAACAAAGGAGTTGAAGGAGCTCACAATGGTGTTCTTCAAGCCTTCAATGAGCTTAACCCATGGAGATGAAAGTGGTGATTTTCGAATTTTGAGAAAAGGGAATTAATCTCCAAGAAGAGAGGAGTTCAATGGTGCAGTTTTTGTAATTTTTGGAGCTTGTTTGAGCCTTCAAAAATGAGGAAGAAGAGAGAGCTAAATGGGGGGAAGTAAAATTCAAATGCCAAAATTGGCTAGAACAAGAAGCACAAGAGGGCTCAAAATCTAGGAATTTTGGTAGTCAAAGAAAGCTAGAAAGTGAGGGTTTTTGAACTACTTTCTTACCTTAAACAACAAAGGAGTTGAAGGAGCTCACAATGGTGTTCTTAAAGCCTTCAATGAGCTTAACCCATGGAGATGAAAGTGGTTATTTTCAAATTTTGAGAAAAGGGAATTAATCTCCAAGAAGAGAGGAGTTCAATGGTGCAGTTTTTGTAATTTTTGGAGCTTGTTTGAGCCTTCAAAAATGAGGAAGAAGAGAGAGATAAATGAGGGGAAGTAAAATTCAAATGCCAAAATTGGCTAGAACAAGAAGCACAAGAGGGCTCGAAATCTAGGAATTTTGGTAGTCAAAGAAAGCTAGAAATGGAGGGTTTTTGAACTACTTTCTTACCTTAAACAACAAAGGAGTTGAAGGAGCTCACAATGGTGTTCTTCAAGCCTTCAATGAGCTTAACCCATGGAGATGAAAGTGGTGATTTTTGAATTTTAAGAAAAGGGAATTAATCTCCAAGAAGAGAGGAGTTCAATGGTGCAGTTTTTGTAATTTTTGGAGCTTGTTTGAGCCTTCAAAAATGAGGAAGAAGAGAGAGCTAAATGGGGGAAGTAAAATTCAAATGCCAAAATTGGCTAGAACAAGAAGCACAAGAGGGCTCGAAATCTAGGAATTTTGGTAGTCAAAGAAAGCTAGAAATGGAGGGTTTTTGAACTACTTTCTTACCTTAAACAACAAAGGAGTTGAAGGAGCTCACAATGGTGTTCTTCAAGCCTTCAATGAGCTTAACCCATGGAGATGAAAGTGGTGATTTTTGAATTTTAAGAAAAGGGAATTAATCTCCAAGAAGAGAGGAGTTCAATGGTGCAGTTTTTGTAATTTTTGGAGCTTGTTTGAGCCTTCAAAAATGAGGAAGAAGAGAGAGCTAAATGGGGGGAAGTAAAATTGCCATTGTTGTCTTTGTGGAGGAAGAGAGAGTTCAGAGAAGAGGAGGGAGTACGATGGAAATGAGAGAAATGGGAAGGAGAGAGAGTCCCCCTTTACTTTTCTACTTTTGTTACTTTTTCCTTTCTTTATTTGTTTTTGTCTTCTAGTGTGTGAGAGAGTAAAGGAAGGGTGTGAGAGGGCTGGACAATTCATGACTATACACACACATATAAGGAGTCAGATTTTTATTTGTAAACGGGGAGAGTATTTTGCTCTTATTACAATTAGTACCCCACAAGTTGTAGTTTTTACACTATTCACTCACCGGAACCCATTTTCTAGAATTTTCTCGTTTAATTAATTTTAATGGTCCTAGACCTTTGCTAATGTCTAATTATAGACATTTGATTGACTAAAATTATTACGGGTCTATTTAACCCGCTTAAAGTCGCGTTTTCCCGGTTTCCTCGAAAAACGCGCTTTAAGGTTCGTTTGTGTTTTTAATCCGTTTTCTTCGGGAATTGTTTCTTCATATTATTTAGGCATAATTAAGCCTTAGGAACCCACCTAGGATCCTAGTCAAGGTCACATAACTTCTATGGTTATGTAACACTTATTTTTACATTTTTCACTTTTCAAGCGTTTTCTCTTTTCTTTTGGTTTTATTTTCTTCACCAATATTCTTTAGGCATTGTTAGGCCCTTAAATACTATATTAGAATGATTTAATCACCTTATTTAAGTTCGGGGTATTTCAGGGAGCCACCTCCTGCTGGTTTTGTGAAGGTGAATGCAGATGCAGCAGTGGACAACAGAGGCATTGCAGCTGCTGGTGGATGCATCAGAAATCCAAGAGGTGAATGGAAGAGGTGAATGGAAGGGCGGATTTACTCATTTCATGGGTAAATCTGGAGTTCTAGAGGCTGAGATTTGGGCGATATATGACGGTCTTAGAGCAGCAAAGGAAGCCAACTACAAACTAATTATATTGGAATCTGATTCCCAGCAAGCGATTGATTTGGTCCTAAAAGAGAATGATGGGAACTCTCCTCTTGAAGGCTTAATAAGAGGCTGCAGAGATATTTTCATTTTTTTTTGACGTTTGCACCATTAAAAAGGTTAATAAGGACTGTAATAAACTATCATATGGGGTAGCCAAGTTTGGATTAGGTTGTAATAGGGGTTACATACGCTTAGTAACCCCACTGAGTGTTGTACTACTTGGATAACCCAAGATCAAATTGATCCTGGTGGTTAATGAGCAAGGTTTTTGTTTTTGATAAAAAAAATGTGTTCCTTATTTTGTGGATTTTTTTATGAACTTGAAAATATAAAATAATTTTTAAAATATAAGACCAAATTTCTTTCTAATTTTTATTTCGTTTATACTATAATTACATACAATAATGTGCCTTCTTTTTAAAAAAAAAACTAATGTGCCTTCAAAAACCAAAAATATAACACTATACAAAAAATTATGGAAATTTCATGAAAATGTCACTATATTTTTTGCTAATTCATAAAATGCCACTAAAGAAAAGAAAATCACGAAATGTCACTATATTTTTGTAAAAGTCCATGAAATACCACTATAGCCATTGACCATAAGGAAAAATGACAAAAATACCCCTACTAATTGACAAAATACTTTTACAGTTCACAATATACCCCTAAGTGTTAAAAATTCACCAAAATTTACAAAAAAATAAATTACTGTAAAAAAATAAAAACTAAAAAAAATAAAAAGATTAAAATATCATAAAATATTGAAAAAATAAATATTACGTAGATTTTTGTTAAATTATTTAGTACCATAAAAATAATATATAGTTTTGAACACATAATTTATATCAATATTTCTACTAATTTATACCAATTAAATACCATACATTTTTAAATTATTTTTTCTATAAATTTTAATTATTTATTTAAAATAAATTATTTTATATTTTAAGATACTTAGAATTTAAAAAAAATTGTATTCTATATTCCATATAACTTTATGACTAATATTTTGTAGATAGCAAAAGTATTATGTCATAAAGTTACTACAAAATAGGAGATAAAATTTTAAAATATTTTTCTCTATATTAGTTTAATAGATAATATAATTCACTTTGAATAAATAATTTAAATTGGTAGAAAAAATTACTTAAAAATAAATGATACAAATTCTAGTACTTAATTGACACAAATTAGTAGAAAGATTGATACACATTATGTTTTCAAAATTTTATATTTTGTTTATGGTAATGAAGAATTTAAAAACATCTAATTTTTTTTAACTATTTTTCAAATTTTTAAGATATTTTAAATATTTTGTTAATTTTTTACAATTTTATAATATTTTGATTTATTGTGAATTTTTGTGAATATTTTGACACTCAGGGTATGTTGTGAACTTAAAGAGTACTTTGCGAACTAGTAGATGTATTTTTGTCACTTTTTCTTCTGGCTAATGACTATAGTGACATTTCATGGACTTTTACAAAAATACAGTGACATTTTGTGACTTTCTACTTTTTAATGATATTTCATAGCAAAAAAGTATAGTGACATTTCATGAAATTTATGAAGTATTAATTATTAGTTAAGAAAACCTGGAGCTTGCTCCACCAAGTAATATGGCTTCATGCCACATGTCAATACATTATTGGCCTAATTAAAAGTAATAGAAGAAAATGAGAAAAAATAAAAGAAAGAAAAAGAAACAACACACGCACACACGAGGAGGAGAGAGAAGGAGGAGAGAAAAATATTTTTTTTCAAAATGTTAAAACTCATAAAATATAAGTGCAAAAATTTTAAAAAAATTATCATTGTTCATCATTTTTCGTGCTTTTCAAAACAAGATGTATCATGGATATGTTTTGGCAAACTTAAAATTTTATATTTTTAGAATGACTATATATTATGTATTTTTAAAGTGAATCTTATTCATTAGCAAAATGAATCTTCTTTAATAATAAAATGAACCTTATTCATTAACAAAATGAATCTTACCCCAAACACTCTAAAAACCACCATAGTAAAGTTAAAAACGCCAAAGACATTTTTATGGTTTGTAGTGTAGGGTTTAGAACTAATATAAAGTGTAGAACTAATGCCAAAAAGATTACCCCAACCCCCCCCCCCAAACACCCAAAAACCACCCTAGGAATGCTAAAAACTTCGAAGGCATTTTTATGGTTTGTAGTGTAGTATTTCAGGTCTAACGACCCTAACCCTAAACCACAAACTCTAAAAAACTGTCGAGTATAGTGTAGAACTAGTGCCAAAAAGATTACCCTACCCCCCAAACACCCTAAAAACCACCCTCGCATAAGTTTGTGGTAGTATTAACTTTACTAGTATTAAACAAAATATTCACTTTTCTTAAACCTTTGATTCACCACAAACCCTAAAAACTGTCGAGTCAGTGACGACAATATAAAGTGTAGAAATAATACCAAAAAGATTACCCTACCCCCAAACCCCCTCCAAACCACCCTAGGAATGCTAAAAACTTTGAAGGTATTTTTATGGTTTGTAGTGTAGTATTTAAGGTCTAACGATCCTAACCCTAAACCACAAACTCTAAAAAACTGCCGAGTATAGTGTAGAACTAGTGCCAAAAAGATTACTCTACCCCCCAAACACCCTAAAAACCACCCTCGCATAAGTTTGTAGTAGTATTAACTTTACTAGTATTAAACAAAATATTCACTTTTCTTAAACCTTTGATTCACCTTTAAAAAACCTTTGATTCACTTTTCTTAAACATCTGATTCACTTTTCTTAAACTTCTTATTCACTTTAGTTAAAACAATCTATATTTACGAGAATCAATTTTCTTAAACATTTGATTCACTTTCCTTAAACGCATGATTCACTTTATAAAAATCTCTAATTCACATTTCTTATACCTCTTAATCATAAACAATCTATGGTTACGATATTCACTCGTATTACTCTGATCACTTTCGATTTACTTTTTAACAACCTTTGATTTACTTTTCTAAAACCTCTGATTCACACTAGTCAACACAATCAGAATCACTTTAGTTAAACAATCTCTGTTTATGAGATTCACTTTTTTAAAACTTCTTATTCACTTTTAAGCAACTCTTTGATTCACTTTTTAACAACCTTTGATTCACTTTTTAACAACCTTTGATCACTTTTCTTAAACTTAAGAAAATAAAAAATTTATCAAGTTTACCAAAACATACTCATGTTAGGTCTTATTTTGAAGAGCTCGAATTATGATGAATAATGGTATAATTTGTTTTATTTTTGCACTTATATTTTGTAAGTTATGACATTTTGAAATAAATTATTTTTTAAGTTTAAGAAAAAAGTGAATCAAAGGTTGTTAAAGTGAAATAGAAGAGTTGTAAAAGTGAATAAGAGGTTTTAAAAAGTGAATCTCCAAACAGAATTATTTAACTAAAGTGATTCTAATTGTTTGACTAGTGTGAATCAGAGGTTTTAGAAAAGTGAATCAAAGGTCGTTAAAAATTGAATCAGATGAAATACCCCGTAATTAGGAACAGTAATTAATTAGGCTAATAAATAATTTTAGAAGCTTAATTAAGTCTAAATAATCAGGGAACAAATCCCAAAGAAAACGGATCCTTAAAACGGATTAAATCGCTAACGAACCCTAAAGCGTGTTTTTCGAGGTAACCGGGAAAACGTGACTTTAAGCGGGTCAATAGACTCGTAACAATTTGGTCAACTAAATAATCATTAAAAAAATATTAGTGAAGCTTTAGAGCCATAAAATCAATAAAACGAGAAATTAGTAAAACTGTCAAAAACGGGAAGTTGGGGGTAGAAACATAATAACAAAACTGATGTGTCCATATTGAAATAGCATTTTAAGACCCTCATGGTTTGTGTGTGTGTGTCCGATCCCATACCCTCTCTCACACACTCTTTATTCTCTTCTATTACAAACAACAAAAATAATAAAGTAACCCCCACCCTCACTTTCTACTCTCTCTCCTCTATTCTACTCTATCCATCACGTACCCATCTCCTTCCTCCTCTATTTTCTTCTCAAACCGATGACAAGGGTGAACTATCAAACCTCACAAACACCACCTCTCTCCTCTTGTACTCCATCAACTTTCTCCAAAAATTATAAAACTACACCATTGGAATCCTCTCTCCAAGTAGAGCATCCTATCTTTTCAAAATTCGAAAAGGGCAACTTTCATCTCCATGGGTATGGAGCATTTGGAACTTCAAGACCACCATTAGAACCACCTATTCTCCTTGTTCTTTTAAGGTAAAATATTCTCAAAACTTCATCTTTTTCTAGGCCTTTGGGCAAACGAAATTTGGAAACTAAACTCTTGTTGTCCCTTGTACTCTAGCCGATTTGGCCTCATTGGTGGAGTTGGAAATGTTCTTGAGCACTCCAAGCATTACTCATACCTTGGAAGGTAACATAAATTCTAAACCCTAAAACCTACATTAGAACTTACATAATGGTTAGGGTTAAATTGTGTATTAAAATGGTGTATTGAAATGTATATGTGAATGGGTGTAGTGTTAGAGGATTTGGTTACTAAGAACCGGTGGAAAGAGAGAAGAAAGAGGAAGGAAGAGAAGGAGGAAAAAAAGGAGAAGTTGTGAGATAACAAGGTAAATATGCTTGTCCTTGGGTATTTGTATATTATGTGTAACAGATTTTTAAAAGAGTAAAATGGGATTGTAGAATGGTAATGAACCATGTGTAATATAGAGGAGAATTAAATTGTATTGAAGCTTTGTATTGGTAATTGTGTATGGGAGCCTTGTATATGAATGCTATTGAAACAGGTGGATTGGGTAATGAGATGTGTGTATAAACAATGTGGTGAGAGTGTAAAATTATAGGGGAGACTATGGCAAAATTTACTTAGAAACTAGTGGACTTAAGAGATTAGAAACTAGGTGAATGGCATAAGTTGTAACAGATTTTAATAGAAAGATAGAGGGTGTATTAGGAGAGATAGTTAATGTAGTTGTAAGGCATTAGAGGTGCTAGAAATGACATTAGAAGAGGGAGCCATTGATGGAGAGTGTAAATGGCAAAATCTGTAGCAAAATACATTAAGGAAGGAAGCAATGTGAGTGTTGGAGTGAAACTAGGAAAATTGTGTGCATAAGTTAGTATAGAATTGTGTAATGAATTAGGAAATGAATTAGCATGATTTAGAGTGTTTAAATTGTACTAAAACATGTTAGGATGTATGTAGGAAGATTGGGGAAGCAATGGGTGGAATTGGGAAAAGAAAATAAGGGCAGTAGCAAGGTTCTGCTACCGTCTGACCCAGAGTCTGGATCGGACGGTGGGTCGGACGGGGCTTAAGAAACGATCATCAACCTTCTGGAATGGTCCGACCCAGGACCGTGGATCGGACGTGGGTCGGACAGGCAAAAAAAATAGTGGTCGAAGTTTCTGACTTCGTCCGACCCAGAGTCTGGATCGGACGTGGGTCGGACAGGCAAAAAAAAAATAGTGGTCGAAGTTTCTGACTTCGGGGTCGGACAGTGGGTCGGACGGAGCTTGGACACGGGACCGAAACCTTCTGGAACGGTCCGACCCAGAGGGTATGGGTCGGACGGAAATAGTTCTGGGTCGACGGGGAGAATTTCAGAGAACGGGAGTCTACGAGAATGGTCCGACCCAGGGCTTGGGTCGGACGCTGGATCGGACGACCCATTACTTACAAAAAAAAAACTGTAAGCTTATGACTAGTATATATATATATATATATATATATGTATACCCACCTATACATATGTATGTATATATGTAAGTAAACCATGGATGAGTAATGAAAGGTAAGTAAATGAAATACAAGTGTAAGGAATGTAAAGACTTAGCAAGTATGAGTTAGGAAATGTAAGAGTAATCGAATTAAGTTAATGATAGTTAGATTAATCATTCGATTGTATGTATATCATAGGATTCGATTTGTGACACCGGAGGAACGTTCGGAAACACGTACAACGGTGAAAGGTATGAATTCCTCATGCCCCGTATGCTATCTTGGTTACTCTGATTTGTGTGTTGTGTGCTAATTGATCACCAAATAAGATAAATGCACGAATCGGAGTTACTATGCATACTTGTGAATATGTAGTGTTGTATGTTGTGAATATTTTCTTAAATCTCAGTTTGTATAATTCATGAAATGTTTGGATGATAATGAATGTGTGTATGTATGATATACTGTACTGTGACCGAATGTTGAATGTGCTTGGACTTCTAACTTATTCCTAACAAGCTAACCAATCTAACTTAAATTGGTAATTAAATTGGAATGAGTAGAAGTCCGATATAGTTTCGGCCACGCGTGAGGATGAGGAGACACAAGAGGTTGGATCCGATTCCTGACTCTTAAACTGGTCCGCGGCCCAAATCCCTTAAGTGGGTAGCATCCCGGATTGGTGAGTCAAGTAAATCCCGGAGGTGGGACGGAGTAGTCCCCAGGGCCGGAGGTCCCGACGACTTAACTTGAGTATAAGCAAGTAAGTAAGAATGAGTAAGTAAAGTAAATGAAAGTAAGTAAGTGCAAGTGAGAGGAAGTAAAGTGAAATGAGTAAAAGAGTAAATAGCATTCCGATTAACCCGGATGCGTAATTTGGCTAACAATGTGAAGGTAAGTAATGTATGCACTATTGTATTGATGCCTTGAATTGTGTAATGAATTGTATAAGCATGTATGTTGTATGTAAAGCATGTATGTATGAAAATAATGAATCGCATGCTTAGTGGACGTCAAATAGTCGGCGTGCCCTAGCTAGCACGCGGTATATGCGGAGTTCATGCGCAGCTTTTGCTAAGCCCCTAGGGGCACCGTTTTTACTACACGCAGGTACAAGAGAAGGATGAAGACTGTGAAGAGATGTAGCTTGTTCTTTTGTCTTCCTTTTGGATTGTAAACAGTGAATTATGATTGGTGTACTAAGTAGTACACGGCTGTAAGTTTTTGATTAGCCGGTGTACCATGGGGTACACCTTTTTGGATAGTGGGAGTATTGGATTGGGGTAAGATGAGTAGTTGTAGAAACTCATTCTTTTGGGAAGTATGAATTGGATGTAATTGAAGCCACTTAAATACTCGGTGATCCATTGATGTAAGTATAAGGTATGTGGTATTTTTGGTAAGTAATTAGTAGCTCGGTATATTATGTTCATCAGACTGTTACTGTAAGTAAGGCAAGCCTAGCTAGCCGTATGGGCGGTTAGCGGCGTTGTATCACCCGCCGTAGTAATGGTAGTATTTCCGCTGCGAACTGATAGGATTAACAGGACGATTAGACGGTAAGCGTAGGATTAACGGTAGGGGTGTTACAAAAAGTGGTATCAGAGTGTAGTTACGCTCTGATGTCCATAAGTTCGAGTATAGGGGATTACCGAGTTAGGATTTCAACCGTCTTAAGACGAATACTTAGAAACCTAACTAGGAACTACCGTTGTTAACAACGGATACCCTTAACGTTCTTAGGAACGATACCTTGTTTAAATTCCAAGACCTTTGAGTCATATCTTGCGGAGCCTAATGTAACTGCTAAATGTTCAGATGTCAGGAAGAGGTCCAGGTCGCCCTAGAGGAGGGGGCAATGACGGACCCGGCACGCAGGCGATAGCTGAATCGTCGCTGCCACGGTAGCGCAGATGCTACCCTAAGTAATCCAAGCTATGCAAAAAACTACAAAACCAACAAACTCAAGCGGGGCCAATCCCTCCCCCTCCACCCAGAGAAGTAAACTGGGTTAAAAGCTATCGCAGATCTCCGTCCTCCCTGCTTTAGAGGCGAGAGCGATCCTGCAAAACTAGAAGCCTACATCTCCGAGATGGAGACGGCGTTTGAGACCCACGAAGCTCCTGCTGGAGTTCGAGTGAGAGTGGCGGCTTACTATCTGAAGGATGCTGCTATGGATTGGTGGAAACTAGTCAAACACGAGTATGTCGACGACCCTACCTTTGATTGGGAGTCCTTTGCTGCCCTCGTTCCAAATACTACCCCGAGCATGTTAAAAAAAGAAAAGGCTAGAGCTGGACGCCTTGACAATGACAGAGAAGATGTCTGTCGACGAGTACTACCGCACTTTCACCTCCATCCTCCGTCTTCTACCTGACTTAGGATACACCGGCCAAGTGTTGGTCGATTGCTTCTATGGCGTCTAAGCCATCGCCTGCGCTACGGTATGGGCTATACACGATTTACCTCCCTCAGGTAATAGCGGTTAACCCTTAGTATCATTTCAATTCCTTAATCCTTGAGTTCCTTGAATCTTTTCCTTATCCTTTCTTAAATAAGAATCCCGGCTAATACCTAAAACTTCAGGAGTGTTATCACGCGGCTTCTCGCGTTGAGATCACTTGCCAACTACGGGATGAAGAAACCGTGCTGAAGCGCAAGGCAAACAATAAGAACACAAGTGCCGAGGAGCAGAACCAGGGTAAAAGCGTGGAAAAAGAAGAAAGGGAAGTTCTTTCATCAAACCCAAAAGAACTTCCCAAGTGAGAGCAGTGCCCATGCTGAGCAGGGCAAACCAGTTGAGCTGCTTCAACTAGGTTCATCTGCACCGGTGGCTGCAAAGCCACTGAGATCACACCCACCAAAGGGTAAACTTTATTCCTAAATCGTATTCTTACAAGTACCATATCTAGTATATCCACGCACACATGTGCTAACCCTCTAACCTCAGGTTCTGGCTCCGGGTTCACCAAAACCTTCTCCGACGGCTGCACTATGTGTGCAGAAAGTGCAACCAGGACCATCCCGGAAAAGACTGTTATGGGAGAGAGATCAAATGCTACAACTGCCAGAAACCAGGACACACGGCCAATAGATGCCCAGAAAATGCTAAGTCGAAAGGGAAATTCCAAAGCTACAAGCAAAGGAAGGCAAGGAGGTTGCATCTGGCGATGCACCGACCAACAGGCACCACAAGGACAGGGATCCCGGGGACCTCAGAGGGGTGCACCTCAGAGGCAGCCTGTCTTCATGTGATTGACCGTGATGGGTCCGGTTCTAAATCCGGCCCAGGTAATTAATCTAAACCTTTAATCCTTGAAGTAGCATGTCTAAGTATTGGAGTAACTGTATGAGTGAATGCATGAGTAAATAAATTGAAGTGTGTATTAAGCATGAAATGAAGTAGTTAAGACTAGTACTCACCGTAGATGAAATTTATAACCATAGGAAGCTTTAGTATCTGTTATCCGATACCGGTAAACCTGAATCAAGAAGAGATCGACATCACCAACCACTACTACGCCAACGAACAGTGTCAGGTCATCCGACCAGGTATGATTTTATTAAGGGGATATCTGACACCCGAAGCACAAATCTCAATCATTCGACGATGCAACGAGCTAGGAACGGGTCAAGGTGGATTTTACACACCCGAGTTCCCGGTGGAGCGAAGATGAAGCTGAAAATGATGTGCTTGGGAAAGGACTGGAATCCTTATACCAAGACATACCAAGAGACACGAACACAAGATGGAGCAACGCCACCGACAATACCTCCAGAATTTCAGACACTTGTCACACAAGCAGTAGAACTTGCACAACAATGTGAACACGAACCGATCCCCGCACTTGAAGCGGACCTCTGTATCGTCAACTTCTATGAGAAAGAAGGACGACTTGGGTTACACCAAGACAAGGACAAGACAGCGAAATCTCTTGAACGAGGAGTGCCCGTAGTGTCTTGGTCCATTGGTGATGACGCTGTATTCCTGTATAGCGAGCAGAAGCGTGTGGACCTCACACAGAAACTGGTATTGAGATCAGGAGATGTCCTAATCATGGGTGGAAAACTCTAGGATGCTGTATCACGGGATCAACAAGATCAAGTTGAATATGGCACCGCCGGCAATAATCAATGCCACACACATGAAACCAGGACGCCTGAACCTTACCTTTAGGAAGTATTAAATTCATAGTATCATGTAATGTTTTAGTAACGTGTATTAGAGACACGGTATGTATGATGGTTGGTTTATCAATAAAGAGAAGTGTTGATTTAATTCCACTTGTGTCCACCATCAATACTTAACCACTTGTGAATTCAATAGGTTGTGGACTCGGTACCGAAGGTAACCTGAGCATCCTCACCGAAGCACAAGCCGGCAGAAGCGGCACCATTTAACGGGAACCTTCCCAGTGAACGGCATTGATGCCAATGTGTTATTCGACTCCGGCGCCTCTCACACTTTCGTATCACCATCCTTTGTGAAGAGGTTGAAGCTAGATGCTGATGAGCTACCGAATTTTATGGTTACTCTCCCATCGAAGGAGCGAGTAAAGTGCACCAAATACTACCAATCATCCACCATCGAAATCAAAAACGAAGCGTTTCCCATTTCCTTCATCGAATTCAATGGATTGGGATTCGACTTAATCATCGGAATGAATTGGTTGGAGCGGCACAAGGGTAGAATCCTCTACGCCGAGCATCGATTGCTGCTCAAGAGTCCTTCTGGGGTTACAGTATCTTACCGCCAGAGACCGAGAGAGCCTTCGACCACACTCATATCTGCTATGGCCATGTACCGGGAGCTCAAAAAGGGCCATGAAGTGTATCTATGTTATGTACAAGACCTGGAGAGAGATCCAGAGTTCAGTGAGGATGTACCGATTGTATCCGAATTCCCTGATGTATTCCCTAAGGAGCTACCGGCATGCCACCACCGAGAGCAGTGGAATTTGAAATTGATCTCTTGCCAGGTACCGGTCCCATTGCTAGGGCACCGTACCGTATGGCACCTGCTGGAATGACCGAACTGAAAGAACAGTTGCGCAATCTTCTCGACAAAGGGTTTATACGCCCGAGCGTATCACCCTGGGGAGCACCGGTTCTCTTCGTGAAGAAGAAGGACGGTAGTCTCCGACTTTGCATTGACTACCGCGAGTTGAATGCGGTCACAGTCAAAAATAAATACCCATTGCCACGCATCGACGACCTATTTGATCAGCTGAAAGGAGCATCAGTCTTCTCCAAGATTGACCTCCGTTCTGGGTATCATCAAATTGCAATTAAGGAACAAGACATTGAGAAAACGGCATTCTGTACCAGATATGGCCACTACGAATTCACAGTGATGCCATTCGGTTTGTCAAATGCACAGCTAAATTCATGGACCTCATGAATCGTCTATTTAGTGAACAGTTGGACACTTCGGTTGTTGTCTTCATCGACGACATACTTGTATATTCCAAATCAGCAGAGGAACATGAAACTCACTTGAGGAAAGTGCTTGAGACACTGCGCGAGAACCAGCTGTATGCGAAGTTCTCCAAATGCGAATTCTGGCTAGATCAGGTATCATTCCTTGGTCATGTCATCTCGAGCGCAGGTATCTCAGTTGACCCTTCAAAGATAGAAGTTGTACGATCATGGCCTAGACCCAAGACTGTTACCGACATTAGGAGATTTCTTGGTCTAGCCGGTTACTACCGGAGATTTGTAAAGGACTTCTCGAAAGTCGCTAAGCCCATGACTACACTGATGAAGAAAGATGCACCGTTTGTATGGACAGACGAGTGCGAGTTATCATTTCAGAAACTAAAAGACTCATTGACCTCGGCGCCCGTCCTTACTCTTCCAGAGGGCACAGAGGGATTTGAGGTATACTGTGATGCATCAGGCAAAGGAATGGGATGCGTACTCATGCAGCATGGCAAGGTTGTTGCTTATGCCTCCCGCCAGCTGAAAAAGCATGAGGAGAATTACCCGACACACGACTTAGAGTTAGGAGCCATTGTCTTCGCCTTGAAGATATGGCGACACTATCTCTATGGGTAAGCATCACCATCTACTCCGACCATAAGAGCTTACAGTGTGTATTCACATAGAAAGAGTTGAACTTGAGACAGAGAAGGTGGATGAAGTTTCTTTCAGACTACGACATCGACTTGCAGTATAAGGAAGGGAAGGCAAACATTGTAGCCGACGCCGTGAGCCGTCGAGCACACTCGCTCCATTCGCTACTCGCTTCTTCTAGCTTGGTTGACGAGGTGCGAGACGCTCAGTTGAGCGACCCTTACCTAACCGAAATCAGGCAAAAGATCGAAAATGGTACATTTGAGAAGAAGAAGTATGACTTCAAGCTACATGAAGATGGTTTGATTCGGTTGAATGGCAGGCTATACGTCCCCCGAAGCAATGCTGAGCTAAGGGATCGCATCCTGCGAGAGTCACACAGTTCCTCATTGTCAGTCCATCCGGGAGCCTCCAAAATGTACAAAGACATGAATAGGTACTTCTGGTGGTCTGGAATGAAATCGGATGTGACAGAATTTGTATTGAGATGCTTAACATGCCAAAAGGTTAAATTCGAACATCGTAGACCGGGCGGAATGGTACAATCTGCCATTGCCAGTTCGGAGTGGAAATTTCATGATATCTCCATGGATTTGTTGTAGGACTCCCACCTGCCAGGGGAGGACTCAACATGATCTGGGTTGTAGTCGATCGCCTTACCAAGGTTGCCAGATTCATACCGATGAAGGACACCTGGAAGGTAGTGAAGCTAGCTGAGCTATTCGACAAGGAGATTATCAGACATCACGGAGTCCCTAAAAAACATAGTATCTGACCGCAACACCAGATTTCTTTCGAGATACTGGAGAGCTACACGGGAAGCGTTGGGTACGGAATTGAAGTTGAGTACCGCCTTCCATCCTCAGACCGACGGTCAGACAGAAAGGACCATCCAGACACTGGAGGACATGCTTCGGGCATGTGCCTTGGACTTTCAGGGGAGTTGGTTAGACAAGCTTCATCTTATCGAATTTTCATACAATAATAGTTATCATGCCTCGATTAAGATGTCACCTTTCCAAGCTCTATACGGTAGACCCTGCCGTACACCCTTGTGTTGGGATGAGTCAAGTGAAACGGTCATCATAGGACCGGAGTACCTAGAACAAGTCCAAGCGGAAGTGCAACAAATCCGAGCCAATATGAAGGCAGCCCAAGATAGACAGAAATCCTATGCGGATGTGAGACGACGCGACCTTGAGTTCGCCGTGGGCGACCAAGTGTTCTTGCGAGTTTCACCTATGAAGGGCGTATTCCGTTTTGGTCAGAAGGGCAAGCTTAGCCCAAAGTTTGTAGGGCCGTACACTATTACCGAAAGAGTTGGATCCGTAGCCTACAGGTTGGCACTACCTGAGGACTTGGGACGTGTCCATGATGTATTGCATGTGTCACAACTCAAGAAGTATATTGCTGATCCTTCTCATGTCTTAGAGCCCGAGAGATTATCCATTGAGCCGACAATGAGATATGTCGAAACCCCAGTGAGAATCCTTGATAGGAAGACCAGAGACACTCACCATAAGTCTATACGAATGGTGAAGGTCCTATGGTCTAACCATGATGTCGAAGAAGCGACATGGGAGTTGGAAGATGCCATGAAGGCTAAGTACCCACATTTATTCACAGACTAGAGAGTCTAGTATTTAGCAATACGGGTACGGGTCGTACCCCTTTTAAGGGGGGTAGAGCCCTTTTGCTTTTGCATTGCTTCGGGGTAAGCATTGCATAGTGTGTAGGTATTGTAATAGGTTTGTATGGCACATGTAGTGCGGAGCGTATGTGTATGTATGTGTAATGTATGTGTATGGATGTGTATGTGTAACATGTAATGTATTGTGTAACGTGAATGTGATGGTATGTATGGAAATGATGAATTGCGTATGTGAATTGTGTATGATGCTTGAAGTGTGTATGCTTGCAATGTGAAGGAAGGAAGTAAACACCTTATAGGTGTAGTAAGACACATTATGGCAATTGGTTTGCCTAATAAGTAGAATTACTTAAACCTTTAGCCTTGAGCAACTTTGAGGGCAAAGTTTCTTAAGGGGGGTAGATTGAAATACCCCGTAATTAGGAACAGTAATTAATTAGGCTAATAAATAATTTTAGAAGCTTAATTAAGTCTAAATAATCATGAGGGAACAAATCCCGAAGAAAACGGATCCTTAAAACGGATTAAAATCGCTAACGAACCCTAAAGCGCGTTTTTCGAGGTAACCGGGAAAACGTGACTTTAAGCGGGTCAAATAGACTCGTAAAAATTTTGGTCAACTAAATAATCATTAATAATATTAGTGAAGCTTTAAAGCCAATAAAATCAATAAAACGAGAAATTAGTAAAAACTGTCAAAAACGGGAAGTTGTGGGGTAGAAACATAAATAACACAAACTTATGTGTCCAATATTGTAAATAGAATTTTAAGACCCTCATGGTCTGTGTGTGTGTGTCCGATCCCATACCCCTCTCTCACACACTCTTTATTCTCTTCTTATTTACAAACAAACAAAATAATAAAGTAACCCCCACCCTCACTTTCTACTCTCTCTCCTCTATTCTACTCTCTCACTCACGTACCCATCTCCTTCCTCCTCTCTATTTTCTTCTCCAAACCGATGGCAATGGTGAACTAGCAAACCTCACAAAATACCACCTTCTCTCCTCTTGTTACTCCATCAAACCTTCTCCAAAAATTATAAAAACTACACCATTGGAATCCTCTCCCCAAGTAGAGCATTCCTATCTTTTCAAAATTCGAAAAGGGCAACTTTCATCTCCATGGGTATGGAGCATTTGGAACTTCAAGACCACCATTAGAACCACCTCATTCTCCTTGTTCTTTTAAGGTAAAAATATTCTCAAAACTTCATCTTTTTCTAGGCCTTTTGGGCAAAACAAAATTTGGAAACTAAACTCTTGTTGTCCCTTGTACTCTAGCCGATTTTGGCCTCATTGGTGGAGTTGGAAACTTGTTCTTGAGCCACTCCAAGCATTACTCATACCCTTGGAAGGTAACATAAATTATAAACCTTAAAACCTACATTAGAACTTATATAATGGTTAGGGTTAAATTGTGTATTAAAATGGTGTATTGAAATGTATATGTGAATAGGTTGTAGTGTTAGAGGATTTGGTTACTAAGAACCGGTGGAAAGAGAGAAGAAAGAGGAAGGAAAGAGGAGGAGGAGGAAGAAAGGAGAAGCTAGTGAGATAACAAGGTAAAATATGCTTGTCCTTGGGTAGTCTTGTATATATATGTGTAACAGATTTTTTAAAAGAGTAAAATGGGTATTGTAGAATGGTAATGAACCATAGTGTAATAGAGGAAGAATTAATTGTATTGAAGCTTTGAAAACAATTAAAAACTGTCACAAACTATTTTGGGATTGTAGTGTTGAGTGTAGGAATTTTTATGAGTGTTTTAGTATTGGTAATTGTGTATGGGAGCCTTGTATATGAATGCTATTGAAACAGGTGGATTGGGTAATGAGATGTGTGTATAAACAATGTGGTGAGAGTGTAAAATTATAGGGGAGACTATGGCAAAATTTACTTAGAAACTAGTGGACTTAAGAGATTAGAAACTAGGTGAATGGCATAAGTTGTAACAGATTTTAATAGAGAAAGATAGAGGGTGTATTAGGAGAGATAGTTAATGTAGTTGTAAGGCATTAGAGGTGCTAGAAATGACATTAGAAGAGGGAGCCATTGATGGAGAGTGTAAATGGCAAAATCTGTAGCAAAATACATTAAGGAAGGAAGCAATGTGAGTGTTGGAGTGAAACTAGGAAAATTGTGTGCATAAGTTAGTATAGAATTGTGTAATGAATTAGGAAATGAATTAGCATGATTTAGAGTGTTTAAATTGTACTAAAACATGTTAGGATGTATGTAGGAAGATTGGGGAAGCAATGGGTGGAATTGGGAAAAGAAAATAAGGGCTGTAGCAAGGTTCTGCTACCGTCCGACCCAGAGTCTGGATCGGACGGTGGGTCGGACGGGGCTTAAGAAACGATCATCAACCTTCTGGAATGGTCCGACCCAGGACCGTGGATCGGATGTGGGTCGGACAGGCAAAAAAAATAGTGGTCGAAGTTTCTGACTTCGTCCGACCCAGAGTCTAGATCGGACGTGGGTCGGACAGGCAAAAAAAAATAGTGGTCGAAGTTTCTGACTTCGTCCAACCCAGAGTTTGGGTCGGACAGTGGGTTGGACGGAGCTTGGACACGGGACTGAAACCTTCTGGAACGGTCCGACCCAGAGGGTATGGGTCGGACGAAAATAGTTCTGGGTCGGACGGGGAGAATTTCAGAGAACGGGAGTCTACTGGAATGGTCCGACCCAGGGCTTGGGTCGGACGCTGGGTCGGACGACCCATTACCTACAAAAAAAACTGTAAGCTTATGACTAGTATATATATATATATATATATATATATGTATACCCACCTATACATATGTATGTATATATGTAAGTAAACCATGGATGAGTAATGAAAGATAAGTAAATGAAATACAAGTGTAAGGAATGTAAAGACTTAGCAAGTATGAGTTAGGAAACACAAGAGTAATCGAATTAAGTTAATGATAGTTAGATTAATCATTCGATTGTATGTATATCATAGGATTCGATTTGTGACACCGGAGGAACGTTTGGAAACACGTACAACGGTGAACGGTATGAATTCCTCATGCCCCGTATGCTATCTTGGTTACTCTGATTTGTGTGTTGTGTGCTAATTGATCACCAAATAAGATAAATGCACGAATCGGAGTTACTATGCATACTTGTGAATATGTAGTGTTGTATGTTGTGAATATTTTCTTAAATCTCAGTTTGTATAATTCATGAAATGTTTAGATGATAATGAATGTGTGTATGTATGATATACTGTACTGTGACCGAATGTTGAATGTGCTTGGACTTCTAACTTATTCCTAACAAGCTAACCAATCTAACTTAAATTGGTAATTAAATTGGAATGAGTAGAAGTCCGATATAGTTTCGGCCACACGTGAGGATGAGGAGACACAAGAGGTTGGATCCGATTCCTGACTCTTAAACTGGTCCGCGGCCCAAATCCCTTAAGTGGGTAGCATCCCGGATTGGTGAGTCAAGTAAATCCCGGAGGTGGGACGGAGTAGTCCCCAGGGCCGGAGGTCCCGACGACTTAACTTGAGTATAAGCAAGTAAGTAAGAATGAGTAAGTAAAGTAAATGAAAGTAAGTAAGTGCAAGTGAGAGGAACTAAAGTGAAATGAGTAAAAGAGTAAATAGCATTCCGATTAACCCGGATGCGTAATTTGGCTAACAATGTGAAGGTAAGTAATGTATGCACTATTGTATTGATGCCTTGAATTGTGTAATGAATTGTATAAGCATGTATGTTGTATGTAAAGCATGTATGTATGAAAATAATGAATCGCATGTTTAGTGGACGTCAAATAGTCGGCGTGCCCTAGCTAGCACGCGGTATATGCGGAGTTCATGCGCAGCTTTTGCTGAGCCCCTAGGGGCACCGTTTTTACTACACGCAGGTACAAGAGAAGGATGAAGACTGTGAAGAGATGTAGCTTGTTCTTTTGTCTTCCTTTTGGATTGTAAACAGTGAATTATGATTGGTGTACTAAGTAGTACACGGCTGTAAGTTTTTGATTAGCCGGTGTACCATGGGGTACACCTTTTTGGATAGTGGGAGTATTGGATTGGGGTATAGATGAGTAGCTTGTAGAAACTCATTCTTTTGGGAAGTATGAATTGGGATGTAATTGAAGCCACTTAAATACTCGGTGATCCATTGATGTAAGTATACGGTATGTGGTATTTTGGTAAGTAATTTAGTAGCTTGGTATATTATGTTCATCAGACCGTTACTGTAAGTAAGGCAAGCCTAGCTAGCCGTATGGGCGGTTAGCGGCGTTGTATCACCCGCCGTAGTAATGGTAGTATTTCCGCTACGAACTGATAGGATTAACAAGACGATTAGACGGTAAGCGTAGGATTAACGGTAGGGGTGTTACATCAGAAGTTGCTACAAAGTGAATCAGAGTAATAAGAAAAGTGAATCTCGTAAGCATAGATTGTTTAACTAAAGTGATTAAGAGGTTTAAGAAATGTGAATCATAGGCTTTTATAAAGTGAATCATGAGCTTAAGAAAAGTGAATAAGAGGTTTAAGAAAAGTGAATCAGAGGTTTAAGAAAAGTGATTCTCGTAAATAAAGATTGTTTAACTAAAGTGAATAATAGGTTTAAGAAAAGTGAATCAGAGGTTGAAGAAAAGTGAATCAAAGGTGTTTTAAAGGTGAATCAAAGATGTAAGAAAAATGAATATTTTATTTAATACTAGTAAAAGTTAATCCTACCACTAACTTATGTGAGGGTGGATTTTAGGGTGTTTAGGGGTAGGGTAATCTTTTTTGTATTAGTCTACACTTTATATTGTCATTACTGACTCGACAAATTTTTAGAGTTTGTGGTTTAGGGTACAAACCATAAAAATGCTTTCGACGTTTTTAACTTTTTTAGGGTGGTTTTAGAGTGTTTGGGGTAAGATTCATTTTGTTAATGAGTAAGACTCATTTTATTGTTAAAAGAAAATTCATTTTGTTAATGAATAAGATCCACTTTAAAAATACGTAATATATACTCCTTCTAAAAACATAAAATTTTAAGTTTATCAAAACATATCCATGATACATCTTGTTTCAAAGAACACGAAAAATGATAAATAATGATATAATTTTTTTAACTTTTATACTTATATTTTATGAGTTATAATATTTAAAAAAATTATTTTCTCTCCTACCAATAAAACCACATACACTTCTCACTCCAAAACTTTATTATCACATACTCCTTCCGTCCTGAATTGACCGTCATGTTTACTATTTGGACATGTCGTTTGGCTTCAATTTTTAACATATAAGATAAATTAATTTTAAAAATTTAAGTTTTACATATGATTCCTTACATGATAAACTATATGTTACAAAATTTAATTTATAAAATTATTTTAACTTATATACTTAATATTGATGTGGAAAAACGTACCATAAAACAAACAAGACGGTCAATTCAGAACGGAGAGAGTATATTACATGTTTTATTTTACTTTTTTTCCTTGATTTATTTTTCCACCTTTATTCCCCCAACCACCGCACATATGTCCAACCTTCAAATAATAACTTGCGCCATGGTCTCCATGCGGTTCACCTTTTTCACCACTAGACATATTACATTACCACTATTACCAGTGAAAGGAAAGAGGGGCTAGAACACAGACACGCATACTCGACGCGGGCACAATTCGCGTTCAACATCTGAACAATCCAAGAACAGCCCCCGTAATCTCCAGGAAGACGGACCGGGCGGACGCTGTCGCGCCGAAGAGAGAGAGCAAGAGGATAACTTGACAGCTGATACGTAGGGAGATAGCTTCTATGGCGGATTACGAGGACAGATACGAAGGTAATGGAAAGGACCATGGTTCTCCTCAGAGGCAGTATAGTGGCAGCCGCGGCAACACGGAGAATCACGACTCAAAATCTCGGGTTAACGCTTAACTTGCATCACTTCCTTTTCCCCTTCTGATCCGACAGCATTCACTTCAATGATTGCATCGGGTTATCTTGTTTTCCAGCTTTGCTGTTTTAGGGTTCTCAATTCTCATTCTTCCACATAATTTGACGGTTTATTGAGAATCTGGTTACATGTGTCGTATTAGCCTTGCCTCGGCTCCGATTGCTCTCCCGTTTAATAATATGATTGTCTTATTTTTGAAAATCTTAATTTGATGGTTTTGTATTTGGAGTCATTTTCTAATTATCTCGTTTATCTTCAAAAAGAGTACCTGCGCTTTGGCCACTATGACAAGCTCAATGGTTAATGCAGTTCGGTCTCGTCCTTTTATGATGACACAAATTGGTTGTGGTACTGGCGGACCTAGCATTGTGCTAGGTGTCTCAAGCGACATTCATTAAACTCGGAATAAAATTATAGTTAGTTTATATGTTATAAGTAATTTTGAGGGTTTTGACACCCTTGTATTAATCAACATGAAACATGATTGCAAATTATGAATTTTTTAGAAGTTACACAGTTCATTTATTTATTTTTTCTCTTCACGGTCTTTGCTCTACTTTTGTCATCGAATATTTTAATTATATCTTGCTCACACACTATTTTTCCACAAACTTTAATTTATTATACCATCCTCCTTTTTATACATCCAAACTAACAATGACAATAAGGTTAATTACTTTAATGTGCTAATTAACATTTGCTACTTGTTAGTGTTACCATGAATATGATTTTCTGTTTAATCAATAATATGATTGATGCTTTAATAATGTTGATCAACATTAATATCATTTTCAATATTCGTAATAATGTCTTTACTATTTATTTTAACGTAGAGAATGTACTACTAGTGTTTATTGCTAATGTTTGGGTTGTTTAACAAATTCTTAATGTTTATATGTTTGACACCCCTAACTCAATATTTTGGGTCCGCCATAAGGGCATGCTTCGTCGTGGCGGGTAATACGGGCTCAGGGATCTTTCTGTAGGGTCTGAGAAAATGGAAACCATTGATTTAGTGTCACACTGGCTACTGGTTCCGTTCCCGGTTAGTATAAAGTTTAGCCTATTCTGAGCTCATCTGAGGCGCGGCTGGTCACTTTGGCTCAACTATGTATTATTTGTTTTCTTGTTGGATCCTACTGAGCTGAGCTATGCTTTAGTTTACAGCTATGATAATGAAAGATATTCAGTATGCATTGACAATATGATTGAGCTGAAAAATATGGCCGTTTGGATGTGAATTGATCTTATATATACCTAACTTGCTTGATTATTCCTGAACTAGCTGAAACCTAATCATGTGTTCATTGCAGGGTTCTCATGATTATGAGAGAGAATCATCAAGGAGCAAAGAAAGGGAAGGGTCAAAAGGGGGTGACAAAGAGAGGAAGAAGGGTAGGGGCAGGGACAAAGATAGAGACAAGGACCAGGATAGGGAACGAGACAGGAACAGAGACCGAGACTTAGATCGTCACAGAGATAGACACAGGGATAGGAGTGATCATCGGAGCGTAGTAGAGATGTAGATGAGGATGACCATTATTACAAGAGCAGGTGGGTATTGTGGTTTTGTTCCATTTTATTAATGTGTATTTTATATTCCCCATCTCTGCTGGTTATGTAAGATAACATGTGTTGTGATGTCTTATTATTGATTCAGAAGAACAGACTACAAAAAGGATAAAGAAGACAGACATGGTAGTAGATCACGGTCTCGGTCCCATGCTAAATCTCAACATAGATCAAAGTCTCGCTCCCGTTCACGGTCACGCTCACGATCAAAAAGGTAGGACCTACGAGCTGTTTAAGTTTGTTTTCATTTCTTTCGTGCCTTCTTGTTCAGATGTTAATTCAAAATTTGCCACATACTATTGTATATTTCCTTGATAAGATTTCTGGATAATCATCCGTCTTGTTTGTCTGTTCAGTCTGCATGCATCTTCCGTTATTACCTCTTGTTTCATTTGTTTGACATGTAGAGATCATGCTCAATCCAATCTCATATTAATAGTAGCTTTTTGAGCTTTCTGTTCTTATCTAATACCAAAGCATGTGCTCTCAGTAAAAGGATTAGTGGGTTTGACATGGCTCCTCCTGTGGCCCCAATGTTGCCTGGCGTCTCTGCTGCTGCAACAACTGCTGCTGGTACGTGTTTAATTATTAAGTATAGTCTTACACCTTCTTCCTTTGTGGTTTATTTAGTGTGCAAAGCTTGCACAAATTGCATGTTTAATTAGGTAAGATTATTATCTGCTTACTCCTATTATTAGACTTTAACCTTTACAAGCATGCATGAATGGCCACACAATTTACTTTCCTCTATTGCTTATATGGTAAATGATCAAGAGACTGAGAGACCTTTCTTGTTTGTTCTTGTGTTTTGGTGTTTGTTTGTTGCTTGTGTTTCTGTTTTTTTTAAGAAGGTAATAGTGGGTTACTTTCCCACATATGCCGACACTGGGTGTGAGCCGACTATAGCTATATTGTACGAGGAAGATTCAGTGCTCAGGTTGGGTATTATTCGTCTTTTTAACTGGCAACTAGTGGTTGTTTCAAGTAGTATTTTGATGCATACAAAATTTGGGTTGGAATTTATTCCATACCCGTTTGTTTTGTGGAAAAAAAGTTTACATTAGAGCTACAAATAAACTAGCAGTAAAGAGCTTTCCGCTATTAAGTGCCATATATTTCTTTACTTGTTGAAACTTAACCTCTTATCCTCGCAGGTCCATTAATGATGGTAACTCCTCCAGGTCCTGGGATGTTTCCCAATATGTTTCAACTAGCTGCTCCTGGACAGGTGCTTCTTCTTTATCTTATATTAATTTCATATCATATGAATGATCATCTAGTCCTCTTCTGAAGAAAAATGTATTATGCAGCTTGGGGGTCATCCAGTTATGCCCATTCAAGCCATGACTCAACAGGTTTGTGGTTGCTTTGTCTTGCTATATGCTTTTGGTTTATTCTAGTGTTGTAAAATTTGGTTATCAGTTTTAGTTTTCAGGCCACAAGACATGCGAGACGAGTTTATGTTGGTGGGCTTCCACCCACAGCAAATGAACAGGTAAGATTGCTCTTTGTGTGAGTCTGGATGCTTTAAAGCTTTGTCCAGAACTTGTATATTGTCCAGTCTTCAGACAAATGACAATTATTAATCATCTGGCAGTCTGTTGCAACATATTCAGTCATGTGATGGCCGCAATTGAAGGAAACACAGCTGGCCCAGGTTTTTCTTGGCTTACTATTTTTGCATGTGTTTGAAAATCATCTCTGCCGAAGAGCTTATTTGAGTTGCTTTTTGTCTCACTATTTCAGGAGATGCTGTGGTGAATGTTTACATTAATCATGAGAAGAAATTTGCCTTTGTTGAGATGAGAACTGTTGAGGAAGCTAGTAATGCCATGGCTCTGGATGGTATCATATTCGAGGTGATTGCTATTCTCTACTTTCATTTCATATTGATTTCTAGAGATTGTGGATTCTTCTTGATAATCTCCATATTTTTTGCTACACTGGGAATTTGGCTTTGTGATTTAATGTACCCAGATTTTGCATATAAGATGTACATATCTGCATTTTTCATTTTGAATAGGTTTAGTAACTTGATCAGTCAAATCGTATAGCTGAAGAGGTCTTGAATTGTGTTTACAGGGAACGCCTGTGAAGGTTAGGAGACCTAGTGATTACAATCCTTCGCTTGCAGCTACGTGGGCCCCAGCCAGCCTAGTTCTAATCTCAACCTTGCTGCTGTCGGGCTCACTCCAGGATCTGCTGGTGGACTTGAGGGCCCAGATAGGATATTTGTGGGTGGGCTTCCATATTACTTCACTGAGGCTCAGGTTCGGGAGCTGTTGGAATCATTTGGATCTCTTCGAGGATTTGATCTGGTTAAAGATAGGGAAACTGGGAACCCTAAGGGATATGCGTTCTGTGTCTACCAAGATCTAACTGTTACTGATATTGTTTGCCAAGCCCTGAATGGAATTAAAATGGGGGATAAAACTCTCACTGTTAGAAGGGCAAACCAGGGAGCTTCTCAACCTAAACCTGAGCAAGATAGTATACTGTTGCATGCACAGCAGCAAATTGCTTTGCAGGTAGTTGTGCTTCTGTTAGATTCTGGTTATGTGTTCCTGAGGGAATAATCAAGAATAGATGATGGATCTGTCATTTGTTCTATCTATTGTTCTTGAGAAAAAAATATTAATGTTTAAGCTACTTCCATTGTTGGTCATCTAGGTTAGGGGTATGTGAGTTTTTTGGGGGTAGTTGAATCTAGATGGCTAGAAAACATGTTAGCCGCCTGTGTTGACTTTTTTTGGATGAATATTTTCATCTTCTATTCTGGCTTTTTTTGGTGTAGAGAATGATGTTGCAACCTGGGGGACTTCCGACTAATGTTTGTGTGCTTAACGCACTGTGTATCACCTGATGAGCTCACTAATGATGAAGATTATGAAGACATAATGGAAGATATGAGACAAGAGGGTGGCAGATTAGGTAAGCTGTGAAATTTGTATTCTTATGCATGTTTTCTCGACTACTCAGATCGATCATGTTTATGGAAAGAGATCTTGTCATATTCTGTTTGCCTCTTGTTTTTTTTTTTCTGTTATTAAAGCAATATCACCATGCTTGTCCTTTGAGCAGGAGACTACAATTTTTGTTCACCTTTTCAAATTAACATATTCACATAAACTGATTATTTTCTTCCTGTCAGGTTCCCTGGTAAATGTTGTGATCCCGCGACCTGGTCCAAGTGGTGAACAGCTTCCTGGTGTTGGGAAGGTACTTCTGTTGATTTCAATTGCTTCGTCTCTGTTACAGTCGTCCATCTAAATGATGTACATATGATTTTTTTTTTTGCCAAAACTAAAGAATTGAGACGTTGGTTATTTTGCTTCGATCGTGTAGGTTTTCTTGGAGTATGCAGATGTGGAGAGTTCTGCAAGAGCTAGGGCAGGGATGCATGGGAGAAAATTTGGTGGCAAAGAAGTGGTGGGAGTGTTTTACCCTGAGGTCAAGTTTTCTCACAGAGAATATGATGGCTAATGTGTTGTTTTTTATCTGTGCTTGGATCTAACTGTGTTGTAAAACTTTTGACCTTATGTAAGGCAGATCGGAAAGAATGAGATGCTAACTTAAACGTTTCCCCTTTTGTCTTCAGTGAGCAATTTTTTTACTACTTGATCTTAGTTAGAAATAGATGCCTTGGGCTCTTTCGACCTCATTCTTGTTGGTTTTGACTAGAGATGATCGTTTAGGCCGAATTTGGATTGGTTGAGGATGGTTTTTCGGCCAGCCATACTGCTGTATCAAGTTCACGATTTTCCTTTTGTGAGGGAAAATTAATCAGTGTAGTTTTTGTTTATGATATATTATTATGTTTTTGAAATCACACGGGATAATATTAAATTTTGATTAATTTTATCAGATGATATATTCTCTCATATTTTGTTACGTTAATATCATTGGAAAAGTTTAAAATATCTTTCTTATTAATTGTTACGTTAATATCAGTGGAAAAGTTTAAAATATCTTTCTTATTAATTAACTTCTCGACTTATATCAATAATTTTCTTAAGGCTTTGTCAGTAAGAGATATTTTACACCTTCAATGTTATTAATACAACAATTAATAGAATACACTAATGGGAAAATATTTACAACATGGTTAAAATGGGTTTTGCGGCCGTCTAGTTAGAAGTCATGTTATAATTTATAGAGAAATTTTATGAAATATCACTATATTTTTGACTAACTCATGAAATTACACTAAAAAGAAAGTCACAAAATGTTACTATATTTTGTAGAAGTTCATAAAATGCCACTATAGTCATTGTCCAGATGGAAAAAGACAAAAATACCCCTATTAGTCAATAGAGTACTTTTAACGTTCACATATGCCCCAAGTGCTAAAAAAATTACAAAAATTCACAAAAAATTCAAAATACAATAAAAAATAAAATAATATATAAACATTAAAAAATATAAAAATGAAAAAAAATTAAAATATCATAAAAAAATTAAAACAAATAAAAATGGTCTTGGATTCAAAATCTACCCGCTACCGGTAATTATCAAAAAAAAAATTAAACAAATAAATATTCATTTTTTAAAATTTATTCAATACCAGTCGCGCTGTGCAAGTCCAATGCATGGGGTGCGCCTAGTTCTAGCAGCAGTAGTGTCGAGCAAGCGTCATAGGGTCAACCGTCTACGCGGAGCATGCTACAAGGGTGTGCCTAGGAGCGACATCAAGGTGTGGTGTGTTGTGTATTGTGGCACAATGGCTAGCGCAGGGCACACCATCAGTGACCTTGGGCGGCAATGCATTGCCTAGATAGAATCAAAGCCAAAGGTGACTCCTTTCCATGCTGGCTTGAAGGACGATGATTAGGGGCTTATTAAGGAAGCCTAAGCTTCTTTCAAAGGGATGACTTTGTGACAAGTCCCAAAGTGGAGGCTTGACCTGCAATGAAGAGGTGTTATGGTGTTGCCCTAGGGTTCCACAACAAGATCATTCCTTGGTTCCTTGTGTTAATAAGGGACAAACCCTAAAGGGAGACCAGATGCTTAGAGGCGGTAAAGACCACGTTTCTCAAAGTGGTGCTTCGACGAAGTGGAGCAAGAGGCCAAGAAGAATGGTTTGACCTTCTTCAAAGTTGGAAAGTTGCTTGTGATGGCTCGAGAAGCAATGATTATAGTCAAGGAGATAAGAGAGGCCATGCTCAGAGGTGAGGTGGACCTTAATCTTGGTGAGTCATCTTCTGATGAAGATTCATTTCTTGTTGGACAAGAAGTGAAGGATAAATCAAGCAAGAGGCTAGAGAAGCGTAGTGGGTGCTTAGCTAGCGAGAAGAAGGATCGTGTGACTAAAGAGGTAATTAGAGACCATATTTTGTGCATGCATGTCGATTTTGCTCCTTATGCTCCCGATAGCAAGCTACTATATGTCAAGGTGGTTGTGGAAGAAAGGGCGAGGTTTTGGGCTCTAGTGGTTTAATACCCCGGATCTAAAAATGGTGATTTAATTACTCTAATAAGATTATTAAGGGCCTAATTGTGCCTAGAGAGTATTGGTAAAAAGAATAAAACCAAAAGAAAAGAGAAAATGCGTTAAACGCGAAAAACGCTAAAATGCGCATTAAATGAAAATAAGAGATATATAATCTCGTAAGGGTCCGAGATGGATTCCTAAGGCTTAGTTAGTCCTAATTAGTATACGGGAATGATTCCCGAAGAAAACGGATCCAAATAATGGATTAAAACGCTAACGGAGTTTTAAAGCACGTTTTTCGAGAAAACCCGAAAACGTGACTTTAAGTGGTCAAATGGACCCGTAAAAATTATAGTTGGTTAAATAACTATAAATAAGTATTAATGGGAGCTTAATAACCATTAAAATTAATTAAACGAGAAAAATCCGGGAAACGGGCCCGGGAGGTGAATAGTGCCAAACCGGGTAAAATAACGAGCGTTTTCTGTCAAAACCGAAAAACACTCCAGCATGTAAGTATACAGTGGGGCCGATTTTATTGGCTTAATTAGCCTTCCCCCTCTCTAATATAGTTAGTAAATAAAAGAAGGAAGAAAAGAAAAACAAAAGCAAAAGTAAATAGTACAAATCCACTAAATCTCTCTCTTGCTCTTCATTCTTCACTCACGTTTCCTTTTCCCACTTCCCACCTGAGCTTTCTTCTCCCTCGCTGAAGCCCCATGGCGATTTGCGAGAGCCTCCATCGGCCCTCTTCTACTTCTTCTTCTACAAGATGCAAATCAACACCAAATTGCAAAATAATTTCACCATTTGATTCCTCTCAACTTGGGGAACATTTCCCTCCCTTCAAAATCCAAAAAGCTCACGCTTGACCTCCATGGAAAAATCTGAAAATGGAAGGTTGAAGGTGCCATCTTGTTCTGAAACCACTCTCTGGTTGCTTAAGGTAAGAAGCAAGCTCAAAATCTCCATTGTCTAGCTTCTCTTGATTTTGGAAAAATTCCAACGTGAGCTCCTTCTCCATCCTTGCTTCAGCCGTTTCTTCTAGCCTTTTAGGAGTGCTGGAAATTCATCATTTTGATTGCCAAAGCTCTCCATGAGGACACTTGAAGGTAATCTTTATGCTAAAGCCCTAGAAACTAACTCTTGAAATATTAAATTTGGTGAGCTACGTGAGAAATAAACAAGCTTGTTATGTGTGGTTTGGGGTTATGTTTGTAGATAGCAATCAATACCTCTGTTTGGTGTGGAAACAAGGAGAGAAAGAGGGAACAAGAGAAGGAGGAAGAAAAAAGAAAAGAAAACAGAAAGCTAGTAAGAGGATCGTGTGTGACCCGAGCAAGGTGAGATGACACAGTAAAAGTAAAAACCCCGGTGAAAGGTATGATTTTCTCATGCCCCGTATGCTAACCGAGTTACTCTGATTTGTGTGTTTGTGTGCCGGCTTAATCAAGATTAAAGCATGAAAATAATCCCTTGTTTGATTATGGATGCCTTATTGTATGTTGTATGAACTAACATACTTGTACGCCGGTGTGGTCTAACATAGTGCATAGACCGACTCATAGAGAGTAGTGATTGACTAGAAACCCGTAGATCGGGTAGTCTCATGAACAATGGTAATATGCAAACACACACAAGCTATCGATTAAAGTATAACGATAACACAAACATATGAACTCCCTAAAATGTGAGGAGATGTACGGGTTGAGTAAATACCCGATAACGGTTAGAGAACCTTATTGAAACAATCCACGAAATAAATATGAGTGGAGAGATAAATGACCTCCATCGAGAGGATTGAAGTTAGTCCAATAATGTGAACTTATAAGAAAGGTAAAAGAGACCTAAGGGACTATGTAACTCCCTTGAGACATGGTCGACCTCCTATATGAGGATCTTACCCGGTATAAGAAAATATCCGAATGTATAAGTATATGATTGTGAGGGTAACCCTTAAACCTAAGATTACCCGAATTTAAGTAAAGTTCCCAAAGTCATTAGAAACATCAAGAGTGATGCTTCTAGACTAATATACATAAATTATTATAACTCCGAGAGAGGAGTGTATGGGAAAGTGAGTAGTCCGAGAGTAGTCGGACCTATGTAAAAAGAGATGGGAACTAAGAGAAAGTTCCAGGAGCTAGTTGAGCCTTCCCACCATGCTAGACCCAGAGTAGGGTCGAAACCGGGGAAGTAAGACTATGCTCGAGAGCCGTGAGTTTTGGCTTGAGCATGTATTAAGAGTAACAAGCGTGACGTAGGAGACCTGTAGAGTCTCGAGAATCTACAAGAGCTTGAGTATGAATAACCCAAGAGAGTGGGTAAGATAATGAGCATAAATAACCCAAGAGTGTGGGTGAGCTAATGAGAATAAGTAACCCGAGAGTGTGGGTGAGTATAGTACGAGTAGCCCAAGAGAATGGGCGTGTAACTGAATAAGTAACCCGAGAGAGCGGGAGAGGTACTGAATAAGTAAACAAGGCATAGTGAGGTATAACCCTCATGGCCTAAGAGTAAACATATACAACTAACAACCTTGTTATGTTAGTTAGGAATTGTGCTCCCTGATTGGATGTAGATTCCTTGTGTAATATACATATATATTGTATTGCCATGATGCATGTTGTTTGATTAAAATGAACTCCATGTATATCCGACCCAAAGTAGTCGGCGTACCGCGGTTAGCACGCGGTATATGCGAATTTCATATTCAGCGTAAGCTGACCCCCTAGGGGGAACGTTTTTAGTGTGCAGGTACTTGAAGCTGACCACCGTTCGAGAGAGTAGGACGGGGACTGCTATGAAGCATGGGTAGTTAGATAGTAATTACTAATGCATTTGAAAGAGGTGTAAGTCCGAGTATGTTATCGGCATCCGTATATTGTAGACTCGGTATAGTAAAGAAAGGAATTGAGTATTGTGTTGTATGAAGTACTCGGTTGTTCCAGTTCATCAGACCGTTACGGTAAGTAAGAAAGGCCTGGTTAGCCACATGGGTGGCTAACGGCGTTGTTTCACCCCTCGTTGTAATTAGAGTTCCGCTGCGTGAGTAGGAGTAATTAGTAACGGTTTAAGAGGTAATGACGAGATTAACGGTTGGGGTGTTACAAAATGGTATCAGAGCGAAGTATCGCTCTGATGGCTGGAAATACCGAGCTTAGGAAAATACCGAGTTAGGAATTAGAGACTTAGGGCTAAGGGTTGAGTGGTAGCGTGAGAGATGCGCTAGATAGGAACTTCCAGTATGATCTGGATACCTATAATACCACACCCCCCTCCACAACCCCCCCGCATTAAAAGCTCGGGAAAGAACGTCAGAGAGACGGGGAAACCCGATCTGGCACTTAATTAATATTTCGATATGTACCAGAATCTGTCACGCGGTAGATCCCGAGAACCGGAAATCCCGAAGAGGGATCCCGCTGAAATGACAATAACTGCATGCAATGACGGAAGGTCGAGACATCCTAATCCAAGGAGACCAGAATTTGTGGCAGCCTGGGGCGACATGCTTAGCAGTCGCGAGAACCCAGCTGGTCGAGCAGCAGTGAGAAGGATGCACCAATCGTGCGACCAGACGGACTTATGAGAACTAACGAGAACCGGGACACATGTCTACGGACCGCCATAGTTAACTAATACCACCAATGGTATACGTATTGACTAAGAATCTAGTCAAAGGTAGATGCACCCACCCTGCCACACCCAAAAGGGGTTGCAATACTTAACTGATACAGCTTAGACAGCTACGAGCATAGCTACGGGATATACCCGAATAGGACTACAGAAGTAGTACCTAAATAAGTTAAACCTCGGTAACCACAGTAAAGACGTGGGAACGAGCAACGAGGTAAAGCATAGAATTAAAATAATTAAGGAACTCCGAGAGTGGAGGAGCACCTAAATGAACGACAGTCATGTCAAGAGGAATGAGAATCAGCTCCAAGGAGCAGTTATCCAACTAGGGGATCAAGGAAGAGCCAACAAGGCTACCAAATACAATGTAAACAATACCGTGACCGGTATGAGTTAACCCAAAAACCACCTGTACCGCGCACTTGCCACGGCAAGTGCATTAACAGCGGGATTATTCAGAGGAACCTTTGCAATAGGAAGTACTTAGCAAGTACCAAGGTGGCAAGAGAAGCCAAAATAACACCACAAAACTTTAAGAATTCTGAAACGAAACCTTGAAAAGGGCTTAACGGCCTAATCACTGTATAAAGAACGTACCGGCCAGCAAGAAGCTGGACTGGGTAAGAATCAGCCGGCATTGAAATGCCATGAAGAGCTTACTTTTAAAACTCGAATTTTCTTTCAAACATTAAATTTTCCAAAACCCCCGAATTTTTAAACCAAACCAGAGAACCACGGTAAGTTATCATATAATGATACAAGAGGAGTTGGCAACAGAATACTTCACTTAGGCGTGACCGACTCTACAAGTGTACACAAACGAGACATGGAACAACCACACTCCGAAGGAGCTTGCGGGCCTGACAGACCAATTATGAGTTAGTCGGGTAAGTGGTAACGTATCAATAAGATACTCCATGTATGTATACAAGTAGAGTACGGAACACGGGAAGTAGCCCACTCCATACTACGGACGAAAGAGCCAATCCAAACCAAGACAGTAGACACCTCGAATGATCGAAGAACACAAGGAAGCTTACCGAGTTAAGGGAGTCAAGAATCCAGTAAGATGACGGATCTAAGAATATAGTAAAGAGAAGTGCGAGAAGCACAGAGTATTAAGCACAGACATGAGATATGTCTCAGGAATCAAGGAGGAAATACCTAATAACTGGAATGGATACCAGTGTAAGCAATAAGATGAATGCCTTAATTGATCATATCAATGTTTGATAAACGGGATAGAATTCCCACAGTATATCTCACTAAGAGAATAACGACCTAATTAAGTAGGTAAAGGAAATGTACTAATACTCTACCCCATAACGGGAGACATTACAACCCTAAACGGGATAGTTTGAGTTATACATAGCCGCAAGGCGAAGTCGCAACTGAACATAACCATAAGTACAAGCCAGATGTAATGGCATTACTCAGTAACACCCAGGAGCAATCCGAGAAGGGTGCCGGAGTCAACAGTAGTTGAACGAAACATCGTGTTGAGAACACAAGTGGTTAAGCAAACACTCGGGTAGTTACCGAAGGGATCCCACGTAACACGGGATACCCTAGATTGCCAGAGGGCATGAATTAATACCTAGTATAAAAGGGCCTTCCAAGTACGGAAGAGTGGTGGGACAACCATGTCAAAGAGCCCAGAAAAACCTCCTAACCGTTTAATGGCATACGGAGAAGATGAAACCTGTATAAACAGCCCGCATGGAGCATGGCGAGGCAATGTGGCTTATAAGCCGGTAAACCAACTACAATACGTAGATCCAAACGTTGTAAAACATATGCATAAAGGCATAAGAGTTATTGTGGAGCACGAACCACTACCTAAGAGTGGGGATACCACTTGTTACTGTGGGGCCTAGGGAGCGGCAATTGCGTGAATCCTCCAGAGAAAGGCTACCACGTAGGCATGAAATGTGAAACCGCTAGAGCGGTGTAGTAAAACTTGAGCATGTGTATATTGCCAAGGAGCATATGAACTATAGTAGTGTGTAAAGAGGAACCTTGATAGCAGTACAAAGGAAACCGATAGAGTAATCGGATGAGTAGTGAACACTGTATGTGTACAGTATGAACTGCGGAGTAAGCAGTGCGCAAGCGCGCAGAGAGATTTAAAGAATAGCGTATATTATTGAGCCAAGTGAATGGCAAGCCATAGTGTAAATGGCGAGTACACCTGGGCGAAAGCTAAAGTAGTAGCGGATGCCATGAAAATGAGAAAGAACAAGGTACGCAGTAAGCGACCATTGTAAGAGTATATTCGGTTAGTGATATGAAGCTGATAAGGAAATGTGGTAAAGAAGACATGATCATTCCTATCTCATGAGAGATTTACTGTCAAGGGTTTACGCTTCTGCACTCTGTATGACTGAGTGTTTTGGTATTGCACTTGTGCGGTAATGATCAAGTGGGAGAGCCAGGAATTGAGAAATGTCAACGAAGCCTGTTGAGTGAGAATCTAGAGAAATAACCGTGCGGCCATTGGCCAAAGATGCACAAAGAACGTGGGCAGTAACCCACAGGGCCCAGGATCGATATATGGGAAAAGGCAGAGTAGTATGAATGAGGAATTCTTGTACAGAAATAAATAAACAAACATGATTCAGAAGTCATTATCAAATGAGGAAGCACTACATGCTAAGTAGCAGCTTGACCTCAACCGACAATAAGTCGGAAAAAGTAGTGAATAACCACCAAAGTATACAGAGTATACAAAAAAATATAGATTTCCAGAGAATTGGAGAGGAAATCTATAACTCATCGAATTCGCATACGGTAAGAGATACCAAGCGACGATTGAAATACATTGAGAATACCAAAGGGCGAGTTAAGCTCTAGTTATCAGGTCACGCAGCAGAAGCTAGTGGGCCGTAATTCAAGGTTAAGTATACCTGGCAAACCTGATTGAAGCCTTATAGGCTAGAACCGAACCCGGTTATGAGTTAATTAACCACATTGAAGTTAAAACACTTCATAATATTTGAATTAGTAAACCAATGTTCAGTGATAACATATGGTTGGTTACGCGGGCGTAACCCCTTTTAAGGGGGGTAGGACGAGAAACCGCTTAGAGTATGTTTTTCGTGTTGGTGTGTAAACTACTATGTGCATGGCACAAAGAAAATTGTTTTGATGTTTGGACCTCATGTTACATAAACATGTGTACCCATTCATTGTGTAAGTATAAGTATTGTGCATGAGAGATGCAAGTAACGAGTAAGTATTGTGCATGAGAGATGCAAGTAACGAGTATGTAATATTTATGAAAAGAGGAGTAGAGAGACTCCTGGGGAATGAGAATCCCTTTAGTATTTGTCTATTGAGATTAGACATGAGATATGACGAGTATAAATCGGCATGAAACCGATGTGTAACCTAAGAGGGAGTGAGTTCCCTAGGTGATTTTATTTGAGAATGATTGATGGAGTGAGTTCCATCCTTTGGAGTTGTATGTTGTATGTTTTAAGTTGAGTAATAATTTGACTAATGAGGCCACAAGTATGGAATGCCTAGGCAAGGTAAGTGAAACAAATAGAGAATAATGGATGACTTAAGCTCCATGATAAAGATAAATTGAAACAGATTGTTTTATGAATATGACTAGAAAGAGTAAAAGATAGAAAACGAAAATGTTTGACTATCTGATTGTTTGAAACTGACGTGGGAGGTGAAACTTGGTCTGCTAGCGACCAAGGGAAAACCGAACACAAATTGGGGTGGAAGGATAGTTCAACACTGATGCTGATCACATCAGGGTGGATGATTCTTGAAGCTCCCTATAAGTGGTCACAAGTAATCACGCTAAGAAAAGATACAGCTACCATAAATTGTATTTGGAGTTGTGTGATGTTTTAAAAAGAATTTTCAAACAGATTTTGAAAAAGAATTTTCTTCAAGTAAGAAGATGGAAACGAAAATTGGTTTTGAAACCGCTATCACCCGCCGATGGCTGTGGCCTTAAGTCTTGATGACCGGTAGAACGGTGGGCGTGTACAGGTTTTGAAACCATGCAGCACCGTACGTGCGGCGGTCCTAAGTGACCGGTTGGGGCGGTGTCAGTGTGTGATTTTTCCAAAGGCAGCGGGACGGGGAGAGTACCCTGAGATGTTCCTGTGTTGAGTGAGTCAACCAGAGTGCCTGAGGATATGTATATGTGTAATGTTTGATCAGAACCGAAGGGACCGTGGGCCAGAGAGAGTAAGTGCCCATTTGTCATGAAACGGCCGTGAACCAGAAAGAGTAAGTGTTCAACGTGACCGGTACCTGAGGGATCAGTAGTATATTACTCGATATGGATTCGAGGACTGTAGTGCCTTCTTGTCTTCGGACCGATTCCATGGAGAGAGTAAAAGAGTATTTTTGATTGCTATACATGCTGTGATTTGTGTGTGGTATGTGTAGTATGTAATGTGACTGACTTGTGGAGTCTGTAAGGTTATACATGTATTATAACCTTGGCATAGCGTGCCCATGAGAGTAACCATTTAGATTCACCAACTTTGAGGACAAAGTTCCTAAGGGGGGTAGATTTTAATACCCCGGATCTAAAAATGGTGATTTAATTACTCTAATAAGATTATTAAGGGCCTAATTGTGCCTAGAGAGTATTGGTAAAAAGAATAAAACCAAAAGAAAAGAGAAAATGCGTTAAACGCGAAAACGCTAAAATGCGCATTAAATGAAAATAAGAGATATATAATCTCGTAAGGGTCCGAGATGGATTCCTAAGGCTTAGTTAGTCCTAATTAGTATACGGGAATGATTCCCGAAGAAAACGGATCCAAATAATGGATTAAAACGCTAACGGAGTTTTAAAGCACGTTTTTCGAGAAAACCCGAAAACGTGACTTTAAGTGGTCAAATGGACCCGTAAAAATTATAGTTGGTTAAATAACTATAAATAAGTATTAATGGGAGCTTAATAACCATTAAATTAATTAAACGAGAAAAATCCGGGAAACGGCCCGGGAGGTGAATGCCAATAAAATAACGAGCGTTTTCTGTCAAAACCGAAAAAGCATGTAATACACGAGGCGCCTTGTCAGCGGTGCTCAACGAATATACATAGTCTGTCCCTCCAGCATGTAAGTTATTGTTACTTAATTAGCCTTCCCCCTCTCTAATAGTTAGTAAATAAAAGAAGGAAGAAAAGAAAACAAAAGCAAATAAATAGTACAAATCCACTAAATCTCTCTCTTGCTCTTCATTCTTCACTCACGTTTCCTTTTCCCACTTCCCACCTGAGCTTTCTTCTCCCTCGCTGAAGCCCCATGGCGATTTGCGAGAGCCTCCATCGGCCCTCTTCTACTTCTTCTTCTACAAGATGCAAATCAACACCAAATTGCAAAATAATTTCACCATTTGATTCCTCTCAACTTGGGGAACATTTCCCTCCCTTCAAAATCCAAAAGCTCACGCTTGACCTCCATGGAAAAATCTGAAATGGAAGGTTGAAGGTGCCATCTTGTTCTGAAACCACTCTCTGGTTGCTTAAGGTAAGAAGCAAGCTCAAAATCTCCATTGTCTAGCTTCTCTTGATTTTTGGAAAAATTCCAACGTGAGCTCCTTCTCCATCCTTGCTTCAGCCGGTTTCTTCTAGCCTTTTAGGAGTGCTGGAACTTCATCATTTTGATTGCCAAAGCTCTCCATGAGGACACTTGAAGGTAATCTTTATGCTAAAGCCCTAGAAACTAACTCTTGAAATATTAAATTTGGTGAGCTACGTGAGAAATAAACAGCTTGTTATGTGTGGTTTGGGGTTATGTTGTAGATAGCAATCAATACCTCTGTATTTTGGTGTGGAAAAACAAGGGAGAAAGAGGGAACAAGAGAAGGAGGAAGAAAAAAGAAAAGAAAACAGAAAGTAGTAAAATTGGCATCTTGTAGAAGAGAAGTGAAGAGGGCGATGGAGGCTCTCGCAAATCTCCATGGGGCTTCAGCGAGGGAGAAGAAAGCTCAGGTGGGAAGGTGGGAAAAGCAAAAACGTGAGTGAAGAATGAAGAGCAAGAGAGAGATTTAGTGGATTTGTACTATTTACTTTTGCTTTTGTTTTTCTTTCTTCCTTCTTTATTTACTAACTATATTAGAGAGGGGGAAGGCTAATTAAGCCAATAAAATCGGCCCCACTGTACACTTACATGCTGGAGCGTTTTTTGGTTTTGACAGAAAACGCTCGTTATTTTACCCGGTTTGGCACTATTCACCTCCCGGGCCGTTTCCCGGATTTTTCTCGTTTAATTAATTTAATGGTTATTAAGCTCCCATTAATACTTATTTATAGTTATTTAACCAACTATAATTTTTACGGGTCCATTTGACCACTTAAAGTCACGTTTTCGGGTTTCTCGTAAACGTGCTTTAAAACTCCGTTAGCGTTTTAATCCATTATTGGATCCGTTTTCTTCGAGAATCATTCCCGTATACTAATTAGGACTAACTAAGCCTTAGGAATCCATCTCGGACCCTTACGAGATTATATATCTCTTATTTTCATTTAATGCGCATTTTAGCGTTTTTCGCGTTTAACGCATTTTCTCTTTTCTTTTGGTTTTATTCTTTTTACCAATACTCTTTAGGCACAATTAGGCCCTTAATAATCTTATTAGAGTAATTAAATCACCATTTTTAGATCCGGGGTATTAAAATCTACCCCCCTTAGGAACTTTGTCCTCAAAGTTGGTGAATCTAAATGGTTACTCTCATGGGCACGCTATGCCAAGGTTATAATACATGTATAACCTTACAGACTCCACAAGTCAGTCACATTACATACTACACATACCACACACAAATCACAGCATGTATAGCAATCAAAAATACTCTTTTACTCTCTCCATGGAATCGGTCCGAAGACAAGAAGGCACTACAGTCCTCGAATCCATATCGAGTAATATACTACTGATCCCTCAGGTACCGGTCACGTTGAACACTTACTCTTTCTGGTTCACGGCCGTTTCATGACAAATGGGCACTTACTCTCTCTGGCCCACGGTCCCTTCGGTTCTGATCAAACATTACACATATACATATCCTCAGGCACTCTGGTTGACTCACTCAACACAGGAACATCTCAGGGTACTCTCCCCGTCCCGCTGCCTTTGGAAAAATCACACACTGACACCGCCCCAACCGGTCACTTAGGACCGCCGCACGTACGGTGCAATGGTTTCAAAACCTGTACACGCCCACCGTTCTACCGGTCATCAAGACTTAAGGCCACAGCCATCGGCGGGTGATAGCGGTTTCAAAACCAGTTTTCGTTTCCATCTTCTTACTTGAAGAAAATTCTTTTTCAAAATCTGTTTGAAAATTCTTTTAAAACATCACACAACTCCAAATACAATTTATGGTAGCTGTATCTTTTCTTAGCGTGATTACTTGTGACCACTTATAGGGAGCTTCAAGAATCATCCCACCCTGATGTGATCAGCATCAGTGTTGAACTATCCTTCCACCCCAATTTGTGTTCGGTTTTCCTTGGTCGCTAGCAGACCAAGTTTCACCTCCCACGTCAGTTTCAAACAATCAGATAGTCAAACATTTTCGTTTTCTATCTTTTACTCTTTCTAGTCATATTCATAAAACAATCTGTTTCAATTTATCTTTATCATGGAACTTAAGTCATCCATTATTCTCTATTGTTTCACTTACCTTGCCTAGGCATTCCATACTTGTGGCCTCATTAGTCAAATTATTACTCAACTTAAAACATACAACATACAACTCCAAAGGATGGAACTCACTCCATCAATCATTCTCAAATAAAATCACCTAGGGAACTCACTCCCTCTTAGGTTACACATCGGTTTCATGCCGATTTATACTCGTCATATCTCATGTCTAATCTCATAGACAAATACTAAAGGGATTCTCATTCCCCAGGAGTCTCTCTACTCCTCTTTTCATAAATATTACATACTCGTTACTTGCGTCTCTCATGCACAATACTTACTCGTTACTTGCATCTCTCATGCACAATACTTTACTTACACAATGAATGGGTACACATGTTTATGTAACATGAGGTTCCAAAACAAAACAATTTCTTTGTGCCATGCACATAGTAGTTTACACACCAACACAAAAAACATACTCTAAGCGGTTTCTCGCCCTACCCCCCTTAAAAGGGGTTACGCCCGCGTAACCAACCATATGTTATCACTGAACATTGGTTTACTAATTCAAATATTATGAAGTGTTTTAACTTCAGTGTGGTTAATTAACTCATAACCGGGTTCGGTTCTAGCCTATAAGGCTTCAATCAGGTTTGCCAGGTATACTTAACCTTGAATTACGGCCCACTAGCTTCTGCTGCGTGACCTGATAACTAGAGCTTAACTCGCCCTTTGGTATTCTCAATGTATTTCAATCGTCGCTTGGTATCTCTTACCGTATGCGAATTCGATGAGTTATAGATTTCCTCTCCAATTCTTTGGAAATCTATATTTTTTGTATACTCTGTATACTTTGGTGGTTATTCACTACTTTTTCCGACTTATTGTCGGTTGAGGTCAAGCTGCTACTTAGCATGTAGTGCTTCCTCATTTGATAATGACTTCTGAATTATGTTTGTTTATTTATTTCTGTACAAGAATTCCTCATTCATACTACTCTGCCTTTTCCCATATATCGATCCTGGGCCCTGTGGGTTACTGCCCACGTTCTTTGTGCATCTTTGGCCAATGGCCGCACGGTTATTTCTCTAGATTCTCACTCAACAGGCTTCGTTGACATTTCTCAATTCCTGGCTCTCCCACTTTATCATTACCGCACAAGTGCAATACCAAAACACTCAGTCATACAGAGTGCAGAAGCGTAAACCCTTGACAGTAAATCTCTCATGAGATAGGAATGATCATGTCTTCTTTACCACATTTCCTTATCAGCTTCATATCACTAACCGAATATACTCTTACAATGGTCGCTTACTGCGTACCTTGTTCTTTCTCATTTTCATGGCATCCGCTACTACTTTAGCTTTCGCCCAGGTGTACTCGCCATTTACACTATGGCTTGCCATTCACTTGGCTCAATAATATACGCTATTCTTTAAATCTCTCTGCGCGCTTGCGCACTGCTTACTCCGCAGTTCATACTGTACACATACAGTGTTCACTACTCATCCGATTACTCTATCGGTTTCCTTTGTACTACAATCAAGGTTCCTCTTTACACACTACTATAGTTCATATGCTCCTTGGCAATATACACATGCTCAAGTTTTACTACACCGCTCTAGCGGTTTCACATTTCATGCCTACGTGGTAGCCTTTCTCTGGAGGATTCACGCAATTGCCGCTCCCTAGGCCCCACAGTAACAAGTGGTATCCCCACTCTTAGGTAGTGGTTCGTGCTCCACAATAACTCTTATGCCTTTATGCATATGTTTTACAACGTTTGGATCTACGTATTGTAGTTGGTTTACCGGCTTATAAGCCACATTGCCTCGCCATGCTCCATGCGGGCTGTTTATACAGGTTTCATCTTCTCCGTATGCCATTAAACGGTTAGGAGGTTTTTCTGGGCTCTTTGACATGGTTGTCCCACCACTCTTCCGTACTTGGAAGGCCTTTTATACTAGGTATTAATTCATGCCCTCTGGCAATCTAGGGTATCCCGTGTTACGTGGGATCCCTTCGGGTTCTACCCGAGTGTTTGCTTAACCACTTGTGTTCTCAACACGATGTTTCGTTCAACTACTGTTGACTCCGGCACCCTTCTCGGATTGCTCCTGGGTGTTACTGAGTAATGCCATTACATCTGGCTTGTACTTATGGTTATGTTCAGTTGCGACTTCGCCTTGCGGCTATGTATAACTCAAACTATCCCGTTTAGGGTTGTAATGTCTCCCGTTATGGGGTAGAGTATTAGTACTTTTCCTTTACCTACTTAGTTAGGTCGTTATTCTCTTAGTGAGATATACTGTGGGAATTCTATCCCGTTTATCAAACATTGATATGATCAATTAAGGCATTCATCTTATTGCTTACACTGGTATCCATTCCAGTTATTAGGTATTTCCTCCTTGATTCCTGAGACATATCTCATGTCTGTGCTTAATACTCTGTGCTTCTCGCACTTCTCTTTACTATATTCTTAGATCCGTCATCTTACTGGATTCTTGACTCCCTTAACTCGGTAAGCTTCCTTGTGTTCTTCGATCATTCGAGGTGTCTACTGTCTTGGTTTGGATTGGCTCTTTCGTCCGTAGTATGGAGTGGGCTACTTCCCGTGTTCCGTACTCTACTTGTATACATACATGGAGTATCTTATTGATACGTTACCACTTACCCGACTAACTCATAATTGGTCTGTCAGGCCCGCAAGCTCCTTCGGAGTGCGGTCGTTCCATGTCTCGTTTGTGTACACTTGTAGAGTCGGTCACGCCTAAGTGAAGTATTCTGTTGCCAACTCCTCTTGTATCATTATATGATAACTTACCGTGGTTCTCTGGTTTGGTTTAAAAATTCGGGGGTTTTTGGAAAATTTAATGTTTGAAAGAAAATTCGAGTTTTAAAGTAAGCTCTTCATGGCATTTCAATGCCGGCTGATTCTTACCCAGTCCAGCTTCTTGCTGGCCGGTACGTTCTTTATACAGTGATTAGGCCGTTAAGCCCTTTTCAAGGTTTCGTTTCAGAATTCTTAAAGTTTTGTGGTGTTATTTTGGCTTCTCTTGCCACCTTGGTACTTGCTAAGTACTTCCTATTGCAAAGGTTCCTCTGAATAATCCCGCTGTTAATGCACTTGCCGTGGCAAGTGCGCGGTACTGGTGGTTTTTGGGTTAACTCATACCGGTCACGGTATTGTTTACATTGTATTTGGTAGCCTTGTTGGCTCTTCCTTGATCCCCTAGTTGGATAACTGCTCCTTGGAGCTGATTCTCATTCCTCTTGACATGACTGTCGTTCATTTAGGTGCTCCTCCACTCTCGGAGTTCCTTAATTATTTTAATTCTATGCTTTACCTCGTTGCTCGTTCCCACGTCTTTACTGTGGTTACCGAGGTTTAACTTATTTAGGTACTACTTCTGTAGTCCTATTCGGGTATATCCCGTAGCTATGCTCGTAGCTGTCTAAGCTGTATCAGTTAAGTATTGCACCCCTCTTTGGGTGTGGCAGGGGTGGGTGCATCTACCTTTGACTAGATTCTTAGTCAATACGTATACCATTGGTGGTATTAGTTAACTATGGCGGTCCGTAGACATGTGTCCCGGTTCTCGTTAGTTCTCATAAGTCCGTCTGGTCGCACGATTGGTGCATCCTTCTCACTGCTGCTCGACCAGCTGGGTTCTCGCGACTGCTAAGCATGTCGCCCCAGGCTGCCACAAATTCTGGTCTCCTTGGATTAGGATGTCTCGACCTTCCGTCATTGCATGCAGTTATTGTCATTTCAGCGGGATCCCTCTTCGGGATTTCCGGTTCTCGGGATCTACCGCGTGACAGATTCTGGTACATATCGAAATATTAATTAAGTGCCAGATCGGGTTTCCCCGTCTCTCTGACGTTCTTCCCGAGCTTTTAATGCGGGGGGGTTGTGGAGGGCGGGTGTGGTATTATAGGTATCCAGATCATACTGGAAGTTCCTATCTAGCGCATCTCTCACGCTACCACTCAACCCTTAGCCCTAAGTCTCTAATTCCTAACTCGGTATTTTCCTAAGCTCGGTATTTCCAGCCATCAGAGCGATACTTCGCTCTGATACCATTTTTGTAACACCCCAACCGTTAATCTCGTCATTACCTCTTAAACCGTTACTAATTACTCCTACTCACGCAGCGGAACTCTAATTACAACGAGGGGTGAAACAACGCCGTTAGCCACCCATGTGGCTAACCAGGCCTTTCTTACTTACCGTAACGGTCTGATGAACTGGAACAACCGAGTACTTCATACAACACAATACTCAATTCCTTTCTTTACTATACCGAGTCTACAATATACGGATGCCGATAACATACTCGGACTTACACCTCTTTCAAATGCATTAGTAATTACTATCTAACTACCCATGCTTCATAGCAGTCCCCGTCCTACTCTCTCGAATGGTGGTCAGCTTCAAGTACCTGCACACTAAAAACGTTCCCCCTAGGGGGTCAGCTTACGCTGAATATGAAATTCGCATATACCGCGTGCTAACCGCGGTACGCCGACTACTTTGGGTCGGATATACATGGAGTTCATTTAATCAAACAACATGCATCATGGCAATACAATATATATGTATATTACACAAGGAATCTACATCCAATCAGGGAGCACAATTCCTAACTAACATAACAAGGTTGTTAGTTGTATATGTTTACTCTTAGGCCATGAGGGTTATACCTCACTATGCCTTGTTTACTTATTCAGTACCTCTCCCGCTCTCTCGGGTTACTTATTCAGTTACACGCCCATTCTCTTGGGCTACTCGTACTATACTCACCCACACTCTCGGGTTATTTATGCTCATTATCTTACCCACTCTCTTGGGTTATTCATACTCAAGCTCTTGTAGATTCTCGAGACTCTACAGGTCTCCTACGTCACGCTTGTTACTCTTAATACATGCTCAAGCCAAAACTCACGGCTCTCGAGCATAGTCTTACTTCCCCGGTTTCGACCCTACTCTGGGTCTAGCATGGTGGGAAGGCTCAACTAGCTCCTGGAACTTTCTCTTAGTTCCCATCTCTTTTTACATAGGTCCGACTACTCTCGGACTACTCACTTTCCCATACACTCCTCTCTCGGAGTTATAATAATTTTATGTATATTAGTCTAGAAGCATCACTCTTGATGTTTCTAATGACTTTGGGAACTTAACTTAAATTCGGGTAATCTTAGGTTTAAGGGTTACCCTAACAATCATATACTTATACATTCGGATATTTTCTTATACCGGGTAAGATCCTCATATAGGAGGTCGACCATGTTTCAAGGGAGTTACATAGTCCCTTAGGTCTCTTTTACCTTTCTTATAAGTTCACATTATTGGACTAACTTCAATCCTCTCGATGGAGGTCATTTATCTCTCCACTCATATTTATTTCGTGGATTGTTTCAATAAGGTTCTCTAACCGTTATCGGGTATTTACTCAACCCGTACATCTCCTCACATTTTAGGGAGTTCATATGTTTGTGTTATCGTTATACTTTAATCGATAGTTGTGTGGTTTGCATATTACCATTGTTCATGAGACTACCCGATCTACGGGTTTCTAGTCAATCACTACTCTCTATGAGTCGGTCTATGCACTATGTTAGACCACACCGGCGTACAAGTATGTTAGTTCATACAACATACAATAAGGCATCCATAATCAAACAAGGGATTATTTTCATGCTTTAATCTTGATTAAGCCGGCACACAAACACACAAATCAGAGTAACTCGGTTAGCATACGGGGCATGAGAAAATCATACCTTTCACCGGGGTTTTTACTTTTACTGTGTCATCTCACCTTGCTCGGGTCACACACGATCCTCTGATAACGTTTCAAACATTATTATTAATACTAAGCACATACGGAACATAATTAAATGTTATTCCCGTATTACCCCGTTATCCCGTTATCTTGGTTTCACTCTTGTTAATTTGAGTTCTCACTTCTCAAACACTTCTAACACTTTCTTACACTTTCCAGGGCCTTAACATATCTCCAAACAAGGCCTTAACATCTTATAACATCATTAACATTTAAACCCCCATCATTTCAACCCTTAAAAATGCTCTCTGTTGATTTCTGGGGGTGGTCCGGGACTTGGTCCCTATCTTAAGTCCCGGACCAAAGCTGGTTGTAACTCTCGGGTGGTTTTTCTACCATGGTCCGGGACCTTGTCCCTATCCCAAGTCCCGGACCAGCATGGATGTTCAATCTCGGTCTATTTAAATGGGGTGGTCCGGGACCTTTTCCATACCCCAAGTCCCGGACCAAGTGCAGGGTAATCTCACGGCATGAATTAAGGGGGTGGTCCGGGACTTTGTCCATGGACTAGGTCCCGGACCCTGCTACAGATTTTACAGATTTGTAATTTCCAAATCTGTTACAACTCCTTTCTTCCACCCTTTGATTACCCAATCTTCACCAACTAAAATCCTCATGTTTTAGCACCTAATTACTCATCTAAATCACCTTAAACCAAGCACCAAGTACACTCACCATCCTAGTTAATTTCACTCAGATTCTTTTACACTTACAAACTAGTTTTCTCTTGTTTTCTATCAGATTGTAACAGATTTGGTTTCTTCATTAAACCATTCAAACCTCACTTACTGATGCCATTCCAAGCACTCACATGGCATTATTTTTACTCCTAACCCACTCTACTTCTAAGTTTGGTTTTCCAAACCATTTAACCACTCACTTAAACCTCCTTGTTTCTTCATTTAAATGAAACACTCAAGATCATAATCTCCAAGGAAATTTTGACAGCACTTGCCTACCTCTTTAGCATTTCCACCACACTTAAATCAACCCATATACACAATCTTCACTCCTGTTTCATCAAGCATCAACAACCACAATACACAAAATTCCCTCTTGTTCACACATATACACTAGCTTAGCTTTTAGGTTTATTTGCACACTTAAACCACATTAAAACAATCTCATTCAACTAACATCATTGTAGTATCACAACTACACCCATTCAAGAGCATTATTCCCATTCAAAAATGGGTTTACAAAGAACAAAACCATCTTAGGTAAGCTCATTACCTTACTAGCATTCTGTTTTCTTTTCTTTTTTCTTCCTCCTTCTCTTGTTCCCTCTTTCTCTCCTTGTTTCCACACCAAACAGAGGTATTGATTGCTATCTACAAACATAACCCCAAACCACACATAACAAGCTTGTTTATTTCTCACGTAGCTCACCAAATTTAATATTTCAAGAGTTAGTTTCTAGGGCTTTAGCATAAAGATTACCTTCAAGTGTCCTCATGGAGAGCTTTGGCAATCAAAATGATGAAGTTCCAGCACTCCTAAAAGGCTAGAAGAAACCGGCTGAAGCAAGGATGGAGAAGGAGCTCACGTTGGAATTTTTCCAAAAATCAAGAGAAGCTAGACAATGGAGATTTTGAGCTTGCTTCTTACCTTAAGCAACCAGAGAGTGGTTTCAGAACAAGATGGCACCTTCAACCTTCCATTTTCAGATTTTTCCATGGAGGTCAAGCGTGAGCTTTTTGGATTTTGAAGGGAGGGAAATGTTCCCCAAGTTGAGAGGAATCAAATGGTGAAATTATTTTGCAATTTGGTGTTGATTTGCATCTTGTAGAAGAAGAAGTAGAAGAGGGCCGATGGAGGCTCTCGCAAATCGCCATGGGGCTTCAGCGAGGGAGAAGAAACCTCAGGTGGGAAGTGGGAAAAGGAAACGTGAGTGAAGAATGAAGAGCAAGAGAGAGATTTAGTGGATTTGTACTATTTACTTTTGCTTTTGTTTTTCTTTTCCTTCTTTTATTTACTAACTATATTAGAGAGGGGGAAGGCTAATTAAGCCAATAAAATCGGCCCCACTGTATACTTACATGCTGGAGCGTTTTTGGTTTTGACAGAAAACGCTCGTTATTTTACCCGGTTTGGCACTATTCACCTCCCGGGCCCGTTTCGGATTTTTCTCGTTTAATTAATTTTAATGGTTATTAAGCTCCCATTAATACTTTTATAGTTATTTAACCAACTATAATTTTTACGGGTCCATTTGACCACTTAAAGTCACGTTTTCGGGTTTTCTCGAAAAACGTGCTTTAAAACTCCGTTAGCGTTTTAATCCATTATTTGGATCCGTTTTCTTCGGGAATCATTCCCGTATACTAATTAGGACTAACTAAGCCATAGGAATCCATCTCGGACCCTTACGAGATTATATATCTCTTATTTTCATTTAATGCGCATTTTAGCGTTTTTCGCGTTTAACGCATTTTCTCTTTTCTTTTGGTTTTATTCTTTTTACCAATACTCTCTAGGCACAATTAGGCCCTTAATAATCTTATTAGAGTAATTAAATCACCATTTTTAGATCCGGGGTATTAAAATTACATACATACATGCTTTTCATACAACATACATTCATTCACAATGCCAATCGCAATCCATACAGCACTACAATCGCATACACATTACTTACCTTTCCAAGGTTAGCCAAATTGCGCATCCGGGTTACTCGGAATGCTTATTGCTCTTTTACTCATTGCAAAATACTTACACATTCTCTTTCGTACCTTACTTGCTTACTTTTCCATACTCATTTACTTGCTCTTACTTACTTACTTACACTTACTTACTCATACTCATGTTAAGCCGGTATGGCCTCTGGGCAGGGACTACACCGTCCCACCACCAGGCTTTGGGTGACTCACCAATCCAGGATGCTACCCATTTAAGGGGTTTGGGCCGTGGACCAGTTTAAGAGTCACGAATTGGGGCCAACCTCTTGTGACTCCGCATCCTCACGCGTGGCCGAAACTATATCGGACTTCTACTCATTCCAATTTAATTACCAATATAAGTTAGATTGGTTAGCTTGTTAGGAATCAGTTAGAAGTCCAATCGCAAACAATATTCGGTCACAATACAATACATCATACATATACACACTCATATTCATCCATACATTTCATGAATTATACAAACTATGATTTAAAGGATAATACTCAGCAATATACAGCACTACATATTCACAAATAAGCATGATAACTCCGATTCGTGCATTTATCTTCTTTGGTGGTTAATTAGCACACAACACACAAATCAGAGTAACCAAGGTAGCATACGGGGCATGAAGAATTCATACCGTTCACCGTTGTACGTGTTTCCGAACGTTCCTCCGGTGTCACAAATCAAATCCTATGATACACATACAATCGAATGATTAATCTAACTATCATTAACTTAATTCGATTACTCCTACGTTTCCAAACTCACACTTACTAAGTCTTTACCTTCTTTACACTTGTATTTCATTTACTTACTTTTCATTACTCATCCATGGTTTACTTACATATATATATACATATGTATAGGTGGGTATACACACACACACATATATATACATACTAGTTATAATCCTATAGTTTTTTTTTTGTAAGTTATGGGTCGTCCGACCCAGCGTCCAACCCAAGCCCTGGGTCGGACCATTCCATTAGATTTCCGTCCTCTGAAATTCTTCTCGTCCGACCCAGACTGTTCCGTCCGACCCATACACCTCTGGGTCGGACCATTCCAGAAAGTTTCGGTTCTGTTGTCCAAGCTATGTCCGACCCACGTCTGACTCACCCTCTGGGTCGGACGGAGTCAGAAACTTCGACAACAGAATTTTTCTGCCTGCCCGACCCACGTCCGACTCACGGCTCCTGGGTCGGACCGTTCCAGAATGTTTACAGTTCGTTGTTAAGCCCTGTCCGACCCACTGTCCGATCCAGACTCTGGGTCGGACGGTAGCAGAACATTGCTACAGGCTTGATTTTTCTTTCCCAATTTCACCCGTTGCTTCCCCAATCTTCCTACATACATCCTAACATGTTTTAGCACTATTTAAACACTCTAAATCATGCTAATTCATTTCTTAATTCATTACACAAATCCTATACTAACTTATACACACAATTTTCTAAGTTTCAATTCAACACTTACATTATTTTCTCCCTTAATGCATTTTGCTACAGATTTTTACTCTAACACTCCCCATCTTTAGTTCCCTCTTCTAATGTCATTTCTAGCACCTCTAATGCATTACTATACACTAACTACCTCTCCCAACTTACCCTCTAACTATCTACATCTAAAATCTGTTACAACATATATTATTCACCTAGTTCCCAATCCACTAAGTGTTCTAATCCTATGTAAGATTTGTCATAGTCTCCCCTATATTTTTATACTCTCACCACATTGTTTCACACACATATAAGATCCTCTCCACCTGTTTATAATCAATATCCATATACCCAACTCTCATACATAATTACCACACTAAACAACCTTAAATTTCTGCACTCAAACCTTGGCTCCCATTTAGGTTTTAATAAGTTTTATATATCTTTTAAAGGTATAAAACATTTGTTTCCTCCTACACATTACACTACCAATACACTACCATTTCACAATGTAAATTTTACTCCATCAAAATCTGTTACACATACATATATAAGGCTACACAAAGGTGCACAATTACCTTGTTTCCCTTCTAGTTTGGTTTTCCTTCTTCTTGCTTCTTCCTTCTCTCTCCCTTCTCTACCGGTTATAGTCTCTCAACAAATCTAACATTACAACCCATTCATAAATACACCATTCAATATAAAAACTAACCCTAACCCTTATTTAAGTTTTAATGTAGGTTTTAGGGTTTAGAAATTTCATTACCTTGCAAGGGTATAAGTGAAGCTTGGAATGGCTCAAGAACAAGGTTTCAACTCCATCAACAAGGCCAAAATCGGCTAGCATTCAAAGAAGCAAGCAAGGGTTTAGCTTAAATTTTCGTTTTGCCCTTAAGGCTAGAAAAACAATGGAGTTTCAAGAAGATTTTTACCTCAAAAGAACAAGAAGAAGAAGGTGGTTCTAGTGGTGGTCTTGAAGCTCCAAATGCTCCATACCCATGGAGATGAAAGTTCTTGTTTTCGAATTTTGGAAAGATAGGAATGCTCTACTTGGTGAGAGGAAGACAATGGTGTAATTTTTACAAATTTTGGAGAAGGTTTCAGCACTTAACAAGATGAGAGAAGGTGGAGTTTGTGAGTGGGTCTTCAAAACTCCATGGCTGTCGGTTTTGAGGAGGAAGAAAGGAAATTCATAAAGTGAGGGGGTGAGGTTTTACGTGAGTGAAGAGAATGTGAGGGGATAGGAGAGAGAATAGTGAGTGGGGTAGTAAAGTAGTGTTTACTTTTGCTTTTTAAATGTTTTTATCTTTTGCAAATAAGAGGAGGGTGTGAGGGAGTGTGAGAGGGGGAGTCCAAATCGGACACACACAGCACACACTCACAAACTTTACTTTTTATTTTAAAAGTGGACACCTAAGTTTGTGTTATTTATGTTTTCTACCACACAACTTCCCGTTTTGACAGTTTTACTAATTTTCGTTTATTGATTTTATTGGTTCTAAAGCTTCACTAATATTATTAATGATTATTTAGTTGACCAAAATTGTTATGAGTCTATTGACCCGCTTAAAGTCACGTTTTCCCGGTTTTCCTCGAAAAACGTGCTTTAAGGGTTCGTTAGTGATTTAATCGTTTCAAGGATCTGTTTTCTTCGGGATTTGTTCCCTCATGATTATTCACACTTAATTAAGCTTCTAAATTACTTATTAGCCCAATTAATCACTATTTTTAATTACGGGGTATTTCATCTACGCACATCGGCATATGATTTCTGCCTATCCTGAGCTGCCTTCATATTAGCCCAGATCTGGCGTACTTCTGACTGTACTTGCTCCAGATACTCTGGTCCTATAATGACCGTCTCACTCGACTCATCCCAGATAATGGTGTGCGGGCATGGTCTACCGTACAAAGCCTGGAAGGGAAACATCTTGATCGAAGCATGGTAACTGTTGTTGTAGCTAAACTCGATCAGATGTAACTTGTCAATCCAGCTGGTCTGAAAATCAAGTGCACATGCATGTAACATATCCTCAAGTGTCTGGATGGTGCGCTCACTTTGACCATCTGTCTGTGGGTGGAACGCCGTACTTAGCTTCATCTAGGTACCAAGCGCTTCCGGTAGTTCTCCTACCAGTACCGAGAGGAATCTGGTATCCCTATCAGATACGATAGTCTTCGGTACCCCATGGTGCCGAACAATCTCTCAATCAAAGAGCTCTGCAAGTCTTGCCACTTTCCAAGTGTCCTTCATCGGAATGAATCGGGCCACCTTGGTCAGTCGGTCAACAACAACCCAAATCATATTCAGACCTCCCTTTGTAGGCGGAAGCCCTACTACAAAGTCCATAGAAATGTCATGGAACTTCCACTCAAGCACTGGCATTGGTTGTACCATACCACCAGGCCGTCGGTGCTCAAACTTGACCTTCTGACAAGTGAGACACCTTAATACATAGTCATTCACATCTTTCTTCATTCCAGCCCACCAAAAATAGCGTTTCATACTCTTATACATCTTTGAAGCTCCGGGGTGAATCAAAGTAGTAGAATAATGGGATTCACTCAATATGCACTCCTTCAGCTCAGCGCTACTCCTCGGAATACACAGTCGGCCATTCAGCCTAATCAGGTCATCATCGTGGAGTCGGAAGTCATACTTCTGACCTTCGAATGTGCCATCAATAAGCTTCTGCCTGATCTCCAACATATACTGATCCGTCATCTGAGCACTCTGCACCCCTTCAACCAAGCTAGAATAAGAGACCAGCAAATGGAGAGAGTGTGCTCGGCGACTCAATGCGTCAGCTACCACATTTGCTTTTCCCTCTTTGTACTGTAAATTGATGTCGTAGTCGTTTAAGAACTCGACCCACCTTCTTTGTCTCATGTTCAACTCCCTCTGAGTGAACAAGTACTTCAAACTTGTGATCAGAATAAATTGTCACGCTTACCCATACAAATAATGTCGCCATATCTTCAATGCGAAGACAATGGCACCAGTTCTAAATCATGGGTACGGTAGTTCTCTTCGTGCTTCTTAGCTGGCGGAGGCGTATGCTACCTTCTCGTGTTGCATCAACACACACCATACTCTCCTGATGCGTTGCAATATGACCTCAAAACCCATCTGGACCGTCTGGTATAAGTCAGGACTGGTGCAGATGTCAGCGATCCTTGAGGCTCTGGAAAGAACTCTCACAGTCGACTGTCCACTCGAATGGAGCATCCTTTTTCATCAAGGAAGTCATCGGCTTCGAGACACGGAGAAGTCCTTCACAAACCTCCTATAATATCCTGTCATACCGAGGAAGCTCCGAATGTCGGTAACTCTCTTCGGCCTAGGCCAGGTGCGTACTACATCTATCTTTGTCGGATCAACAGCGATCCCGGCCTCTGAAATCACATGACAAAGAAAGGATACTTGGTTCAACCAAAACTCACACTTTGAAAATTTAGCATACAACTGATTCTTCCTCAATGTTTGTAACACATTCCTCAGGTGGCTTTCATGCTCACCTCTCGATTTCGAGTACATAAGTATATCATCGATGAAGACTACCACTGACTTGCCTAACTGATCTTGGAACAAGCGGTTCATTAGGTCCATGAACTTGGCTGGTGCGTTGGATAAGCCAAACGGCATAACCGTAAACTCATAATGACCGTATCTGGTTCTGAATGCGGTCTTCTCAATGTCACTTTCCCGGATAGCAATCTGATGGAAACCGGATCGTAGATCTATCTTGGAGAATACTGATGCTCCTCTCAACTGATCAAACAAGTCGTCGATGTGCGGTAAGGGATAACGGTTCTTCACCGTTACTGCATTCAGCTCTCGATAGTTAATACAAAGGCGGAGGCTACCGTCCTTCTTCTTCACGAAGAGGACCGGCGCTCCCCATGGTGAAACGCTAGGGCGGATAAATCCCTTGTCAAGTAGGTCTCTCAGCTGCTCCTTGAGCTCTGTCATCTCTGTTGGAGCCATACGATAGGGCGCCTTCGCAATTGGTCCGGTGAGCGGAACCAAATCAATCTCAAACTCAACTTCCTGTGTTGGCGGCATGCCCGGTAGTTCCTTAGGAAATACATCAGGAAACTCCAACACTACCGGCACATCTGGGCTAAACTCTAGGTCTCTCTCTAAGTCCTGGACATAGTAGAGGTATACATCATTCCCTCGTCGTAATTCACGAAACATGGCCATGGCGGTGATGATCTGAGTCGAAGGCTCCCTGGGCCTCTGACGGTAAGATATAGTAACCCCAGATGGACTCCGAAGAAGCAGACGATGCTCGGCACACAGGATTCTGCCCTTGTACCGCTCCAACCAGTTCATTCCAACAATCACATCAAAACCAAGTCCGTCGAACTCTATCAAGTCGATCGGAAACTCTTCATCTCGGATTCGTACAACAGCATCTCGGTGGTAGCGGGTACACCTGATCTGCTCTTTCGATGGGAGAGTGACTAGAAAGTCTGGCACCTCTTCACTGTCTAACCCTAGCCTCTTCGCAAAAGATAGCGAGATAAATGTATGTGAGGCTCCGGAGTCGAACAAGATCGAAGCATCCACGCCATTGACTGGAAAGGTACCGGTGAGGATGGTGCCGCTTTTGCCGGCTTCTGCCTCATTGCAGACACTTAGTATACCTCCCATTCCGAGTGCACAGCCTAATTCATTGGCAAATTTATAAGTAATTGGTAATAACACGATTGATATACTTCGAACAACTCCAGTTTATTCATTAACACTTCTTCCACATCACAAGTCGGTTACATTGTAAACTTAGCTAAATATAGCATTCTTAACATACAACTGGCTTAACACGTTACATAATTACACAAGGCTCTAAAACTGTCTGAAGGTCAAATTCAAACGTCCAGGTTTCATGTGTGTGGCATTGACCACTGCCGATGGTGCGGTATTCAGTTTGATCTTATTGATGCCATGATATAGCATCCTTGACTGCCCACCCATGATTAACAAATCTCCTGATTTCAACACTAGCTTCTTCGCGAGATCACCACGCTTCTGCTCGCCGTAAATAAACACTACGGTATCACCACTGGACCAAGACACCAAGGGTACTCCCTTACTTAGAGTCTCGGGTGACTCGTCCTTATCTTGGTGTAACCCTAACCGTCCACCTTTCTGGAAGACGTTCACAATACATAAATCTGCTTTAACACTTGGTATTGAGTCCGATTCAACTTGCTGAGCAATTCCCACGACGTGGTTAACAACCGCAAGGAACTCCTCGGGTACACTTGGTACTGTTGCTCCGTCTTCTGTTCGCTTGTCTTGATATGACTTGGTGTAAGGATTCCAATCCTTACCCATGCACATCATCTTCAATTTCATCTTCGACCCACTCGGGTATTCGGGTGTGTAGAAACCTCCAGGTGCTGCTCCAAGTTCGTTGCATCGCCTGATGATGTGGATTTGTGCTTCCGGTGTCAGGTATCCATTTAAAAGTATCATACCTGGCTGGATAACCTAACATTGCTCCATTGGGAACTCGGTGATGCTGATGGTTGTTTCTTCAGGGTTTGGTGTGGGTGGGATTGGATAACAAATATTGAAGGTCCCTAAGTTTTCAAATTACCTAATTTAGGTGACTTTCACATTATACTTTAATTCTTCACTCACATGGTAGTACACTTAGACTCACTAACTCACATGCATGAAATGCGGTATGCAATCACTTATTTCACTCAATAGTTTAGGCGGTACCTGGTCTAGAAGAGGGTCCTGGCGCCTCAGACCGGTCCACCACATTCAGGGCGGCCTTGCCGGATCCTACCCCTTTCCCCTTCTGGGAATCAATGTTCCTCTGATCTGTGGGTGGCTGGTTAGCCGACTTCGGGCCATCGATGGTCGCGGTGGCCTTACCCTTCCACTGCCCCTTGGTCTTATTGTTTCTGTTGTAGGGGTTCCGGTAGCACTCATAGTCACGGTGACCCCACTTCTCGCAGTAGCGACACTGCACGTCATTTCCTTTTCAGTCCTTGCCGGGGTGGTCTCCGTTACACCACTTACAGTAGTAGTGGCGCTCCGGTCCAGAACCCGTGCTAGCTGCTATCACAATACACAATCAATACTTACTTCATATCTTAACAACATACACTTCAACTTGACACACATGATTAAGTAATTACCCTTAGGCGGGTAAGAGCGTAGGGGTTTCACCGCATATGCATATGTGAGCTTCAGTGGCTCCTCAACTGTGGTGATCTAGGCTTGGCCCTTGTCACCCTGGTGCTAACTCTTCTGGGGCTGGGGGTAAGGCTTCTTTTTCTTTCCTCCCCCATACCCCTGCGGACTCTGGCCCTCGCTCGTGGCCTTGCGCTTGTGCGCATTCTCCTCGTCCCTCAGACGGACGGTAATCTCAACCTTGGCAGCGGCATGATAGCACTCCTGAATTTAGGACGTCAGTCATGCCCAGCAAATAACTCACAAACTCACATTAATATTCACTTATGGATTACACTTATTCACATCACACTTTATTCTAATTACCTGCAAGGTAGTATACTCAGCTGGCCCCATCCCATAGCGAAGACGGTGGGTAAGACCGTTGTAGAAACGGTTCACCAACACCCGGTTCGAGTATCCCAGGTCTGGTAACAGGTGGATAAGGCCGGTGAAAGCGGTGTAGTAGTCATCAACTGACATCTTATCCCCCTGCCTCAGACTATCCAGCTCTAGGCGCTTGGCCTCTTGTACATGCACATGATAATACTTGGCTTGTAGCAGAGCCGTATACTCCCTCCATCCAAACTAAGGATCAGCCATCCTGTCCTCTCTCACAAGCTTCCACCAACTTTGTGCCGAACCCTTCAGGTAGTAAGCGGCAAGACGGACCTTGGCCCCAGCAGGCACATCCAAGGTCTCGTAGGCGGTCTCTAGCTCGGAGATATACACCTCCAGCTTACGAGGGTCGGTCTCCCCATTAAACGACGGGGGTCTCAAATCTGCTAACGCCTTGACCCAGTTGGTCTCTCGAGGAGGTGGCGGTGGTGGCTGTACTTCGGGCTGTTGCCCCTGCTGTATTGCAGCTACCAACTGTGGGACCATCTAGGCTACGGCGGCCGCAACAGCGTCGGCCATGACTTGCGCCGTAGGGTTCTCTCCCTGGTTCCCGGTATCACCAATGTCGCGCCCGCGGCCTCGACCACGTGATCTTCCTGACATCTGAATTCACACGAATATACATTAGCACTATGCTTTCAAACTTATCGGTTCAACGGTTGTAACATCTTCCCGACATTAAGGCATCTCCATACTTAGTTAGTGGTTAACCTATTTATAACTGTTCACTTAATATCTGTAGCTAGGTTTCCTAACTCGGTATGTCCCTAAGCTCGGTATTCTAGTCATCAGAGCGATACTTCGCTCTAATACCACTTTTTGTAACACCACTACTACGCACTTAGCAACCATATGAAATCGCAGCGGAATTAAATAACTAACCAAACACTAAACGGGTTGGTGTTACACGCCATAAGCCACCCACGTGGCTAACAAGGCAGAATACGTACACATTGTACCGGTCTGATGATCAGACTCCCGAGCATAGAATTAAAACCATAAATACATCATATTCAATACTGAGTATTTAATTACATTCTATCACAATAACTGACAATATATCGTCACTATAGTAACAACGGAACCAAAATATAACGCCACGGGAGCACAGGCGCATCCCGGGCCTATCATCCAAAATAACCAAAAGTATGACATGTCCTTGATCTACAGCCACTCTGCTTCTTCGATCCTCATCCTGCAGTATAAATATGGAGCCCCCGAGGGGGTCAGCAACCCTTGGCTGGTATGGTTAACACGCAGCCCATCGGCTACCGGGATACGCGCAACTAATTGTCATGATAACATGGCATTGATTTTACACAAACAACATATATAGCATAGCAAGAAATATTGCTTAGCAAAAGAATACACACATAGTGAGTACACTTCCCACAATAACAAACCAAGAAGGTTAGTCAACATCAGAAGCCTAGAGAATGGTTCACCCTCATGTTAAGCTTGTTACACAAACTCATTACCGTTCTTTTAGTCGAACGAGTAACTTAACTCACAGATGGATCGGATATTGTGACCCGAACACACCACACAAACACATGTTCCCACTAGACCGATCATAAGTCAGAATAGGTAAACTTTGGAGGAAGCTAACGGGAGATCGAACGCCTAATAAAGGAGAACAACCTTAACATTATAGGAGTCGAATATGATACAGATATCTACTCTTATACATACACGCGTGACCGGACAACCGGATTCCTCACTCCCTAGTTAGCACATGTTAGAAGTTCACTGTTGGAACTTACTAACAAATCACAATAAGTGGTTAAGTCTTGTTAGACACACACAAGGGATATGAGTCACACCTTAACATCACAATAATATAAACAACTGTAAACTCATTACATGACTTAAGTCTTACAAGGTCATAAACATACAGAAAAACAAACAACACACAAGCCAGTGTAAACCGATAGGCAACAGACTGCAAGAAAACCATACCTTGGTCCTTGCTTCGACTGGTTTCCACTGTTGGAGAATCCTATACACATTTAGTAACATCGATTAATTAATGCACTAGTTCGTTGTTAACTTATTACTTCAGATGACTTGTTATTTTATTCTCACACTTGTTATAACTTTTCACCCTTTTAATTGCCATTATAACTCACCTAACATGTCTTAGACAACCTCATAACATCATTACTAAATAATCACCATCATTAGACCTCGGTTTCTAACCTTAACAAAGTTGTTTGGCCAAAATTGTACCATGTCCGAACTTGTGTCCGAGTTTCCAAAGTTCGGACATTGGTCGAGACTCAAATGGGTGAAACCAGACGTATGTCCGAACATGTGTCCGAGCTTTCAATGTTCGGACATAGGTCGAGGAAAAATCAAAGGAAAAATTTCAAGTGTCCGAACATGTGTCCGAGCTTCCCAAAGTTCGGACACAGGTCGAGGAAAAAGCAGAGAAAAAAGACGGGTGTGTCCGAACGTCAAAGACCGGACAGAAGTTCGGACACTGGTCGAAACTTAGAAAAATTTAGACGCAACAGGGCATGTCCGAGCTTCCAAATTCGGACGGAAGTTCAGACGTGCCAGAAAACTCATCTTCTATATCCTTAAACACTTACTCATTACTTACCAAAATCCCATCACTTATATTGTTTTCTTCTTAGGTCTCTAAGTGGTGTTTCATACCTATAATAACCATTATGCCAAAATATTTCCTCTCCATTACAACATCATCTACCAAGCATCTTTTCTTACAAACCAAATTTCCTTATGCCATTCTTGAAATCCCTTTACAAGTTCATACTTTCTCCTAGTTTACCTATGTTTGCATAAGTCTCAACACACTCCAAAATGACTTTGGTGTATTCCAAAACACCCATTTGTTTCTAAATCCTCTAAGATAATGCCTAAGTCTTTCTTTTGCATTTTAAACACCTTAATACTTGGTTCTTCCTTTAGTAAAATACTTATTCATTTCTAACACTTCCTAGTTCACCAAAGCTTATTTAAACACCCTAAACTTCTTATACATTACCTAATTTTCGACATGGGATCTAGTAACATCTTGTTACACCAAAACATATTGTTTTCACCATTAAACATCCAAGAACACTAAAATCCATCAACAACATTCTTATTCACAAATTTCACCCAAACTACACTACATCATAATATAGTGCATTATTTAAATTGTTTGGCACTTAGGCCCTTAAATAACATGGCTCTTAGGCCCTTAAAGTGCATAAACCATAAACACTGAATTTCCCACATTATATTTGCCTTTGACATGCAAATACACACAACAATACATATGTCCTTTTAATAAATCCTTGAGAGTATTTTTTTTCTAAGTCATTTACCATTAGCTCCATAAGTAGTTTTAATAAGCAATATAAGCTCATTTTTCCTAAGATATTACAAGCTACATTAGGTTAGCACATTTACCTCTTTTCCTCACAAGTTTTTCACTTATTTTCTCCTTGCTCTTCCTTGATTAAAATCGGCAAGGACTTAGGGCTGCTTATCAACTTCTAAATAATATACAAGCAAGGTAATGAGTTTTCAAGCTTTATGCCTCATCTCATTATAAACCCTAGTTACATATATTGTCTTAGAACATTAAGATAGTTGTTTTACCTTGGTAATGAAAGAGAGTTTGAATGAGTAGCAAGAGAGGACTCCACCAGGTCCTTGAAAGATTGGAATGAAGCTAGAACAAAGCAAGGTAAAGACACCATTAATGGTGTTTTTTGGACAACATAAAAACATAAAGGAAATGGAGTTTTTCTTTGAGTTTCCTTACCTAGAAGCAAAGGGGAACAATAATATGTGAAAAGATGAGCTCAAGCTCCTCCCATGGAGATTCCTCTTGGCACCAAAATGGAGCTCTTGAAGTTTTGAAAGGATGAAGTTGAAGAGCTTGGCAAGACAAAGAGAATGGTGGTCTTGGTTTTTGATTTGGCAAAGGGAGCTAGGAATTACAAGAGATTGAAGATGGTGTATGTTGGTGTGCTGTAGCAACCGTAGAAGAGAGAGTAAGAAGGGAGTAGAAGACGGTGGGAACAAGGGAAATGACAGAATGATGAAGACTTAGCTTGTTTTAGATAATTGTAAGTTAAAAGTAAATAGTAACTTGCTCTATCATTTGTTTATTTACTTATTAGTTAGCTAAGGTGATGACTCACCCTTGTAAAAACCGGCCCCCATAAGTAATAAGGGGTGTTTTGTTCTTTGTTGATTAATTAAATTACTTATATTGACTTATGTTATAAACTAGCTTATTTTGGTTACTAGGCACCAAAACAAGGCACATATTTGTGAAATTTTTGATTTCCCATTGTTTTAGACTTCCTAATGTGATACTAAGTAGTACACATGCTAATTAAAGAGTAATGATGGACATTTAGCCATTCAAAACTCATTTACAAGACAATTTTTCAAAAATGTGCTTTAAGACTCCTTAAAGCACATTTTGTGTTTTAACTTGTTTTCAAGCTTGGTTTTCTTTGGTAATTGGTTTAATATGTTCATTAACATATAAATAAGGTCTTGTTAAGCTCATTAGGTCTTAGCCAAACTTATCCCAAGCTTAGAGCACATTTTTGCCCATATTGACCTTAAGGTATTTAACCGTGTTTTCCAATGGTTTAAATTGTTTACCAATGTTTTTAAGACTCTTTTTAGTCTTAATATACCATATTTTAATGTTTAAACAACATACTAAGGTTTGGGGTATTTCAGGAGGTCGGTATCTGTATCAGATCTGTCTTCTGCTTAGGGTCGACAAACTGACCCAACCAGCTCGAGTGAATAGTTCGAGGTGGGAGACAAATTCAGGAGGCACAGGAGGGTCAAGCCTACACCCCTCATAACTTACGAATAATGTTTATTACCCCAATGGATCAAATAACTCATTGGCTAAGGTTACAATGACCCGATAAAAATAAACAATTCAGTTAGAGAACAACCAGTTCTAATAAGAGAACGGTTGACGCTTATAAGGTATGGTCAAACACGAGAATGAAACAATTCTCAGGCCTCAGGAATTAGGAATATTACTTACTCATTAATGGGGGTCCATTACGACGTTCGATTAATTTGAGCTGTGAATGTTTCACATAAGTGTGTTGTTGTTATTGTACTTCTTATTATTGTTGTATGAATAATCTACTGCATGCACAACAATAAATACCCTAATGAACTTCTTAGGACCTACAACTTTTCCTAAGCTTATTAACACATAACTAAACACACTACAATTGTTGGACAACACTCCAACACATAGAACAAGCATTTACATGCTTCAAGGGCAAGTAGGGCGAAAATGTGCTCTAAGGAAACCTTAAAGGTCTTATGACCTCTATTTGATATAGAATTGGATTCCTAAGTATTATAATGAAGTAATGAACATTACAAAACTGTTCTTAAAGAAAACTAAGCTCAGAAACACCTTGCGACACAAAATGTGCACTAAAACACCTTAAAACACGTTTTTGTGTATGAGCTCTAAGATAATGACTTTTTGTCACTGTAAAGACTAGATTATATTCTTTATAACATTAATGTGACATGATAGACTATATTATAAAGTCTAAATCAAAGTTTGAAAATAAAATCAAAATGGGTAATTTTGGATGAATAGTACCCAAAAATAACATTTTAATTACTTAGTCTTAACCACGGTAAAATGTCACCCATTGACCATACCACCCCTTGCCGAACTCCTATGGCTGTCACACCCACCCATTAATCATTCTTTAATCAATTATTCAGCCAATCTAATGACTCACCTATTTACTATTCCTAAAGTAACATTAAACTAACTTAAAAGCAAATCTAGCTTATTTACCTCATTTGTCTTGCTTCCCAGCCGACACCAGCTCCTTCATCCTCTCTTTTGCTCCACTTTGACGGTAAAAACATGCCAAGTTCATAAGAGAACACCAATTGACATAGGTAAGCTTATTAAGCCATTTTATGTTCATTCTCTTCACATTTCTTTCCTCTTTCCATGGAGCTAAGCAACAATCATTTCCATCCATGTTTCTAGCTTGTTTTGGAGGTTGAAAGGAGGGAAATCTCGGCTGTAACAAGGGAAGAAGGTGGAGAAATCTAATCTTGTTCTTAAGGTATAAAAATTTGCTTTAAGCACTTATCTTTTGATTCCCTTCAATTCCGGTTGTGAAACCTTGTTTCTTAGGCTTATAATCTCCTTCTTAACATACTTATGCAGTTGGTATATCAAGAGCTTCAAGGTATAGCCAAATCCAAGCCAAAAACACCATTTTTGGCATTTTAATCAAGGTAAAAATTAGCCATCTTCTAATCGGAGTTATACCAGTTTAAAGCTTGATTTTAGTAGCTCTTTTGATGCTCTTTTAATACTGTAAATATAGGCCGAAGACAACCTTGTGTACCTTGCTATTCTAAGGTAAATTTTACCTTGAAAATTTACATTAGACACCTCTTATGGTTAGATCTTGCTTGGAGACTAATCATGCCTTAATTGCTGTTTGAAAACATGTAAACTAAGCTGTGGAAAATTAATCTCCAAACAGCCGTGGCCAAACAAGGCCTAAACTAGGCAAAAACAAGGTATAAATCACTTAAACCTTCACTTGGTATATTAATTTGTGTTTATACATATGTGTATATATATGCCGTGAGTGGACATGTTTATTAAGGTCTTATTTTGACCTTAGGTGATTAAGGAATGGTTTAGTAAATTTTATAAATAATTAATTAACATAATTGTCAAATTTAAGACATTATGTAGAAAATTGGTAAATAAGGAAAAGATGGTGGTAAGGCCGAGAGTTTAATGCATTTTTGGGCATTTATGTGTAATTCATTTTATAAGCTAATGTTTGTAATAAGGCCATGTACTTTAGGCCATTTTATTTATGTATTTATAAGGTTTTAATTAAGTTTAGGTGGTGAAAATAAAGTACCGCAAGGAATTGGGGTTATAGTGTAAATAAATTAAATTTGGGGGCTATATATTATCAAAGCCGAAAATTAGAGGTTTAAATGAGTTTAAATAAATATTATAAGACTTTATAAAGTTTTTGGGTTAAATGGTGATTTCTTGAAAATATGGGTATAAAACCGTAATATATGGAGATTGATGGTCAAGGAAATATTAAGGAGGTCAACCTTGACCATATGGTAGGTTTTGACCAAATTAAATAAGTTAAATAACTTATTTAAGGTTTTATAATAAGATAAGTATTTAATTGTAACAATTTTATAACATATGTGGTAAATATATTAGGTTGATTTTGGAATTAAAATAAACTATATATGTATAATATATAGTTATTATGTCAATATGACACTTTGGATAAATATATGTGGTGGATTAGCAAATACTGAAAGTATATGGGTTAGTAATAATAATTATAACCCTTTGGTGAGATTTGGTGATTTTTAAGAATAATATAAGAGTATTTAATAAGATATATGTATAATATATAGTTTTAAAGATATGATAAAACTATATGTTATAAATTGGGCCAAATGGCAATTATAGGAACTTGGTGGGTTGAAAAAAAATATAGGATATATATTAAGGTCTGTTCGGAATTTTACAAAAATATAACCATAGGTTATAGCCCTTTTATATGTTAAAATTTTTACATTATATGATATATATAACATGGTATAAATAATGGGGTGATTTTGTAAATAAATAAATCTATGGGATATGAAAAGAAATATGACTATAATAATGTTGCCTTCTCGGCAATATTAATAGTTTTGTAAATAAATTATAGGTTATAAGTTTAAAGGAAATAAAAGTATCATATTATATGATATTAGTATATGGTATAACATTACATAATGTTATTTGGTCGAAATGGAATTTAAATAAAATAAGGTGCTGTATCGAATTATTAAAGAGTTGGAAAATGAATTTTAGAATATGGTCTATAATTGTATAAATGTTATAACAAGTATTTGGTTTAGATGGAATTAATATAAGTAAGGATATTCACATTAAATGATGTGACAAACTATAAATAAATAGGATTTATAAACTAAGGTATTTATTGATTAAACATTAGGAGTTGTAATTATACAACATAAATTGTTACATAATATTAGGATAATAATCTTAATATAAGTTGTATAATATAATACAACAAATGGGAATAATCATCTAATATAAGATGATAAAATGTATCATATAATATAAGAGTTTTATAACTCATGAAACTTACCTATATGGTAAATATATATACATATACATGACAAATGTATATAAGGATGGATATATATATTATGGTTGGAAACCATATAATATAATGGTGGTGGTTATTAAAAAAATAGTTACAAACTATAAGTTATGAGTTTTGAATGCAAATATGACTTGCTAAGATAATGGATTATATAATACAATGTATTATAAAGGATGGTGGAAAAATAATACAATATAATATAGTCATGCATGCATACATGCAACTATAGGTTATATACCTAAATATAATGGTGGATAAGATTAAATAAATAACGAATTAAACTTAATAGTCGAAATGTTTTGACATACGAGTTTTAGTAACAAAGCCGACCGGTTTAGAGAAACCCGTAACAAATAACTGTAGAAATCCGGGGATGAACTGTCAGGGTTACTTGTTATTCGGAAATACCGGATGTAGTTAGTCATGGAGACTGACTTATAGTTTTATTACCGTTTAGATCATACTTCAGACGAAGGCGTTTGACGAGCTAGTGGTCTACACTGCGCATCCTAGGTCTTGGTGAACGGTATGTAAAGGGGTTTGATCCGAGTTGTCCTAAGGAAGCTCCTTGGGCTCGGATTTGGTTGATATCACTTGTGTGTTAAGTGTTTTGGATACGTGTATGTGATTATGTGTGTTACTGCATTAATTATTTATGCACGAGCGTCCCACGGGACTAACACTACGTCGACTATAGATCGACTTATATAAACATACATATACGTTATTGTGATGACAAGACGGATACTTGATATAATACCATAGTATTAATATTAAGTATATGGTAACCTTTGTAAAATACTTAGGAACGAGTCACGACATTGTCGGTCTCTAGAGCATGGATCTCGAACATGAATATAACCTAGATTACTTCTAGGTATGCGTGAGACCCATTGGGCAGCTAACTTATAATTATTCTCCATAAGACTAAGAGCATATCTTAAACATTATGAGAGAGAGATGGTATGAGTTGAGGTGAGGAATCCCGGTAGTTTACGAACTACTTGGTTGCGCATTTGTGATCACTAAGGGGTTCCCGATCGGGTTCTGCTCCAGGTTTATACCCAACGAGCCCTATTTGGATCGTGGGTCAGGTGGCTACGGCCTTTTATATGGACGCCTTACGAGGTAAAGTGAATAGTCAGGGGCCTCCGGACCTCTGGCGAAATGAGCACCTATGTGTGTACGGGAGGACTACTGTCCATGGTGAGGTTATCGGGTTGTCTTAACATGACGCCCAACTGATATTTAATTTAACATGGTTTGGATGGATGGGGCCTTAATGGCCAAATTAAATTAACAATGGATGGTGTTCGCTACGGCGTCTATTCAGTATTAATATTCGATACGTTCGATATACAATTGTTGTTTGTGATATTTTATGACTGTTTGAATTGGATGGATGGTTAAGTGTTTATGAATGTTTGGATGGAGGATTATGTATATTATGCATGTATATTACAATATTGATTATAATTGTAAAATGGAAAAGCATGAAACCAATCTAATAATAAGATGATTAAAATGACAAAGTGACCATTAGGGTCCAGGCCCGGCATACTCAGCGTTTATCGCTGATACTACACCATTATGCAGGTTGTTGATTATTGTCGAAGCCAAAGTGCGGGAACAGGGTAATTAGAGTTTATTTTGATTACCGCACAGGGAGGTTATTTGTATAACGATGTCAGACTGGTAATTATATTATGGTATGGTTATGTATATTCAGGATTGGGTAGACGCTCACTTGTCGACGTTTATGGTTTATGGACTTAGTATGATGTATAGGAATTATCTCGTTATCACGGCGGTTAGTAGTTTGTTTTTGTTGGTTGTTGGATATAGTTTGGCTTCGTTGCTGCATGGGCGAGTGATGTCCGGTGACACCCGAGTAAGTATTGTTGTTGTTATTATTTCTTCCGCTGAAAGATGTTTTATTTAGTACTACGAGAGAGATTATTACGTGTTTAAGGAGAGAGGTGTTACAAAAGTGGTATCAGAGCGGAGTACCGCTCTGATGACGAGAAAATAGGTTAAGACAGTGAGCTTAGGACTTGGGAAATTACGGGAAACGTTTGTGAGGTACGAGACGGTTCGTTTTAAAAGATATTGTGTTTAGTAACGCAAATTGCGTGATATATTAGCCTTAAAGGCGATTCAATATCTATTGGTTGTGTACGGTAAATTACCGAGTATTTATGTGACATACTGTACTACAGATGTCTGGGGGAACTAGAAGGCGTGGTACTGGTAGAGGTGGAGGCGGTGACCCCGTGATTCCAGGAGTTGCAGAGACGATTGTTGTCGTTCTCGCACAGCTCGGGACTCAGATTGGAGGAACACCAGCCCACCCGCCACAGCCCAGGGAAACGAACTGGCTGAAGTCAGTTATTGAGACCCGACCACCTACTTATTCTGGGGAGCCAGACCCCGTAGCCTTGGAACGTTTTATAGTTGAAATACCCCTAAATCAATTTAAATTAATTTAGGGGATTTCTTTTATTAAACCTTTAATAATACTATTAAGTATTAAATTATTATATGGAATTATGAATGTTAAATTAGTATAAGGAATTATGAATATTAAATTATTGTATGGAATTATGAGTATTAATATTATATGGAATTATGGAAATTATTTTAGGGGATTCCTCCTATTTAACTCTAAAGAATACAATTAAATATTTAATTATTATATTATTATATAGTATTATGAATTTAATAATAAGATTTATAAGTCAATAAATCTTGGGAAAATTTCTAAACACTCCAGGTATATTATGAAGATTTTAGAATTTATTTGTACATTAATTTGAATCATAAAAGTCAAAATAAAATTATAGAAACCGTTAAGCTTATTAAGCCTTGCTAGGGTTGACTTTTTGAGAATGGTCAAACCAGCCCATGAAACCTATACCAATAAATAGGTTATGGAAAACCATGGAGATCGATAAAAACAACGTCAAAAATGGATCATCCTAGCCAAAGTTATGATAGAATGAAGTTTAGAGCCAAAATTTTTAAAATCTGCCACGTGTCAAGCTCACACGCGCCCACACTTAGATAGATGTTATCTCCACGATTTTCGGAACCGATTATGCCCTATCTTGTGACCTTCATAACTTTCTCATCTTATGTAATTTTTGAGTGCCGTCTTCTTTGTTGCCTTCTCCTACATTTCCTCTAAACAACCATAACTCACACAAGCCCTAACTCGTTCTAAATCAACCGGAAATTCGAGCCAAAGTTGCCACCCTGCAAAACCGTTGCTGCAGTTTTCCAGTTTCTCTTTGAATTCAGGTAACTTCGACTAGCCATAACTTCTTCATTTCTCAGCCA
>CM041780.1:169260359-169288569 GCA_023374045.1 Limonium bicolor | reverse complement strand
ACACATCTATGAGTGGTCTTGTTTTGAAGAGCTTGAATTTAGATGAACAATGATATATTTTTTTCCATTTTGGACTTATATATTAAAAGTTACAACCATTTAAACTTTTTATAATAAAGAAAGAAAAAGAATATTTTAAAAAAAGAAATGAAAAAAACACGCACGAGCTCAAAAATCTTTTAAAAAAAAACTAACTGCGCGCCTGGTATGTAGCCAGAGATGGCTACAGGAGGTTGTAGCCAAGATTTAATTTGAAGCCGAATATGAAAGTCAATACAAGCTACAAAGGTTGGTTAAATTCATACTATATATTTTTTGTCAACCAAAACTAACCTGAATAAATCACCCGAATTTTACCCATAACCCGAAAAAACCGATAACCCAGAGACTAACCCGAACTGAAATTACCAAACATGAATTCAACCAAACCAAAATCACCTGAATATAATATAAATCAGATGAACTGAAACTATCTAAATTAAACCAAATATTAAATATCTTCCAATGACCTGATTCAAATAGAACCGATCCATAGGCACTCCGAATGACCCAATTGCCCGACTCCTTCAAAGAGGAAAACAATAACACAACCGTCCGTTTCAGATGAAACCAATTGACAACTAATATTTGTGGGCCAGCCTAATAAATACAGTTGGGCAACATACCATTGGCCTGTTATTCTCTCTCTATCTATTAATTAATTATCAAAAAAGTATTATCTATTAATTGTCGCTACTCTGCTGGCTCATTTCCGCAAATTAGGTCATACCATGAACTATAATTTCATATTATAAAGCCATATTAATGGAATAGTTTAGTTAGATTTGTTTATAAGACAGAAAGTAGCCGACCTGATTACTATAGTTAATGATCTCGATAAATTATGAATAAGTTAGTACTATATGTTAAGAAAAAACAAGCACACGCATGCATATACATACATACATAATCGCGCTAGCTGATTGCTACATAAAACGAATGAAAGAGACATGGATTTAATCAGTTGCAATATCACAACCCCACAGCCACTCAACGAAGCTGCCATGCAGTTTCCTAAGTTGCCAGAACCTTACCAAATGCAGCGTTACGTAATCAAAAATCAACTCAAAAAATTTTCTAGTCCTCCTGTTGCAGCTTCCTTGAAATTGCCGCATCGATCACAACTAGCTATATTATTATTCCCTACTTGAGTTGGAGGATGTTCTTTTAACGTCATTGATCTTTCTTTTAGGTTCTAAAATTTATCACGTACATTTATTGAATGCGCCCTATAATCGTTTCTATATAAAGTGTTTCCTTTTGTTTTACACCGGAGAGCAGATCAACACGAAGCTTGCATAAGTAAGGAAAAATGGCGATAGAGTGTCTTCCTGCTGTTACTAGATGTTTCTCAGGTAAAACCCTAAAGATAACCTCCAAACGGTTCAATTTAAAACCCGAGAACTCATCAAGATCTCCTTCTTCACTCAGCAACGACTCTTCCTCGGGCGGATCAGCCGTGGGTTCGTCCACTCGTGCCCTAACCCCAAGAAAGTCAAGGGAGGAGGAGTTGAGGGAAGTGTTCCGACACTTCGACGTGGACGGTGACGGAAAGATATCTGGTGATGAATTAAGGGTGTACTTTGGTTCTGTAGGGGAGTATCTTTCGTATGAGGATGCGGAGGGTGTTATTGGAGAACTTGATTCTGATGGAGATGGGAAGTTGGATTTCAAAGATTTCTTGAGGATGATGGAGAATAAAGGTAAGAAACTTGGCAATCAAGGGGATGATGATGATGATTTGAAGAAGGTGTTTGAGATGTTTGAGCATGAAAGAGGGTCAGGAAGGATAACTCCTAGAGGTTTGCAGAGGATGCTTGGAAGATTAGGAGATTCTAAGTCGCATGATGAGTGTGCTGTTATGATTCAGACCTATGATATTGATGGTGATGGGGAGCTTGATTTCCATGAGTTTCATCAGATGATGATGTCTTGAAAACTAATTCATATATCATCAAGTTAATTATCATATAAACTATATATAAGAAGTGTGGGTTATATGGATTGCAAGGGCGTCTGTCTCCTCGGCTCAAATAAAGTGCAACTATTATGTATGTATTGTTTTTTTTTTTGTGCCAAAAAATCTTGGATGTTGTTTAATTATGCCTGGTCAAACTTGGTGGTATCCATAATATCAGTATGATGAGTTTAATTTTGTAGCACAAAATGGCGTGATTCATATACAACCAATCCAACAAGCATTTATATAACTAATTAAGCTATGTGCAATCATATACAAGACTAACTACCACCTTTATTTATAATGACAATCTCTCATACCAGTCCCATTTCAGCCTAACCCAACTTCAAAACATCAAAAAAGAACCGTCACACTATGATCACAAATTGACTGTGATGTTCATTAATTCTTCCTCTACTAGCTGTACAATAGTGTTTGTATTCATTATTTTTAGATTGCCTTGTGTCTAGTTGGGCTATTTTTGAAGAGTTGCGTTTATTTTTGGGTGGAACAAATTGATTGTTATAGTTTTGTTTGGGTGTAACTGTGTGAAGGGTGCGGCTTTTTGTTTTTTCAGTGAAGTACGACTTAGTAACACTACTAGAGAAACGGTTTATGGCAACAAATTTTTTATACATTTCACAACATATAAAATGTATATACCAACACATACCAAAGCGTTGTGTTAGATCGCGTTGTGAGGTTCTTTTGCAACGCATATTCAAAGCATTGGTACATATTTATGTCATAGCTCCTAACGCTTTACCAACATATGTTAAGTGTTGCCACTTGAACATCTCCATTTGACTTCTCTCAATACTTTGGTACCGCTCAATTCCTTACGTTGATAAGAAAAAAAAATGGGTTAGAATAACACGCCTCATCTGCCCTTCGGAGTCCATCGTTTTCATCTCCTACCTCGTCGGAATTTGCTTTCTTCTTCAGCTTTGCTTCCATATCCTTTGCATGCAACCCCATTTGTGTTCCTCTGCTGATAGTGGATCCCTGCTTTGATATTCTTTCAGAGATTCTAAGTTTCTAGGTGTCTTGTTGACGATTTTCTCAAAGGGAGCGACTCCGATGATCTTTTGTCGAAGATTGATCTTTTCCTCATTAGGAGGGTCCTTGCGAATCTTGCTCTGTGAAGAGTTTTTCTTTTCCTTCGACAGTGAAGGGTCCTTGCGAATTGGTGAGTTCAGGTGCGTTCTCTCATCTGGTTTTATCCTCTGGTCAGTTGAATTGCCTTTCCAGCGCGCTATCTGGTCTGGTTCTGTCCTCTTGTTTATTTTTTGCAGAAATTTGGGTTTCACTAGTATGTCGCCTTGCTTGATTCCGATCCTTGGTGTAACGCCCCTATTTAACGTATTTACAGCGGAATTAAAATACTAAGGCGATTACAGACCATCGGGTTCCAAACACCCGGTACCAACCTCACCAATTACAACCATTACAATTATCTAAGTTACGGTCTGAACTCAAGAAAACAACGTAAACAAAACTGAACGTAAAACAGAATACCTCTCCACAATTCCTAATTCCCATCCCAATCACTCATGCTCTTCGTGGCCACCTGTATAAACAATTCGTACCTGCAAGATGAAACCAAGCAGCCCACCCCGGGAGGGGTGAGTCGGTTCCCTGGAATGGAACTGGTACAATTCTCCAAAACAATATTTAAAACATAACTCCTCAAAATAAACAGTAACTTGAAATCAAACTCTTGAAAGTAAAACAGGGAAACAAGACACTTTAAAATCACCAAGTCAAAGATAACAAGTTAAGGACAGAGATAAATAATAGAAAGGTAAAGTTAGTCAATCCAAAAACCACACCATGAGTTAGTGAACATCCAATGCTCAAGTTAGAACCAATTCCAGTTAGGAGTAGAGAGACCCAAGTAGTCACAAGGACTAGGAATGAAAGAAATCCAAGAACCAACAACTCAAGAGTGGAATAATACCAATTGGGAGAGATGGCCCCCACCGCCAGATATCAATGTCCATATGGACGAGGGATATACAGCCCCCTGCTGTTAGATATAAATGTCCTGGTGGACGAGGGATATACAGCCCCCTGCTGTCAGATATAAATGTCCTTGTGGACGAGGGATATACAGCCCCCTGCTGTTACCGACCCGTTCTCAGTCATCGGTGAAGACGCGCGCACGTCACAACAAAAGACTCAGCTCATGGATGAAACAATATCCAGAGTCAAAGGAAGAATTACCAAGATTGTCCTTTCCCATACTTCCACTAGATCACTAACTACACCAGAGCAATACCAAAACACTCAGTCCTACAGAGTGCAGAAGCGTAAACCCTAGGCAACTAATGTCTAATGAAATAACCAAATAGAAGGAACCAATAACCATGCAAGTTTCATATTCAAGGCTCAGTTAGTCACACAAGCTGAGTTAGTCACACAACCATTTCCTTTTAGAAATCCATTTTAGCTCAACTAGCGTTTGTCAAAAACATCCCTTAAGTCTTGTTAGCAAAGCATAAGAGTACGAGAAATCGTACCTGGATAACGCTGTAGCAGTTCTAGTCAACTTGCGCAAACAATCAACAGTACTCTGAAGAATATTAAAGGCAGTCTATCATCAATCACTTGTAGCCTACGTTAAGCTTAAATAAACTCCTCACTCTTATTTCTAAGTCTCAATTAAATGTTATGTATAACCTTCGACTTATCTTAGAATGTCAATAATAACTCTTAAGCTCAATACCCTTACTCTTAATTTAGAATAACGTCATATCATGACCCATGATAGGTTTGTCTTAGAATACTATATTATTATCCCACAATGTAACGATTATTCATTCTTATCAACATCTACTAGCTAACCTATTATGATTAACTCTTCCCCTTAACTTAATTAAGATCTACAACCTGTATATTGGAATCATAGTGTTGTAGATGCATTTTATTATAACTTAATTGATCTTAGAATTCAGAGACAACTACTAGACTCAATTATTTTATCTTTACTTTAGAATGACTTAATATTATAACCATTTAATTATCTTGTCTTAAGATGTTCAATTACTTTTCATCCTGAAACAACTATATTCTAATTAACTCAAACCCTTCCAACTCTTATACCTAGTATTCACAAGGTATATTATTCGCTTAATTATTACCTATATAATAAGGTGTTTTAAGATAACCCTTTTTATATATCCTTACTTAAATTTTAATTTCCTAAATATTTAATTTTTACACACATTCTCTCTATAGATTATGTATAATCCTTTTGTACTAAATTTTAATAAACTTATGTCTTAAATACATTTTATATTATTTACAAAACCAAAGGTTTCAAAGGAATAACTTAATAAATTAATTCCTTTTACTATGTTTTAGGATAAGTATTATGTCTTAACATAAGGTGAAAATTTAACTAAGAAGTAAATCCTCATTCATAAGAGAAATTGTCAATTATCTAGTAAGATCATCTATTCTGAAAAATCCTCATACCTTATATTCAAATGACCCTTTAATATTTTTAGTGTTATAAGGTAAACCAATATAATATCTTATGTAACTTAGCTCCATCCGATTAAGGTTCAAAAGTTTTAAATATCTAATCTCCATTTACAACTCTTTTACAAGTTCTACTACTAAATACATCACTTAATTATAATCTCCCATTTTGAATATTGGTAATAAATGTATTTTATATGGCTTATCTAATTTTTAAGAAACTAAGGGGTTATTATTTAGATTAATTTCCTAATCATAGTTTATATCATAATCCTTTTAATGATTTTATCTTAAAAGATTAAGTTATTGTTCCAAACTATAAATGTTATGAAATGATTAAATCCAGGCTTATTAATCTACTTCTCAATTAGATGTAAAACTATTTCATTTATTTTATTATTAATTATATATTAAGATCTATTTGTGTAACATTTTATGTAATCAAATTACAAATTTTCCCTAAGTCTTAACTTATTTATTACTTAACCCAATTACAAATTTACATTCTTGTCATTGACAATTAATATTATATATGTATTTAATTATGATTTATTTAAATCCTAGAAATTCGAAGGTAACTCAAAACTCAATTTCATAACCCCAATTTAATACCACCTCATATAATATTCTTTCATTAGTATTATGTAGAGGTTTAGTTGAACTTATTTATTCCTTCGTATTATATTTTCTATAAGGTATTTCATTTCTTTTATTTATGTTTAATGTATATATATACATATACTAAGATTTATTCAAAACATCCTTTATGTAGTTTTATTGCATTTAATTATCTCTATTAACTTTTACACAAATCCACATCCAATATATGGTTTATAAAATAAAGTATTCCCCTAGCTTCAATTAAGTATATTAGCTTCCTGAAATACCCCGAACTTAAATATAGCGATTAAAATTATCCTAATAGGTATTTAAGGGCCTAAGTAATATTGGTAAGGAAAAATAAATCCAAAAGAAATAAAGAAACGCTTAAAAAGCAAAAAACGCTAAATAAGCGTTAAATAACCATAGGAGGTATGAGACCTCGGTTAGCGTATTATATGGATTCTAAAGGCTTAATAATGCCTAAATAATATATGGGAACAACTCCCGAAGAAAACGGATCCAAATAAGGTATTAAAACGCTAATAGAGCTTTAGCGCACGTTTTTCGAGAAAACCTGAAAACGTGATTTTAAGTGGTCAAACGAACCCGTAAAAATTATAAATCATTAAATAACAATAATTAAGCATTAATGGAAGCTTAATAACCAATAAAATTAAAGAAACGGGAAAATTCCAGAAAACGGGCCCGGTTAGTGAATAGTACCAAAACCGGGTAAATTAACGAGCGTTTTCTGTAAAAGACGAAAAACGCCCCAGCCTAATTAATTGTGGGGGCCGGTTTTTATGAGTGTGAGACACTCTCTCACACACAAGACTAATTAATACTTTAATGGGTTGAAAAGTCAAAAGTAGAAAAAGAAAAGTACATAAAGTAAAAAAATACTCTCTCACCACTCACTTTCTCTATTCTCTCTCCTTCCCTTACTGCCTTCCCCACCGTGAGCTCTCATCCTCCCTTCTGTCTAGGCGATTTTGAAGCTCTCCAAAAGCCAACAATGGCTTCCTCTCTTCTCTTGCTTGTCCAAGCTTCATTTAAGCCCCAAATCAAAAATAAATTGCATATTCTTCTTCCTCTCACCAAGGGCAACATTTCTATCTTTTCGAAATTTCAAATGGAGGAGTTTGATCTCCATGGGTGTGCTGCACTTGGAGCTTGAAGACCACCATTAGAAGCACCTTCATCTCCTTGTCATTTTGAGGTAAAAATAATCTTGAAAGCTCATCTTTTTCTAGCCCTTGTTGGCAAAACGAAAATTTCCAGATTTTGAACCCCTTGTTCCTTATGCTCCAGCCGATTTTGGCTTCTCCATCAGGCTAGGAATCTTACTCCCTTGCTAACCAAAGACCTCACTCATTGGTTGAAGGTAATGCCCTTTCCTAAACTCTAAAAACTTCTAAATTCTAGGGTTAGTTAAGGTTAATGTGCTAAACTAGTATTGGTATGTATGGGTTGCTGTAGCATTACCCATTTCTTGAACAAAAACCGAGAACAAGGAAGAAAGAAAGAGGAAAATAAGAGAAGGAAAGAAAAGAAACAAGGTAATTGTGCTTACCTTGAACTAGTTTTGTAAAGTGTAATGTAACAGTTTTTAAGCATTTGAAATGAGTAATGTATATGGTAATGGGTAATAGATATGTTGTAGTATAATGAGGAAAGGTAATGTAACAGTTTTGAAGTTTTTAAATGAGGTTTAAAAGCTTGGGAAAACCATGGGTAATGTATGTGTTTGTGCAGGAAAAATATTATGTTGTAGTGTGTATAAATGTGTGTGAATTGATATGGAAATTGTGAGCTGAGATAATGTGTGGGCAATGTCAAAAATATAGGGGAGACTATGTCAAAATTTGTCTAGGAATTTGAGGACTTAGTTGTGTAAGAAGAGGAAATAACCTAGGTAGTGACTAGGTGTATTTGGAGAGTTTAAAGTGAGTGTTTAATACCTTGAAAACAGATTTGAAAAGGATTAAAGTAATGGAGAGATCAAGAAGGTAAAGTAAGGCATTTTGAATGCTAGGAGTAGCATTAGTTGAGGGAGTATTGGAGGATAGAAGTTAAGGTAAAAATCTGTAGCAAGATGTGTAGTGATGCATTGGAAGGTCTAGGAAAAACTAGTATGCAAGACTTGGTAAAATGAGTGTTGGACTTGGGTATAGATATTGTATTTGCTTGGAAATGAATTGGGATGGTAAAATGGAATTAGAACAAAGTGCAAAATGCAAAGAGAGGTGTAGGAATGCACAAGTGTGCAAAGTGTGAAATGAGAATGGAAATTTGTAGAATTTGAGCAAGAAGATGAGTAAGTATTGGACCATGGATTTGATGAGGTTTAGAGCATGACTAAGGAGTGTTTTAAGGTGTTTAAACATGTAGGAAACATGTGGAAAGATTATGGAATGAGTGGGAAAAGATTGGGGTGAATTTGGAGTCCAAAATGAGTAGAAAAACACTTTTTAAAACAGGGTATGTTGTGGACCGCCCCTAGGGACCGCCCCTGTGGGGAGGTCCAGTCGAATTCTGCAGGATAATGTAGTATCTGTTGTGGACCGCCTGTAACACCCCTACTGCGTACTTAACAACTAATCGAAATCGCAACGGAAATAAACAACTAAACAATAACTAAACGGTTCGGTGCTACAACGCCGTTAACCACCCACGTGGCTAACAAGGCAGAATACATACAATTTGTACCGGTCTGATGATCAGACTCCCGAGCATAGAACTAACACCATATATATACATAATATACAATACCGAGTATTTAATTACAAACCATCACTGCAACTGTCCCTGTAAACCGTCACTATCAAGATAACGGTATCAAAATATAACGCCACGGGAGCACAGGCGCATCCCGGACTCAACATCCAAAACGTATCAAAAGTACTTCTACAACCTAGGATCTACAGCCACTCTGCTTCTTCGATCCTCATCCTGCAAATAAATATGGAGCCCCCGAGGGGGTCAGCAACCCTTGGCTGGTATGGTTAACGCGCAGCCCATCGGCTACCGGGATACGCGCAACTATTTGTCATGATAACATGGCATTGATTTTTCACAAACAACATATATAGCATAGCAAGAAATATTGCTTAGCACAACAACACATACATAGTGAGAACACTTCACTTAGTAAACAACCAAGAAGGTTAGTCAACATCATAAGCCTAGAGAATGGTTCACCCTCATGTTAAGCTTGTTACATAAACTCATTACCGTTCTGTTAATCGAACGAGTAACTTAACTCAAAGATGGATCGGATATAGTGATCCGAACACACCACAAACACACATATTTCCCCCTAGACCGATCATAAGTCAGAATAGGTAAGCTTTGGATGAAGCTAACGGGAGATCGAACGCCCAATAAAGGAGAACAACCTTAACATTAGAAGAGTCGAATCTGATGCAGATATCTACTCTTATACATACACGCGTGACCGGACAACCGGATTCCTCACTCCCCAGTTAGCACTTGTTAGAAGTTCAACGTTGGAACTTAATAAACAAATCACAACAAGTGGTTAAGTCTTGTTAGACACGCACAAGGGGGATGAGTCGCACCTTAACAACACAATAATATAAACAACTGTAAACTCATTACATGACTTAAGTCTTACAAGGTCATAAACACACTGAAAAACAAACAACACACAAGCCGGTGTAAACCGGTAGGCAACAGACTGCAAGAAAACCATACCTTGGTCCTTGCTTCGACTGGTTTCCACCGTTGGAGAATCCTATACACATTTAGTAACGTCGGTTAATTAACGCACTAGTTCGTTGTTAACTTATTACTTCACATAACTAGTTATTTTATTTTCACACTTTGTTTTAACTTCTCACCTTTTTAATTATCATTATAACACACCTAACATGTCTTAGACAACCTCCTAACATCATTACTAAATAATCACCATCATTAGACATCGGTTTCTAACCTTAAACAAAGTTGTTTGGTCAAAACAGTACCATGTCCGAACTTGTGTCCGAGTTTCCAAAGTTCGGACATAGGTCGAGACTCAAAGGGGTGAAACCAGACGTATGTCCGAACATGTGTCCGAGCTTCCAAAGTTCGGACATAGGTCGAAGAAAAATCAAAGGAAAAATTTCAAGTGTCCGAGCATCCCAAAGTTCGGACACAAGTCGAAGCAAAACCAGAGAAAAGAGATGGGTGTGTCCGAACATCAAAGGCCGGACAGAAGTTCGGACACTGGTCGAAACTCAGAAAATTTAAACGCAACAGGGCATGTCCGAGCTTCCAAATTCGGACGGAAGTTCGGACGTGCCAGAAAACTCATCTTCTATATCCTTAAACACTTACTCATTTCTTACCAAAATCCCCAACACTTATATTGTTTTCTCCTTAGGTTTCTAAGTGGTGTTTCATACCTATAATAACCATCATGCCAAAGTATTTCCTCTCCATTACAACATCATCTCCCAAGCATCTTTTCTTACAAACCAAATTTCCTTATGTCATTCTTGAAATCCCTTTACAAGTTTATACTTTCCCCTTGTTTGCCAAAGTTTGCATAAGTCTCAACAGACTCCAAAATGACTTTGGTGTATTCCAAAACACTCATTTGATTTCTACAACCTCTAAGATAATGCCTAAGTTCTTTTTGCACTCTAAAACACCTTAATACACTTTCTTTCCCTAGTAATATACCTAGTCACTTCTAACACCTCCTAGTTCACCAAAACTCATCTAAACACTTAAAACTTCTTATACATTACCTAATTTGTGACATGAGTTCCACTAACATCTTGTTACACCAAAGCACATAGTTTTCACCATTAAACATTTCAAGAACACTTAAGTCCATCAAGAACATTCTTATACACAAAACTTCACCCATTTAACACTACATCACAATATAGTGCATAATTTAAATTGCTTGGCACTTAGGCCCCTAAATAAATGGCTCTTAGGCCCTTAAATTGCATAAACCATAAACACTGAATTTCCCACATTATATTTGCCTTTGACCTGCAAATACACCCAACAATACATATGCCTTTTAATAAACCCTTGAGAGTATTTTCCTAAGTCATTTACCATTAGCTCCTTAAGTAGTTTTTAATAAGCAATATAAGCTCATTTCTCCTAAGACATTAAACTACATTAGGTTAGCACATTTACCTCTTTTCCTCACAAACTTCTTTCTTGTTTCCTTGATTAAAATCGGCAAGGACTTGGGATTGCTTGTCAACTTCTAAATAATATACAAGCAAGGTAATGAGTATTCAAGCTTCAAGCTTAATCTCATTATAAACCCTAGTTACATATATTGTCTTAGAACATTAAGATGATTGTTTTACCTTGGAAATGAAAGAGAGTTTGGATAGGTAGCAAGAGAAGACTCCACCAAGCCCTTTGGAGATTGAAATGAAGCTAGAACAAGCAAGGTAAAGACACCATTAATGGTGTTTTTCGGACAACACTAAAACATGGAGGAAATGTTATTTTTCTTTGAGTTTCCTTACCTTGAAGCAAAGGAGAACAATTAAATGTAAAAAGATGAGCTCAAGCTCCTCCCATGGAGATTCCTCTTGGCACCGAAATGGAGCTCTTGGAATTCTAAGAAGACAAGGTTGGAGAGCTTGATGAGACTAGAAGAATGGTGGTCTTGGTTTTTGATTTGGTAAATGGAGCTAAGAGAAAATGGCAATGGAAGATGGAGGTTGATGTTGTTGCTGTAGCATTACCGTGAAAGAGAGGGAGAAGGAAGGATTGGAGATGGTGGGAACATGAAAGAAATGAAGAGAATGAAGTTTGAGTTACTTTTGGAGATATTTTGTAAGTTAAAGCAAATAGTAACTAGCTTTATCACTTCCTTTCTTTCTTATTAAACTAACAAGGGGGATGAATCATCCCTTGTAAAAAAACCGCCCCCATTAAGTAATAAGGGGTATATTTGTCTTTGTTGACCAATTAACTTACTTATATTGACTTATGTTATAAACTTGCTTATTTTAGTTACTATTCACAAAACAAGGCACATATTTGTGAAATTTTTGATTTCCCATAGATTTAGACTTCCTAATGTGATACTAAGTAGTACAAATGTTAATTAAAGAGTAATGATGGACATTTAGCCACTCAAAACCCATTTACAAGACAATTTTTCAAAAATGTGCTTTAAGATTCCTTAAAGCACATTTTGTGTTTTAACTTGTTTTCAAGCTTGGTTTTCTTTGGTAATTGGTTTATTATGTTCATTAGTATATAAATAAGGTCTTGGTAAGCTCATTAGGTCTTAACCAAGACTATCCCAAGCTTAGAGCACATTTTAGCCCATATTGACCTTAAGGTATTTATTTGTGTTTTCTATGGTTTAAATTGTTTACTAATGTTTCTAAGACTCTTTTTAGTCTTAGTATACCATATTTTAATGTTTAAACAACATACTAAGGTTTGGGGTATTTCACCGCCCCTGGGACCGCCCCAGAGGGGCGGTCCAGACCAGAGAGCAAAAAAAAATTGTTTTAAGGCTTCTAAACATGGGGGATTGATTGGTATTGGTTTTAGATGATGTTTAGGAGTTGTTTGGTGACTTTTAAAGGCCCTAAGAAGTGTAAACAAGTTTGAGAAGTAATCAAGAAAGTTGCAAGTTTAAGAACATTAAGTTAAACCGAAACAACGGGATAACGGGGTAAGTACGGGAGTAGTAAATATGTATGTATTGTAATGCTTAGTATTAATTGAACCATTTGGTATGTAGTCATTGGTTCGAGAGTAAGGATCAAGGAACGAGAGTGAACCAAAGGAACAAGGGAACACCCGGTAAAGTAAATTCCGGTAAAGGTATGATTTCTTCATGCTCTGTATCCTAACCTGGTTACCCCGATTTGTGTGCTTATTTGATCACCTAAATAAGATAAATGCATGAATCGGACTATATTGCACTTACTTGTGCTTGCCTTAGGTTGTTCTTGATGTATATTGTCTTGAACACTAGTTTGTATAATTCATGAAATATATGGATGAAGATGAGGGTACTTATACCTTGTAGTGTACTTGTGTATTATATTGTATCTTGTATGTATGTGTATGGAGTATTGAATTGTTGTGTGGCTTGGATGTGTGACTTCTACTAATTCCTAACTACCTAACTCCTAACGTAAGTATTGAGTAAATTGGAATGAGTAGAAGTCCGAAATAGTTTCGGTCACGCGTGAGGATGAGGAGACAGAAGAGGTTGGATCCGATTCCTGGTTCTTTAACTGGTCCACGGCCCAAACCCCTTAAATGGGTAGCATCCTGGATTGGTGAACCAAGTAAATCCCGGTGGTGGGACAGAGTAGTCCCCGGGCCGGAGGTCCCGACGACTTGACTTGAGTAAGTAGTAAGTAATGTAAGTATTGTATGTGTAATGGTCTTGGCTGGTGTAAGTCATTGACCCCGAGTAAAAGAGTAATCCCCACCCGATTAACCCGGGTGGACAAATGAAGCTAACAAGTGTTGGATATGGTGTATGTAACGTATATGTATTGCGTATGTATTGAGTATGTATGGTGTATGCGTAATTCAGGAAAGATAAGTAAGAACCAGTTGGCTGTATGGACTACCGTGTATGTATTGAAATGTATGTATGTATTACTTGTGTAGTATTGTGTGGTATGTATGAAAGCATGTATGCATGTATGTATGAATAAAATGAATTGCATGTATTCGACCAAATGGTCGGCGTACCCTCGCTAGTACGCGGGGTATGCGGAAGTCATATTCAGCGAAAGCTGAGCCCCTAGGGGCAACGTTTTTAGTGTGCAGGTACCCGAAGCGGACATGATCACGGTAAGAGATCGACGGCTAGGAAGGAAACGTAGAAGATAGTAATTTGTATAAGGCTTGTAGCCTTGGTGTAGGAGAGTACTAAGGAGTATACTTAGTACTTAGAAAGTAAGTGGTTGGTGAGGAATGGGTAGATGTAGACTCTAGTGAGTATGTATGAATTTGGAAGAGGTATTGTATTTGAATAAGGATCTTAGTAAACTCGGTGTATGGTATTGTATTGTACTGAACTTGTGGAATATTGTATTGAATGAGAATTGTAGTACGTGATTGGTAATTGTAGTGAGGATTGTATTTGTGTAGCACTCGGATATTCCGGTCCATCAGACCGATGCTGTATGTAGTAGTAGTAGCCTTGTTAGTCACGTGGGTGGCTAACGGCATTGTATCACCCGCCATTGTGTAAGTATGTATCCGCTGCGTGAATCTGGATCTGTAAGGAGATTGGACGGTAATGACGGTATTAGCGGTAGGGGTGTTACACTTCCACATTATATAATAACTAAAAATGTAGACTAGTGAAATTCCTTGATTCAACATAAGTTTCTATTTTATTCCTCTCACAAAAATATATATAAGTATATAATTTTTACTTCACCTAAAAGTTTATACCCAAAATATTCATTAACATACTGTTATTAAATGTTAATTTAGTCTTATCATATTATCCCACCCTATAAAGTTTATTAATAAACTTTACTTTAATTTTTGTTACATTAAAACCATATATTATAAGATAATCTTATGAAAATTTCACAAACACAATTTTTAGACCCATTTACCCTTGTCCAAAAATTCCCAAATTTAATATATAGTAACTATAATATTTTAGACATATTATAAAATTTTTATTTCATAAAAATCTTTTTAAATTATCCAAATAATTCCATAATACTAATAACTTTTAAAAAATTATAACTTACGTTTAAAAACTCAAAACCCATATTAATGTATATCAAAATAAACTAGATTTTATAAGGAATCTATGGTTAAAATTTCGTGTCAAAATACATCCGGGAAGGCAATTAAATCAAACAAGTTAGGGTTTAATTCTGGAATTATTATAACTAAATACAACTAAAACCTCCCATGTTTTAATCTTGGCCGTCCGTTCCTATAACCTACGATCGGACGGCCTACATTGCGCGAGTTCTTCAGCAAACTCAAAACGAATTCCGCGCACTAAATCGATGATTTCTCTCAACTCACAGAACGAAATCGACTGATTTTTGTTTCATTGGATTCGAAATTTCATCGCGGTTCTAATGATACCAACTTTACGATCTAAGGTGCACGAAATCGAAAATACGAATCTGGGTTTCGAAGTTAGGGTTCTATCGGTTCCCGTTGAATTTTGACAAATTCTCTCTATATGATGCATTATAGGTTAAATTGGTTGGGGGATTAGTTCGAGAATGAAAAATCGAACAAGATTGTAGGAGGAATTGATCGGAAACCTACCAGAGAAGCGCCGGTGAGGGAAATTCAAAATCGGTTTCCGGAAAACTGTTATTTCATGTGCAGTTCGAGTAGCCTACTTCACGGACCAACTCGCGCTAATTGAGAAGGATTAAATCCACGAAACCTAGCACATTTTAAAGTAGACATGTAACTCTAAACATTGGTGGAAGAATCATTAAAAACGAAGGCTAGGGAGAAAGTTATGGATCTCGAAAGATCTGAGTTTACCATGTCATTTCTGGAAAAATTCTGGGCAAAAACCCGACGTGATCGAGTAGGTACCTTTAGACGCTTATATCTTCCGCACGGTTGAGAATCAGACTTGGGTGTAAACATAAAAGTTATAGAGGGATTAAAGATCTACAAAACAAGCTAAAGAACACAAATTTTGGATGAGAGACGAAGAAGTTATGACAAGACGAAGTTACCTTACCGATTACGTTTTTCTGGAAAACTGGGTTGAAAGTGTTCGGGGAGGCAACTTCAGATCGAATTTTCCGTCGACGTAGAAAGATTTAGGTTGTGTATGAGCTATGGTTGGAAAGAGGATGTGTAGGAGAAGACAACAAGAAAACGGCACTCAAAAACTCCCAAAGATGAGTGAGATATCGCTGTTTGAAGTTAGGGCAAAAACACTGATAGAAGTTAAGATACTTAGCGATTTTTGTGCTAAGTACCGGCGACCCGTGTGGTCTTGACATGTGGCACTTTTCAAAATTTGGCTCTCAACTTCATTTGATCATAACTTTGGCTAGGATGATCCGTTTTCGACGCTCTTTTTATCGATCTTCAAGGTTTTCCATAACCTATTTATTGGTATAGGTTTCATGGGATGGTTTGACCATTCTCAAAAAGTCAACCCTAGCAAGGCTTAAGAAGCTTTAGGGTTTCTAGAATTTTATATTGACTTTTATGCTTCAAATAAATACTCCAAATATTTATAAAATCTTTATAATATAATTGGAGTGTCTAGGAATTTTTCCAAGATTTATTGACTTATAAATCTTGTTATTAAATTCATAATACCATATAATAAATTATATTATATTATATTATTATTTAGAATTTAATATAAGAAGTCCCCTAAATAATTTTTTTAAATAATACCATATACTAATTTAGTGTTTAATAATATTATTTAGGGTTTTTATAAAAGAAATCCCCTAAATTAATTTAAATTAATTTAGGGGTATTTCACTTGGTTTGTTGCTACAATGAGCTTGCTTTCGCTGAATTTTTGTGGGTTGGGGAATCATTGCTCTCAAAGATGGGTTCTACATGTTGTTCGGTTGGAGTCACCAGACATTTTGTTCTTAAGTGAGACTAGAAGAACAGTGATAGAAATGCCACAATTTGGTCGTGCTCTGCCGGGTTATGAGGGATTCACCGTGGATTGCCCGGGTCGGGGAGGAGGCTTAGCTTTGTTATGGTGGAGCTCAATTGCAATTGAGATTCTCGATTGTTTTATGCATCATATTGATTGCAGGATTGTGAATGACTTTGGGTCTATGTGGTTTTGAACAACGATCTTCGGATGGGCGAAGACCTCAGAGTGTTGGTGTACTTAGGAATTAATCAGACAACATAGACGACATCCCTCTCTCTCGTGGTTGGTTTACGGTGATTTGAACGAAATTATGTATCGATATGAGCAAGGTGGAGGAAGTGATCACAATAGAGGGCGTATGCTGGCTTTTAGAAAATACCTCAGTCAATGCGAGTTGTGGACCTTGGATTTGTGGGCGATGTTTTTGCATATTCGAATTGGAGGCAGGGTTAGAATAATATTAGAACTAGGTTGGATAGGTATCTTGCAAATGAAGGTTGGGCTCAATTGTTTCCCTATGCGAGAAACATTCATCTTCGGTGGGGTAGGTTGGATCATAGACCCTTCAAGTTGATGGCGAATGTACAAATTCTTGATCACATCTTCTTTCCAACACCTGGCATTCACATTAATAAAGTCAGCCACCAGATATTCACATCTGACCTCACCAGGAATATGCCAAGGGCGACCCCCAGTTCATTTAACAACCATCAATCATCAACCTTAGTATTCTTACCTTCCCCCACAATCTTCCTTACACCCACTTATATATTAGGCAAGCTTCCAACAATCTCCCTCCAAATTGAGCTCGGATTCTGCCCCACCTACGCCCCTCACAAATGAGAATGAGGGAAATACCTCGCTAAGAGCCCTGGCCAACAACAAATTTAGGTTCTTAAGGAGCCGCCAGCCAAGTCTGGCCAGCAAGGCTCTATTAAAAACCCCCAGATCATGAAATCCCGTACCCTCTTCCTCTTTTCTGGCACGTAATTTATCCAAAATTAGCCAAGGAATACCTCTCCTCCCACATGAACCTTTCCACCAAAAGTTACGAATCATTCCTTGAATATCGTTTAAGATGGAGGAGGGGAGACGAATAACTAACATCACATATGCTAGGATTAGGGGTGTGCAAATGGTTAGAACGGATATCCGTTAACCGAAGTTTGGAAAAAAATACGGTGTTAGGTTATAACCGTTTTAACCGAAATTAGTAATAATATCCGTTTTAACCGATAACCGTTTTACAAACTATACTGATATACGTTAACCACCCCGTAACCGAACTTTTTAATTTAATTGAAATAACCGAACATTTGATCATAACCGAAATAACCATTTTTTTATTATAACCGAAATAACTGTAGTTTCTATCATAACCGAAATAACCGTATTTAATAACATAAATGAAATAATCAAACTAAAATAATAGCATCGGGTAATTCATCACGCCTAATGCACGAAACCATGAGCAGCAGATGCATCAAACTAAAATAATAACATCTACCATTCTTACTGGTTAAAAAATATGGATAAAAAATATATTTTTTTTATAAAAAAACTTCGGTTATTACGGATAACCGAAGTTTGAGGTTTAATATCCGTTAACCGCCCCGTTTTAAAGTACAGATATCCGTTTTAACCGAAATAACCGAACTTTTGTAAAACGGTTAAAAAAACGGTGATCGAATCCAGAAAAAAAATGGTTATTTCGGTTATCCATTCTAACCGCCCCGTTTGCACACCCCTAGCCAAGATGACTTGCAAAACACTTTTGATCAAAATCAACCTCCAAGCCTAGGAAATTTTCCCCGACCAAGGTTGAATCCTCTCTTTTATGTAAAAATTTCCGATTTATTACGCTCCACATTTATCGGAAAACCAAGGTACGTGCCCCAATCTTTTGTTTCTACCACATTAAGCTGATGCAGATAACCCTGCTCATAATCCCTAAGACACACTTCAAAAATAAAATGCTCGATTTCTCCCCATTTCATTTGACTAGATGCTTCTTTAAACTCATTTAGAACATGACTCAAAGTCTTTGCACTCTATGTCTTAGCTTCACCAAATAACACACAATCATCGGCAAAATACAACCCCGAGATCTCTGGAGCATTTTGGTAGATCAAAATTCCCTTAAAAACCTTAGCATGGGCTGCAACACCTAAACCAGAACTAAGAGCCTCCATATAGATAATGAACATGAGGTCCCCTTGGCAAAGTTCTGTCTTTGGATTAAAGCATTTCCCAGGGTAACCATTGATCATAACAGCATTTGTGGTGGAACAAACCACTTTTTTAACTACCTCAAACCATCTTCCAGAAAAACACATACTCGACATAATATCAAACAAGAAGTTCCACTCTACTCTATCATAAGCTTTGGCCATTTCGAGTTTAATTCGAAAGCTACCCATCTTCTTGGATTTTGACCTTTCATCGAGTGCACAATCTCATCGTCCAACACAATATTATCCACAATCGAGCGCCCAGGCACAAACACAACCTGCTCAAGAGAAATAATATCCCCAATACACTTCTTAATCTATTGGCCAACACTTAAGTAGCCACCCTGTATATCGTATTACATAGGCAATCAGCCTATATTATTTCATGCTTCATGCTCCATCATTTTTTGGAATCGGCACAAGCTGGGTAAGGTAAATCCCCTCCGTATACAAACCATCGTTTAGCATCTGCAAAATTGTGGAAACAAAATCCTTTCCAATAATATTACAAAAAGAGTGAAAATTTCACTATTAATACAATCTGGCCTGGGGGGGGGGGGGGGGGGCTTTAGTCCTATTCATGAGTTTGACAACCTCCACCACCTCCTTTTCATCAAACTTTTGATTCAACTAGGTTGCCACATAACTCTCTCACTTCAATGCATGCAAGCAGATGGTGGTTTTTTTCTGGACGAGATGACTCGAAAAAATAAGTAAAATACTCCTGAGCGCCATCCTTAATACCCTCCATGGAATTCCTAATCTGCTCTCCCCGTCAATAAGCTCCAGAGTCTCATTTCTTTTTCTAGCACTCGCTTGGCCCGAGGGGCTTTGGTCCTATTCATGAGTTTGACAACCTCCACCACCTCCTTTTCATCAAACTTTTGATTCAACTAGGTTGCCACGTAACTCTCTCACTTCAATGCATGCAAGCAGATGATGGTTTTTTTCTGGACGAGATGACTCGAACAAATAAGTAAAATACTCCTGAGCGCCTTCCTTAATACCCTCCGCGGAATTCCTAATCTACTCTCCCCGTCAATAAGCTCCAGAGTCTCATTTCTTTTCTTTCTAGCACTCGCTCGGAAAAGGAAATACTTGGTATTGCGGTCCCCTTCTTGTAAATATTTATGCCTAGATCTCTAGAGCCACCGAATCTCATCTCTGAGCAACAAATTATCAATTTGCTTCAAATTTTGACGTCTGAGCTCTCTCCCCTCCAAATCTCGCGGGTGTTCACAAAGTGATTGCAAAAAAGCTTCTTTTCACCCAACTCTTTTTTCTACTCCCTACTTTGTTATGGCCCCATCTTTTCAATTTCTGATCACACATCAGAACCTTCTCCACGTAGCTCACACCTTTCCAGCTTCCCTTCTCCCATTTCTCACGACAATGGTTCTATATTCCTCCTTCTTCGCCCAACGATTCTCAAATCTAAACAGCGTTTGTCCTTGCGTCACCACACGTTCCAAAATAACTTTAATTGGCTTGTGGTCAGCTCCCCCCACTCTAAATGGAGCACTCTGGCATTCGGAAACATAGTAACCCAATCCATATTTGCAAGAGCACGATCAAGACTGGACACAGAATTATCATCCCCTCATTTAAGATGAGTGAACGTGTATTTCTCCCCAACAAACCCTATAACAATTAGCTCACATTTATGAGTGAACGTATATACCCCTTCCCTTTCTGTTCGGATGGATACATTAGTTCATTTAAATCCCCAAAAATAGGTCATGGTTTATTTGACTAGCTATTCAGCTCCCTAACCAGGCTCCAAGATTTCCACTAGTCTTGATGATTAGGCCACCCGTAGATCCCTGTACACCTCCACCCACCCTTCAACTCCCCACCCTTAATAATACAATCAAGGGAAAATTCACAATATACCCCTAAATTTTTTGTAATTCACAACATACTCTCTTTCAAAACATGGTCAAAAGATACCCCTAATCCCTATAATGATCTTAAATAATGACTATTTTACCGCTGACATTACAGATCATATTTCAATTTCATAAAATGCCCCCTTTTTATTTAGGAGGATTTATGAAATTTACAAATGAAATGCCACTAAAAAAGTGATGAATGTCTAAAAATTTCTAAAATTAAATAAAAAATTCTAATTTTTAAAAAATAATTTAAATTTTTAATTTTTTTGAGAAACTAACAGTTTTTATAAATAAAAAATAATATAAATTCACAAATTAGAAAAAAATTAATAAAAATCAAAAAATACAAAAATGATTTAAATTTTTTAAAGAACTAAAAATATTTAAATATCATAAATATAATTAAAAAATAATATATTTCTTAGAATACTTTTCAAATTATTAAGCACCATAAAATAAAATGTAGAGTTAAAAGACATAATTTATATCTACCAAGTTGAAATATTTCTTTAAAATAATACTTATTTATAAATGTTCAGTATAATTACTTCTTTAAAAAATTTAATCTCATTTGCAGATAACTTTATTACATAGTATTTTTGTTTTTTTTTTACATTTTTTATATCTACAATTATTAATTGTCATTTATAATATGACTCTACATAACGGAAAATGTCATCTAGTAGAATACAAAGTTACTAAAATATTAGTAATTGTGAATTTTCCCTTTTACAAATGATAGTTACTAATTGTAGATATAATAAATGTGTAAAAAATAAAATATTATGAAATAAAGTTATCTAAAAAATAGAATAATTTTTTTAAAGATATATTAATACATAGAGCATTTAAAAATAAGTTATTTTAAAAAAATAATTTAACTTGATAGTATATAAATTACTTGTTTGAACTCTAAATTCTGGTTAATGGTACTTAATATTAAAAGGTATTCTAAGAAAGATTTGATTTTTTATTATATTTTATGATATTATGATATTTTATGTTTTTAAAAAAATTAAAACTTTTTTGTATTTTTTCAAAAAATTTCAGTTGTTTCTAACTTTGAATTTATATAACATTTTTATTTTATTTTTTAAACCTTTCAACTTTTTCAACAATATTTAAATTTTTTTATTTAATTTTATATATTTTTTAGAATTTTTTAATTTTTTTAGCGGTATTTAATGAGTGAACCAAAATTATAGTGACATTTCATTTATAAAATTTCATAAATCCTCACAACAAAAAGGGGTAAATTGTGAACTTAAAATATGAACTGTAATGTGAGGGATAAAATAGTCATTATGTAAGATCATTCCTTGGATTACGGGTATTTTTTTAAAATTTTAAAAAATTTAGGGGTAACTTGTAACCATATTGAAAAATATATATATATATATATATATATATTATAAATTACAAATTTTTTTAAAGATATATTATGAATTTTTCCAACATTATATTTTTTCTTCCACAATAAACGTAACCCGCCGCTTGTAGTCATACAATTTAGGACCCGTTCGATACCCACATACTAGAGATTAATCTCTTTTACAAAAAAAGTAGCAAACACATGTCATCTCACTACTACATAATTGTAGTATGCCCACACTTTTAAGTTCAAATTTTATACACAAATAAAATGTGAAAAATTAATTCCTTCACTTATAAGTGTGTTCATAATAGATATAGAGATATTATAGATCTTTGTATTTTATATATACATATTTGTACCTATATTTAGCATAAGCTCTTATTATATAGTTCTACACAAACAAGTGTAACTAAATAGAGTGGTTATATTAAAAAAATTACTACACTTTATTAAGTGGGGTTAAAGAAAATGTCATTATCCATATTTTTTGTAGTAGTGTCTGGTTCTAGCTTAACCAAATGTCAGAAAAAATTTACTTTTTAACACATGACAACTTTTTATTTACTAACCATGGATAGCTTAATCCACTTTTATTTTTTCGTAACTTCGAACGCCCCCTTACTAAAAACCATAGATAGTTCCTTATTTTCCTGGCAACACAATCCATCATCTCACCCCGGAAGCTTGGTCTCAGACAGAAAAACGAGGCTAGAAAATTCCCCGTGAATAAGATCCAAAAGCCAACGAATCTTCTCAAGGCCCGACAATTCATAGCAAGACAATTCATCATAACATGTGAGAGACCTCCAATAAGAACCAACGATACCAAAATTGAAGAGAAACAATAGTAGCACAGCGCTAGTGGCAAAGCCAACAAACTAGCTTGTCCAAACTAAAACACCAGAAGAAACTGCACATGAGATTATTGCAAGAATGACAGGACAACGGGAGCAACAACAGCAAATACGAACATTAACTGTAGCAAATACGAATAGCAACAGCAGCAAAAACAAACAACAACCGATAGAATAACGCTCTGCTCCTAAGGGGAAAAGAAGACTCGCCGATTACAGGCTGAATGAATAGACTCCTCCCATCGTAGTAGAAAGATTTGTACAGCGACAGGGTTAGGCTACCATGTTAACGAATTTGAGAGCAAATAGTATTGTATACCTACAATTCCGCTGGAACGCTTCTAGTCGATTTGGGGCTTAGGTTCACTGATAGCCATATGTCTTCTAGTTCTGTTACAAGCCTAATAACATGTGTATAGATAGTAGAACCCTAATACTAATTAAGAAACATACTACTAGAAAGAACGATCGTACTTAATACTACGGGCTACCAATTATATGGGGACCAACACAAATATATTTGGGTCTTGATATTACAGTATTCTAATAAGCCGAACAGAGAGCTTCTTTTTTTTTTATTCTAGTTTTGAATAAAACTCATTTGATTATTTTAATATCAAAAATCAACACTGTTTAAAAACCTAGGTTTATCAGGATTGATATAAATAATAGACCCGAGGTAGGGATGACAATTTTAAATGGATATCCGTTAACCCGATCCACCCGATTTACATAAATGGATGAAAACCCGAAATATACGGATGATGGATCGGGTGACGGATGATCGAGTGACAGATCGAATCGGGTGACGGATGAAGTTTTTTCATCTGTCACCCAATCCATCATCCGTTTATCACCCGACCCGTCATCCATTTAAAATTACACCTTGTTTTATTTCAAGTAACCAAACAAATTTTATAGAATTTTTTAAAGAAAACTAAAAAATACGTTCCATTTTTTTCTCTCTCATACAATGCAAAATTATGTTTATTTTTCTTATTGATATTGGTGGAATATTTGATTATAAAGTTTCTTAAAATACAAAGAAATTTTACCTTTAGTAATACAAAAATAATTTATATTCATTACTATTATAAAAGTTATTGTTTGTGATATAGAAACGATTATCATCCGATTATCACCCGATCCACCCGAATCACCCGTGGATGATAGATGGACGGATGACGGATGAAGAATAAACGGATAACGGATAGACGAATGATGAATAATATATCCGGGTGACGGATGCGGGTGATGTTTCACCCAACCCGAACCCGATCCATTGATATCCCTAACCCGAGATACTGGAGTCGACTCATATTACGTCCTTGATCGATATGCCAGATTTAATAATCGATTAGAGCTTGAACAATTATAAAATATTCTCTCTATCTTATCATAAACTCACATCAGAACTATCTTTTTGCATATAATTTACTCGTTTAATATATTTGTTTATTAACTTCTTCCCCAAGTCTTCCTTTTAAATTGGTCAATATTTGGTTTACGTCAAACAACATAGCTTTACCCATGTCTCCTCTAAGAAAATGAAAGAGGACCTACAAATTCAAACGCGTAAACTACAATAATATTTGTCGTCTTCATCTGAGATGATACTGTCGAGCACATCGTCATGATCCGTGCAAATCATCTGTCTTATCAAACGAACTGTTTTCCATATGGCCTGGCCTGGCCTGGTTATCTACAGGTCAAAAGGCTACAAACCCACCGCACATTTTTTTTTGTAAAAATAGTGAAATCCCATACCATCGAGTTTGACCACAAGATTGTTCTTCCATGGAAAATGACCTGTGGCAGGTCTCTGTACGTAATTATCTCTGCCATTCTCATAAAAGTCAAAGAAGAGTAATTTCTCGATATGCTTCTTTTTATTTTCTGACCAGTACGGATACTCATTGACTAACGCAATTTCTCGATATGCTTCTTTTTATTTTCTGACCAGTAGGGATACTCATTGACTAACGCACTTCGCTGTCTGCCTCCCACACCAATAAGAAGCCTCCTGGGACACACAATCACTCGACACTGACCAGTACGGTAGCCAATGGCATACCTTCCGTCCCACAACAATTCCTTCACTCTCCTATCCTTCCTCGTCTTCCTTCTCCTCCCTTTGTTTTTTGTCACAGCACAGCAGCCATATACCAGATACACTTGCGCACGTAGAAAAACCACATCCGCCTTAGGCTACTACTGTAATGGTGTCAAAACCAGCTGCCAGACATATCTCATCTACCTCACCCAACCATCTTACAACAATGCCACTGCGATCGCTCATCTCCTCAGCGCCAACGCAACCGCAATCGCCCATATCAACAACATATCTGCCACCTCTCCCCTCGTAACAGGTAAGGAGTTGATTGTCCCCATAACTTGCTCGTGTGCCGGTGACTTTTACCAATCCAACACCAGCTATGTCATCAAACCCTACGATACTCCCTACCGTCTCGCTCACGATGTCTATGAGGGCCTAACAACCTGTGCGGCAATACAGAACCAACGAGATCAAGCTAGTCAACGGATTAAAGATATTTTCCCCGGTGAGAATCTCACTATACCGATCAGGTGTGCTTGTCCTACTAAGAAACAAGCTGCGGAAGGGGTGAAGTATTTGATGAGTTACATAGTACAGAAGGGTAACACCATTTCCAGCATAGCGGTAAGATTCGGGGCAAGTCCTGCGATGACTCTAGAGGCTAACAACAAAACTGTAACAGAATCACTGATAGACTATCCATCCACCTTATTAGTCCCTTTACAAAACCCACCAAGCAGATCTCAGACTCGGACGTGGAAGCCATCTTCATCATCACCTTCAACACCACCGACTAATCAGTCAGATGCATCTTTGCCTCCGGTTTCTTCTTCAGCCAGTTCTGATCATGAGAACAGATCGTCGAAGGAGAAATGGGTTTTCTTTGCTGTGGGGTTGATTGTAGGAGGAGCTCTCATGCTCATGATTGGAGCTGTTGGTCTGTACTTGCTCAAACGAAGGAGGAGACTAGACCCGGTAGCAAGATTGGAGAAATCTGAAGCACAAAAGAACCTACCCAAGACTTCAGAGGCTCAAAAGCTGAGGGATTTGGAGAGCATACCCAGTATAGCTCAGTCACTTAAAGTCTACAGTTACCAGGAGATAGAATTAGCAACCGAGAATTTCAGCCAAAGTTCATGGATAAGTGGATCTGTCTACGTGGGAACAATCAACGAAAGAAAAGTAGCAATCAAGAAAACAAATGCGGATGTCGCAAGAGAAATAGAAATACTCAACAAGATCAACCATTTCAACCTGATCAGCCTGTTGGGTATTTCGTATAGAGAGGGGGAATGGTACCTGGTCTATGAATATGCATCTAATGGCTCTTTGATGGATTGGATCTTCCGTAAGGATGTCAATGGGCATAGTGAAACTGGAGGTCAGAAGATCTTGAGTTGGATTCAAAGGTTGCAGATAGCTCTAGATGTGGCCACAGGGCTTGACTATCTTCACAGCTACACAAGCCCATCGCAGGTACACAAGGATCTCTGCTGCAGCCATGTCCTTCTCGATGGGGAATTCCGGGCAAAGATTACCCACTTTGGATTATCAAAACCTATCACTGAAGGAGGTAGGCAAGGAGGAGGCAATTCACCTTGACCAAGCACATTATCGGGACGAAAGGTTACATGGCTCCAGAGTATCTTGAGAGTGGATTTATCACAACAAAGCTTGATGTATATGCATTTGGGATCCTGTTGGTTGAGATGATGACGGGGAAGGAAGTTGTTGATCTGCTCTCAGGGGAGAATGTTTACATAGCAGATGTATTGGGGCCTGTGATAAATGATCAGAAAGATGGGTATGAGAAGTTCATGGATCCAGCTCTGAACGAGAATTATCCAATGGAAGTGGCTTATATGATGGTTCAGTTGGCAGAGAGATGTGTGAATAAAGATCCAAACTCCAGGCCTGGGATGGAGGAGATTGTCAGATTTCTGGCAAAAACAATGACAGCCACCAAGATATTAGAGTCTTCTTCGAATAGCTTCGCTATCTCTACAGAGAATACCAGCAGGTCGTGAGAATGAAGATTGAGGCATTAAAGGCCTTAGGGCTGTGTTTGATAAACCTGGAGCAGTATCACTCTTTTCTACTTTTCTAACTTTAGCGTTCTAATTACTGGCAACATCATCAACACTATCTCTATCTGAAATAAAACTTTTTCCCTCCATTAAGCATGGTAAGGGCATTTGTCGTCATAATTACTAATTACAGGGTGAAACTTTAGAGGTACAATGCCATAAAAATGCCTTCTTGAAAACTAGTGCTCGAACTCCCCTAAATTCTATCACGGAGATTGCCCACATGGGGTAAAAACTACAAAGGTCTCACTGCAAATTTATGTGAGCCATAAGTTTGCAGTCACATTTCAAGATTTGCTTCTTGATTTCTGCATCTTGGGTTTGTCTCAAATCACGATAAGATCAATCAGTAGCGAACAGATAACTAAAACCCCGTGAAATAAATTTGGAGTGAACGATAGGAAAGGGTTAGGCGTCAAAAACTAGCCACGGGAAAAGGAAATAACATGGCAACTGAGACCAATTTCAATTGAACAGAGCTTACAGAGTGCAATTTACATTGACTATATACAAAAGCAGAAACATCAGCAACAAAAGAAACTACATTGAACCTAGCCTCCTCAAGCGTAAACACCAAATCAAACTCTCACCTAGGGACAGTTGAATAGGCTAACCATTTCGTTTCATAAGCAACCAGAAATGTAAGTTGTCAACAAGATCTTCTTTGACTAGCTAAGAATGAGTTACCGGTAAAAACAGATGAAACACACAATTTAGCAGCAAAAGCTACCATACTTACCATGGAGATATCAATTTGAGTGAAACCAGATTCTCCTATGACCAAAAGAGGGAAAGGAATAAGACAAAACCCATCATAATAAGAAGACGCTTGAGAACTGCATCTTGACCTTGGCCTTGATTCATTCGGTACCACAGGAGATCACCCAGCCTACTACGTCGGCCATAAGTATTATTATATCCACCATGAAATGTATGAGCATACCCGAAAGGAAATCCACGGGCTGTAACATACATAGCAGCGTTAGCTAGAGAAGCCATGGAACTGAAAATAGATATTTGT